>BPLQ01013659.1:0-384603 GCA_021605075.1 Caerostris darwini | reverse complement strand
GATCCGTAGTTTTTGGAGTTTGTTCTGTGGCACATGAGCTAAACAGCCGGAATCAAGGATCTCGTATAGTCAGTGCCTGCATACTCCAAATCAGAGGCCTCATTTCCAATACATGGGCAGGCTCAGCCATTCAGGTCAGATCAGACATAAAAAAACATGGTCATCATTTTGACTTCATTTATGTTGGGACATGGCTGATAAATGCGCCATAACGCAAGATGCCAAGTTATATTCAAATGTTAATGCCAGTAGCCCATTACTTAACATATCAGCAGGAGGGAATGAAGATTCACACACACACCAATAAATGAAATGCTTAAACATTAATTAAATTACGACATACAATTTTTTTATTTGCCATTACTACTTTTTGGGTGCAGTAGATGGTAAGAGAAAGAGCAGCATATGTGCAGTAACTGAAAATGCATGCACAAATTTATCCTCAGTATATCTGAATGCACACTAGGAAAGCTGTGCACCAAACACATGCCCACAATAAATAAATTAATTAACATGCACATATTTCTTTTGTTATGTAAGTAATATATATATATATATATACAATTATGCAATAATGTAAAATAAAATATATATATATTTCACTTAAAAATTTAATTAATGTTTAGCATTTCCATTAATAAAAAATTATATGTCATATTAATGGAAATACTATTCCATTACTAATTCCATTCCATTTCCATATTTTAATATTTAATGTTAAGTATGGAAAATACTTAACATTTAACTTAATAAATGCTTAACATTAACATTTAACTTAATATACTTAACATTTAATGTTATGTCCATTTTTGTTGTAACCAAGCATAAATGAGTCAAATGTTTTTATTTATCGATATTTTTATATTCATGTTTTAAAATGTCTGTCCCCAAATATATATTTACCAAAGCAAGTTTAGACAATTTTATGTATTATCTAGTATTATCTGGAAGGCGGGAAATGGGGGCAGCTTCTGTTGTGATGGAGCACCCTTAGGTAAAATCTGATTTGATTCACCGACGCTGACTTATTACGGGGTCGGGTTGTCAGCCCTATGCCCAACTCTCTACAGTCATATTAGACTGGGACCTACGGTTTAAAGTGGATTCCGAACTAATACAAACCTCCATGGTACCACCGGGACTCGAACTCAAAACCTGTGATGCCGTGCGCCATAGGCACACGGCGGACAGGTCCTTTATGTAAAGTAATTTTAAAATATAACATGTTTCTAGCAATGAATATCATAGAGATAAAATTCGTTGATAGGGATCCTACATATTCTCTAGCATATTTTTTTTTCTTCTAATGCAGATGGCAAACACTTAGTCTTGGATGCCTTAAGGCAAGCTCTGCGCAAACGCTACTCACTTTGCATTACCCAGGGGGCGCGTGTAACTTGAAGATAAGCCACGGACGCGGAGTAACAATGCCCCCGCAACGCTCTACGATCCTATTAGGACCGGGACCTACGGTTTAAAGTGGATTCCGAACCACTACAACATCCATGGCACCGCCGGGACTCGAACCCGAAACCTGTGGTACCGAGCGCCAGAACGCTAGCCACTCGGCCATTCAGGCCCTTTTCTCTAGCGTATTAAGCATCGGATCTTCTAATCTGCAGTTAAATAGAAACATTGAATAAAATATTTATTTCTAATATTTAAACATTTATTTTTTTGTTAAATGATTATGCATTCCGGTTTAATATTTCATTAAAATCTGAAAATCTTTCAAACAATTTACCACTTATATTTTTTAAGTAAAATGGATCTATATAGAGATGGATTTATACTAAAAAATATAAATCAGTAGTGTTATAATTATTTTTTATTTTAATAAGAAATTTTACTTAATATCGGAGGAGGATAAATCTGCCACATATTTTTGACAATTTTGGGACATTTCCAAGATAAACAAATCATCAATACTTGAAATATCAGTAACGCTAAATAAATCCTCGTGTTAATCCTATATGGTTTATAGTTTGACATGCTCGATTCAATAAATTCATGGGTAGCGCCATAAAATTTAGCGTTTGTATCAAAATAACAATAAGAAAAAGAAAAAATATCAGCATCTTATCAAATTACGATATTTTTTTTCTGCGATAATGGTTACATTTTATGTTTTTTTTAAAAAAAAAAAATTCTTTGTTATGTAACTCCATTAGTAAAAGGTATATAACACTAATTACCACAAAAGAACAATAAAAGCTTTCATTTTTTTTTTAATTAAAAAATGATCTCATCAGTCTTGAATATAATTAATTTATTTTTATGTAACAAATAAAAACTACTACATGATAAGAACGATTTTATTGATTAAATTATTTAAAAAAAAAAACGTTATTCATTTAATTTCATTATTACAATCGCTTTTTGTGATGGCGTGGCAACATCATTAAAAGAGGTCACGTGATTCAATTATTGAGCGTTCTGTTCATTTTATACTTAACATCCTCTCAATGATTTGATCCCTCTGTGAAATACATAATTTAAAAAAAAAATTAATCTCACTTCATATTCTACTTATATGATTATTATATTTATTTACTATTCTGTGTTTATTGTTGCTTAACTAATCAGAAAATATTACCCAAACAAATTGCCAATATCATTTTTATTTGTGGCCTCATTTTGTAATGAAATAAATTTATTCGAATTCACTACAGTTTTAAGTTCTAACTGAAAATTCGTGCTTTACTACTTCAAAAAATTTCGTTTATAAAATTTAATTTATTCCAAGATAATAATAATTTATAATTTTCATCAATTTTGTTTTATTAAATAAAATACAAGTTTGTTCTTATGATTCGTTGCATCTAAATTAAAAGATAATTAAATGTTGTTTCAAAATATAAATACTTTAGACATAAATCAACTTGTCAATGCATAACAATGCATAAGATAACGAAACGGAAATGAAGTCATTCATTATTAAAAGATTATTATTCTATTAAATTATATTATAAGAAAAAATATATTTTATTTAAAGGATTTTTTTATGATGAGTATTGCAAGAAATAGTTGTAAAACAAATTGTTTCACGCTTAAATTATAACTAAAAGGACACATATTTCAATGTAAAGAATAAACAAAATTTATGAAAAAAATGCTTACTGGACAATATGCAAGAAAGACCAGTCACCATACAGGAAAAGTTTTTTGGTACTTGATAGATACTTTTTTTTAGGGTTTGTCTTTTATATTAATTAAAATAAGTCATCTATTTATACTAATCCACAAAATATCATAATCTTATGACATAAAGAACTAGACGCATAAACTAACCGTCTCTGACTCCAGTAGTTGATTCATTTGAAGCTCTTTCGTCTATTCTCAAAATTGGAGAGTACAACAAACCGTTTGAAAAGTCAGTTCAGACTGAGAAAAAAATATTTCTTCCGGTTTATGTAAATGAGTAGGGGAAATTTCCATACAAATTCTGCTGGGCTACTGATAATTTAGAGATAAACATCAGTCCAGTAGATAAACAGTAACGAATGAATGGCCTATATAGGTATTCAAAATAGCAATGAATGCAAAATGACCAACGAATCCTTACATACTTCTCAGTCAGTACAGTAAGTAGAAAAGCCTAAATCCACGAAAATAATTTTCAGCCTAAATCCATGACCATAAGGACTACGACACAGCAGTTTGTAGATCTAAATCCCCAAATGTTTGACTTCTGTTATGTTCTATAAGCCCATAACGAATGGCCTTAACTTTAATGGCTACTATATGACTAATTTAGATTAATTATTAATTATTTTTGTTTCACGAATCTCTCGATTCCTGGAAAATGAGGTTCACGAAATTTTTTCCCCAGAATATTGGTTTAAATAAGTAAAATAAAATCAAAATAATTAATTAGATAAAAGAGATAATACGTAAGCCCGATAAATAATAATTCAAAAAATAATTCAAATAACTGAAAATAATTGAAATTTTAATATTAATTGAGGGTCACTAATTTTTTCCCAGAATATTGTTTTTAAATAGGAAAGATACAGTAATAATACGTAAGCCCAATGAATAATAATAATGTACATTACATGTCTAAAACAAGTACAAAATAATTCAAATTTCCTATTAATTGAGGGTTAGGGAACTTTTTCCCAGAATATTGTTTTCAAATACGTAAAATCAAATTCAAAATAATTAATTACATAAAAAAAGGAACAGTAATAATAAGTAAGCCCAATAAATAATTCAAAATATTTCCCAAAATAATTCAAATTTTAATATTAATTGAGGGTCACGAATTTTTTCCCAGAACATTGTTTTTAAATAGGAAAGAAACAGTATTAATACTTAAGCCCTATAAATAATAATAATGTACATTACATGTACAAAAGCATTATTACGCATTTATTAATAACATAAACATTGTGAGATTTGTAATACAGAATTTATTTCTTCAAAGCAACTAAAAGTTTACATGTAGAATTAGATTGTAGAAGACAAGGCAAAAGCCAATTTGAGATCTTGTTTTCAAATGTTATAACTCCTCTCCTCCAAATCATCTTTATAATCGCCTTTATCTAAAATACATTGGAGGCGTTAGTTGCAGTCACTGCGCTTAAAAGCGATAAGACTTGATGGCAATTCTGACATATTGTAGATGGTAGATGCTTTGACGTGTGTAAAATGCCTCACACCAATAGTCAGAATAGCTGGTAAAATTTTGTGGGTTTTCACCCATACGTTATGTAAATGCGAGGCAGTTACCCTCAACGGAAGGCACTACCCTCTTCTAGTTGGTGGGTGATCGTGGCATATATAAGTATAACACGAAGAAATGTTAAATGTTATCAATCGTTTATACTTAAAAAAAGGCTTACAAGTATTAATAATATCAAATTTTATAATTTGTGCTAGTAAAAAAATTCTGGCTACAAGTCCAGGCAGTGCCATGGAATAATATTTAAACCGCAGGTCTTTAATAATTTGGATGACAACTAACGGCCGTAGCTGAATATACCGGGTCTCGTTAGATCACCGGCAAGCATCATTGGGCGCGGTCAGTACTTGGGTGGGTGACCACACTGCGTGCCGTTGGCGGGACCTGAATGGCCGAGTGTCTAGCGCTCCGGCGCTCGGTGCCACAGGATGTTGTTCGAGTGGTTTGATGGTTCGGAATCCACTTTAAACCGTAGTTTTCGGTCTCCTATGACTAAGGATCACGGACAAAAGTCTTCTACCCCGGGTGCTCCATCAAACAGAAGCATCCCTTCCCTCAACCATGAGTAATCTGTGGGCAGCCAAGTGGGATAAGAAACAACAAACAGGATGACAAATCCCTTAAAAAGAAAGCTCCTGTCCCACCGGCCTTGATTTAGCATGGGGCTGTTGCGCCAGTGAAGAAGAAGAGTATTGAAAAATAAATGATATTTTTACTATACAGGGTAGTCATCTTTATGAAAAAATATTTTTATTTTTTCTGTAAAGTGTTCCAACTAAAACAGACATTGAACTAAAGGTTATTTTACTAATTTGATTATTTCGCGTGTTTCATATAAATTAACAATTTCAATCGTATAGAAATCATCCCTTGACCGACCTTTTGACCGCTTTTACTGGAACGGATCATGGTCAGCACTAGCCACAAAAAAAAGAGGAGATCAAGAATGAATCTTTTATTGTACGCCATTTTGTAAAAAATCAATGTGCAACAAGAAAAGATCAAAGTTTGAAGTGAAACAATTCTCTTCCTTCCCCACTCTACCGTTGCCATTTCCTTACTGAAATATATATATATATATTCTTTTTTTTTGTTCTTGAACTTAAAAATTACTCTTTGGAGTGCACTAAAGCGGGGAAAATAATCCACCCCAATCAGAGCACCTTGCATCCCGCGGACATTTGCCAGAAGACTTTTTTTTTTCTTTTTTCTTTTTTAGGTAATACTTTTATCTAGCCTAGGGGAGCAGGGGGTCGGCGAAGAATTTAATCCAGAACTTTCCAACCCTCATTGAGGTGGCACATAAACGCAATGTGCGCACATTGCACATTGCGTGTCCGTTTTGTTCGTAGGGGCAGAATTATCGTAATGTGAGCAGTGGGGGAGATGGCCCCAACTGTTGGAGAAGGGGGTTAGGGGATAGAATGGGAAGTTCTGTTCTTTTTGTTCTTGTTGTTACAGTTTTTATTATTATTATTCACTTCGCAAAGGAGGGGGGGCTCCTTTTGCTTTGTGTTGCAGGCTGGCTTTGACGTGGCCTTGGCATGTCACGCCCCATTTTTGTCTGTGGGCCCCGGCTATGTTGTAGTCTGGGTTTAGAAAAAATAATTTTTTGTTCATTGTGCCTGCGTAATAATCTCCCCACAAAGTGAATGTGCCGCTGGTGTTGCAGCCTGGTTAACTGTCGGAATTTTCAACTGTGAAATTAACATTGTGGTAAATATTGGTATTAGTACAAGTAAATGCATGTCTAACTACATGCTTGTAAATCGAAAAATATTGTAACTATAGAAGATGTACAATTGTCCTTTATTGCTTATTTTTAATTATTGATTCATATTAATTGCAAATACAGCACTGGATTAAAATCTAACAATTATTTGATTAGTAGTATTATATTAGCACTGTTAATAATATAATATAATACATATATGCATATAATGATAGATTTAATTTCAAAAAATATACATTTGCTATACAATTTAATTAAACTAAAAGTTTATTATACACAATACGAAAAAAAAGAAAAAAATCTATTTTGATCCTTCTGAAAACCTGTTTTTAAAGTTGAACTAATTTGAAGGAAAAACACTCCGAGGATCAGTTATTAATATGCCGAAAAGAAAAAAACTTAAACACACATTTAATATTATAAATGTATTATTTATATATCGATTTCTTATATGCCTAAATATGTTCGTTTATTAATATATGCTGAGGGTTGTTGCGTTTCAATACCTTATATAGTAATAACCACAACTATTTTGTTGAATACAATTTCAAGGTAAAACACTTCACCAGGGGTGAATCAGCTAGTTGTAATTTTTCATAAATTTATTTTTAAATACAAATTTCATTCACCGTAGGGCGGAGTTAAAATAGGCAGATTTCCCAAACTAAAAAAAAATCGGAAAAAAAACCAAACATGCATTTATATTATAATTGATTAAAGTATTAAATTTCACTAATTTTTTTAAGTTTCAAGACCTTTTATCTTTATCATTTGAAAAATGTGGTTGTTCAAATCTTGAAATCTTAACAAATCAATGGGAAAGGAGGTAATACACTTCATAGGAAAATAGAAACTGCCGTTCTGAGTAAATTGTTGTAATAAAAACTCCTATGCTCTTGATAAATTTCGAAAGTTATTTGAAATAGCAATTTGTACACTCATTACTACTTCGCTTTCAAACTCAGTGCATATTTTTCCTAACAGCCATTTCAAGATGTCCCCTATGTGAGAAATGGATTTTGATATTTATTTTCAGTGAACGACTTTCTAATCTATATTTAACATTTTAGTAGCAAAATTAAGAGATCGTTTTTTATAAGAAAATTGTCCGCTTCCGCTAACCCATAATTATTGTTTTCACCAAATCATTTCAAAGAATGATTGCTAATACTAATGTTTCACAATGATTAATGGTGGTGTATGGCACATTATTCCAGAAACTATTTTCACTCAGAGACACCTTTTCAAGTGATATTAAGATAATCTCCTCTTTAAATCTAATCGTATTTTGAAAAACAAGCTTTTTTAAAGACATGTTATATATGCCATTAATAATCTTATCTCATGGCCATTTCAATAATAAAAACAATTTTACACCAAAAATCAAAAAAGAGATTTATACTACAATACAGAGACATTTTGATACATTTTATTGTTTTGAGAATGCTTAATAGAACTGTGAATTATACGGGCGCATCCTATCTGAAGTGAGGAATCATAACGAGGCTAAAATATGATACAATTCGAAGAGCTTTGTTATTTTCCCAGCAGCTATTGTTCTGAAGCGGCAAATAACATTGAATAAACATTCTAGGTAGATTTTCATAAAGAAGTATTTTCTTTGCCGAAACAATGAATGGTTTTCTTTGTTAAAAAATGTATCATTTTGAAGTTGTTTGATTATTAAGATCAACGTGAACACTTTTTTTTTTATTTACATGTATCTTAACATGTTATGTTTGTCAAAGAGAATTCAATGGCTAGGACACATAGAGAGAATGAACGATAGCAGAGGCACAAAGAAAATTCACAAGGGGAAAGTGCCAGGGCCAAAGAAATAAAGGGAAGACCAAAAAAGAGATGGATTGATGAAGTGGAAAAGGATCTGAAGAACTAAAGATCACACATTGGAAAACCAAAGCTCGAGACAGACGACTTTGGCGTCGTATTGTTATGGAGGCCATGGTCCAACATGGATTGTAGTGACGGGGAGTTAGTTAATTAGTTAGATATTGTCTGATCATTCTATATATAATGTTACTACTGCTGGGTTGGGATGGTATTTCTTTGCAAAGTGTCTTTATAAGTAGTATTTCAAGTAAAGGTGCCGAGGATATAGCGAATTTTGTATATGCCATTACTTTCTGAGTTGTTAAAGAGAAAAACCAAGTGCAGGTAATTAAATTATCTTCTTCAAAGTTATCCGACTTATCATTATGAATTTATTTTACTCAATAAATAGGAATAAATTATTTTACCGCATGAAGCATTTCAGATTTCTGCCTAGTTTTAATGTTTGTTTCATTATTGAAATTTCCATTTCACTATTTCTCATTTTATTTCTTTTTTAACATTTCGAAATTTGATATACAAAATCCAGTTCTATATATTAAAAGATCTTTATGATTATTTCGTAGAAAACTATTTATTTGTTTGCCGATATATTGAGGAATCCTTGGAATGAGTTTAATAGTATTTAGTGGATTTTTTTTTTTATGCGGACCTATAGTTGTATTCAAAGTCTTCGTTGATCATTCAAATCAGAGTCTTTATAAATCTAATTATGAATATTTTTTTTTACTACGAATATTAAATTTAAATCAAACATCGACAGACTTAGCAGGCCATATGCCATTTATATGCTAATGTAGTGTGATTACAGGTCAACTCGAAGGGGAAAAAATGACAAATGTCTGTCATTTTTATTTTATTTACTGTATGTTATATTGATTTAATGAGTGTTTTAGAATTTGCTTTTCGTTTTTGCAGTAACCAAATACGAAACTTTTTAGTCAGATAAATTATATGTATCGATTTCTTATTATTCATTCCTAAAGATTGTAATATATGTTGTTGAATATATATGTCGATGTATATGTGTTGATACAAATATATTTTGATTCAAGTAGGTTTAAGCATTTTGATTGCTTATCTATCAATAACCATAGTTAATTATTTTTATCAATCATAAAATATAGAATTAATTTAAAAAACATTTGTCAACGATTGATGACTGGACAGCCACAAGAATTGAGGTCCTTTTGTTAGCATTATAAATAAGTAAATAAATAAAACGACGTATTTAGAACTCCGGGCGGCATATTGCTGAAAATTTCCTGACTTTTCTATTTTCAAAGCAGTGACTAAAATATGTTTCTAATATTTTAAATACTGTTATTCACCAATCAGTTAACCACTGCGATGACCAACACTCTTTTCCGGTCTATTCATCTTTGGCAGTTTACAAAGGAATCTTTACGTTATCACGAAAAAGTTCTTAATTTGCTAGTTAATTACTTTATATTTAAGATAATTTTTACACATTTTAGTTCAGAAGTCTCTGTCCTGTCATTCTATTTTTTACCACAGTAAAATATTAGATTTTTTTTTTATGTTAATAAGATTGAGAATATGGAATATGATCCTGATCGGAACAAAAAGTAAATACTTAAATAGGCAACAAGGCAACAAAAATATTTCTAGATTTAGATGAAACAGAATATGGAATATGATTCCGATAGGAAAAAAACGTAAATACTTATTTAAGTATTTACGTATTGTTATTTGTTATTTACTTTTCATTCCGATCGGGATGATATTCCATTCTCTATTCTTTTTCATCAAAATCTTAGAAATATAACATATTAATTTTAAAAAAAATATCCTTTTTTTTTTAAAGACAAATTGACCAATGATTACGCATTCAACTTTTTTTTCTTTCTTCCATATGCATTCACGATTTAGATTGCTTGGCCAGGATGTAGAGTAGAGGGCAACTAAATTTTACCACCAAGTATGTATTTATTTTGTTGTTTCTGTGAGAATGATATTTATGACCGAGCAGTATTTCCACAATCAGATGACCCCACACGTAAGCTGCTTGGATAGCCTATTTTGCTCAAGGAACGGATGCAATGATAATTCGTTTGTTGGAGCTGCGCGACATATTTCTCGAATGCAAAAGCTACATAGTCATTAATGACACATTTCATGGTAATTGTGCGAGAGCAAGGACTCCACTCAATCTTAGATCTTTGACAGGATAATTCGCACCCTGCGAACAAGAAACGGCGTCTCAAAGACCCAACCACCACGCCTCTCAACTCCTTCCATGCTCATTTGAATGTGCCACATACTACGTAAGGTACAGTAGTTTTTTAAAAATAAAATGATCACAGGTATGAATGCAATTGTACAATCTGTTTTTAAAAATAGATCAAGGAGTATTACAATTGAATATGTAATATGGATTTATTCAAGTAATGTTTCTTGATTTTAAAATATTTTTTGTTCGAGTAATGATATGGTAGGAAGAGGAAATAGGGATAGTCAACGTAATTCCTCAAGGCTGTTTTTTAAAATTGGTATGGCTTTTTTGGAATTTAAATAAAAATTATTTTTTTACTGAACTAAAAGAAAACTAACAGAAAAATTAAAAATCGCTCTAAAATTTTTCCTAGTGAAGTCTGTTTTTTATTATCAAATCTATTTCATTTGGTTCTGCTTTCATTTTGCTAAAATTCGATCCTATATACTAATAATCATATTACTTTTAATTATTAATAAAAAGAAATAATAAATAAATAAATAAAATAAGAAAAATTAACTTATAGCTTATGTAAACTTTAAAATTACAATTAATAATTTGTCGTCTTTTATCCCACTTGGTAGACAGCAACATCCAGTCCAAGTCCAAGAACCCATGTAGTCTCATGCAAGAAAAGAAAAAAAAAAAAGGGGGGGGCAGCTTCAGTTGTGATGGAGCACCCGACAACGTCCAACAGTCATATTAGATAGAGATCTACGTTCTAATATGAAGTAGATCTTAAAGTGGTCATAAATAATATATGGCCTTAAAGTCATAAATGATATGAGGTACTATGGTCTTAAAGTGGATTCCGAACTACTACAAACATCCATGGCACCGCAGGAGCTTGGAACCCGAAATCTGTGGTACCAAGCGCCAGTCATTCGGCCATCAGGCCTACAATTAATAATTTAACTTATATATATATTCGCAAATACAGTGCTTATCAAAATCATCCAGGGCATGATAGTTCAGGGTTGTTTAAGATCTTTCTAATTAAAATTAGCCATGAATTTCTTTTTCTGGTCTGAATAGCATTTACACAACTATCTTTGTGTTTCCTTCTTCTGGTGGTAACTAGTTCAGCCAAGAAAGATTTCTTTGTATATGCAGCTGTCATTTATGCAAATGACATTCATAAATCAATCGAGACACCTCACTTAATAACATAGGCAACACTTGATTCTTTGAACATTTTGTGTAACTCAGTTTTACCCCATCCTACGCCCAACAAATTTTTCTTCTTTCGTTGTCTAGGTCTGTGTCTCCGAAGCATAAGATAAAACAGGATAAATAAGGGTAAGTTTTGTCTTCGTATTATAACAAAATATAAAAAAATTCTAACATTTTTAGATATGTAATTTGAAATTGCTCGATAAACAATAAAAATATGTCATTATTTAAATAATAATTTTTATACTTCTTAAAAATGCTCTCAAAATTATAAATATGAATGGTTTTTGAATGTCAATTATACTTCGGTACATGTCCGCTTTGGAATAAGTCCAACTTCATATGCTTCCTATTTGGACGCAAACATTTTTATTTCAAAATCTTTACCAAGTGGAAGGGTTTTAAAAAACTTTACTGTGAAGCACCACCAAACAAATCGTAACACCAAATAAGTTACAGTGGCATTGTCTGGAATGACCACACCATGTCACACTCCCGAAACTTCCTGGGTACTAAATTTCAATGTATATATTTTTTGTTATAATAGAGTAATTTTTTCTAGATATTAACACTTTTATCAATAAAGCAAGTTTATAGATATTGCCCATTCTTTTTTTCCGGCGAAGTAACTGTCCAATAAATATTTTGAAATCCTTATTATTCGTAAAATAATTTCCATTGGCACTTTTAACATCTAATGTATTTTATAGATGGATTATTCATTCAAGGTGCAATTTTTAATGTAACGCTATTCAAATTCGTGTAAGTGTATCTTGAAAAATTTGCATTCACAAATCGTATGTATAATTGCGTCTAATTGGAATAACATATAACGTAGTTTTATGCTATTATGCTATTATTTAATATAAGTCGCAGAAAAATATGTAAGGTAATATTATCCACCATGACATAACGTATGTAAGGTAATATTATCCACCATGACATAACGTATCTTTTTTATCATTCTCCACTAAAACGGCAGAGATGTAGCGGATTCATCCTCAATTACGGTGCTATATTGCATTCGTACATTTCCATATACAATTTTGAACGAATTGGTTCATAATCTCCTTCTCAAGCCAACTTAATCTGAACGCTGAATCTTCTAAATCTCCACTGTTCCATTGATTAATAAGGTCCAAGTACCCAGCATTTGAAAGCAAACACTCTGAACTTCCTAGTTCTCTAAAGTTTGGCTGTGGTTGAAAATATACCCAGGATCAGCGTATCATTGACAACCCTCATTTATGGGTGTTTTACTATTTACAACATTCACATAAACCCAAATCTAGGTGTTTTAATTAAAAAAGGCATTTGAATTATATCTTATATGAATATAAAAATATGTAAGATAATATTATCCACGTAACGATTTATAACTATGTAACACCGGTAAGTAACGATCCTTTTGATGCAAATCATCCTCCACTGAACGGCTGAGATGTAAAGGATACATCGACAACTATGGTGCTACATTGCATTCTTACATTTCAACTACAATTTTGAACAAATAGGTTCATAACTTTCTTCTCAAGCCAACGGCATCTGAACGCTGAAATCTTCTAAATCTCCACTGTTCCAATGATGAATAAGGTCAAAGCACCCGGCATTTGAAAGCAAAAACTATGAACTTTCCTATTTCTCTGAAGACTGGACATGAGTGAAAATATACTCAGGACCAGCGCACCATTGACAACCGTCATTTATGGGTGCTTTACTATTTACACCATTCACTGAAAACCAAATCGTGGTCGTATAATTAAAAAACAACAAACAATCATTTGAATTATATGATATATGGCATTTCTTGCATGGTTTTGAGCTTTAAATTTCCGATTCCCTGATGTCTATTCCCATAGATAACAACGGGGTGCGCAACTAAGGTTCCAATGATGAATAAGGTCAAAGTACCCGGTATTTGGAAAAAAAAATTCTGAACTTCCTACTTGTTTAAAGTTTGGACACGAGTGAAAATATACTCAAGATCAGCGAACCATGGACAACCGCATTTATGGGTGCTTTACTATTTACACTGAAACCCATAACGGGTGGTTTAATTAAAAATCAACAAACATTTGAATTATATGATATATGGCCATTTTTACATGGTTTTCAGCTTTAAATTTCCAATCCATGATGTTTATTCCCATAGATAACAACGGGGTGCGCACTAAGGTTCCAATGATGAATAAGATCAAAGTACTTGGTATTTGGAAACAAAATTCAGAACTTCCTACTTGATTAAAGTTTGGACACGAGTGAAAATACCACTCAGGATCAGCGAACCATTGACAACAGTCATTTATAGGTGCTTTACTATTTACATCATTTCCTTAAAACCCAAATCGTGGCGGTTTAATTAAAATACAAACAAGCAAACATTTGAATCATATGATTTATGGCCATTTCTTACATGGTTTTGAGCTTTAAATTTCCAATCCATGATGTCTATTCCCATAGATAACAACGGGGTGCGCAACTTAGGTTCCGTTTGTGATTTGCCCCGGAGGATTTCTCGCTGCGAAAACAGCAAGATGAATCGGCTGTGCATTGACCCTAACAGCCGGCGTGTCTTACAACGAGCCTTCTCACTGTTTGCAGCACTGGTAGTCGGATGGGATGGCCATAAATCTCCTCTTCTCTCACAGGGGAGTCAGCAGATTCGAATGGTAGGATGCGGAGGAGGTGAACCTGTTCGCGAGGCACCCCTGCAAACTCTCCCATACAATGGGAAGTCATTCAGGTGGATTTTGTTTTTTTCAGGTACTTAATACTATGATATCGCTATATTTGTAGCCTGATGTGAAATTAAATTGGGTAAAGGGTAGAATTGAATCTACCTACTGTAAAATGCTCTCTCATATTTGAAACTGGCTTTATTATGAGGGAAATTAATAAAATACTTTATCCAAACAAATGGATAAAATATATAGGAGATAGGTTTGGTTTGGTTTGTCGCTCTATGGTCATTTTGTACACACTTTGAGCTAATTAGACGGAACCTAAAGTTTAACGTGGATTCGAAAGTAGGCCAGAGGCCGCAACGCTAGCCAATTGGCCCTTAGGCCGCTATAAGAGATAGGAGCATATATATAGGTTGGAGGATATTTTCATTTATATTCTTTTTAAATAAATAAGTTTTTTTTTTACTGGATTTTGGCTTTTATATTTCAGTAAGTACTCATACTTATTTCCTTAACGGTATCTATAAATAATATTTTTGTTGATATATGATATTTTGTTATATATTTTTGTTGTTAAATCAACAAACATATATATATTTTTTTTGGATGTTCCTTACATTTGCCCTATTAAACTCTTTCCAATACCAATTGTTTAAAGGACATGGTCTTATTTCATTAATTTTAGCTTGAATCAAACCGGCCTTGCTTCAAGCTAAAATTAATGCGCACGACCTTCCCAGAACTTGTTTGCGTAGGAAGAAAATGCATATAACCATAAACCACACTGTCCTCAATGGTTTTCGCGAAATGGGCAATAGAATCCTCCATATAATTGAAATACGAAGCGATAAATGTAACAAAATAAGTTTGTCTGGTAATGCTGTAAGTATAGATATGTCGGGCAGATTTTTATTGGAAGCTTTATACACAGTCCAGTTACATTAATGTGACCACCTGTCGAAAGCCAGAATATACACTCTTGTATATTCTGGCTTTAATGTGGAATGTGGTATTAAGTGGTATTTAAGTGGTATTTAAGTGGTATTAAGTGGAATTCTTTATATACACTCCACTGCAATGTGCTACCAACGACCTTTTGTGATTGGTTATTTCACGTTGACGTCGAAAGTAGGTGGTGGTCACATTAGTGTGACTTTATACATAAGATGGTAAGCATTTTATGAGCTCATATTGGGTACGGTAATCACTTTCAAATACTATCATTACGAAATTACGACAACTGAGATGATCAATAAAATTCATGTAAATTCTTCAGACGCGTTTTATAGTCAAGCAAGATTCGACAGATTTTATAGTAGATATTTTGATATCACAGATCCCCCAAGAAGTTATATTTGATAAAGAGGATATGTGTGTGAACATCTTCTCCAAACAGCTGAAGAAATTTCGCAAAAGGTTTTTTTTTTCAATGTCAATCCATTGGGAAATTCTAGTATAACACATGGGTATTTCATGTACTTAAGATAGTTAAAATTGCAAAGGTTGTCAATATGTAACGTCATAAAATGTTGCAAAAAAGGAACTATTTTTGGCTGTGTTATTAAGGTGAAGAAAAAAAAAAGGATTGTATGTGATATTTTAATGATGGAGAAACAACAGCTTTTCACGAAGAATAATTACAAACTGCATAACTAAAGAAGAAAATATATATATCGGATGTAACATTCAAAGTGCGGGTTCATTAAAAACTTTTAAAGTACATATCATTCAAAAAATACCTAGATACTTACTTTTTAAGTATATATTATCGCTAAAATACGTATATACATATTTTTTACGTACATATTATAGTAGAAGTCTATTTGATTAATTTTGACTGATCCTGATGAAATTAATCTTCTACGGAAAAACATCCTTTTCCGATCAACAAGAAAAGTTATTGTTTATTGAAAAATTTATCTTTTATAATAAAACTCTCTGTTATATCACTATTATTTTTAGATCAATAAACAAAGTAGAAATTATGAGATATCGTAATTCCATTGTATCTTTAGAAATGAATCAAGATTTGAAACAAAATTAAAAACTGATAATAGTTTCTCGAAAAACATTATTATCCCATAAAAGAAAACATCTCCTGTTTCGGAATCTGCCACTAGGCCATGGACTGTAGTGTCGGGGAGTTAGTTATTTCTAATGATTAATTACAATAAACATGCATTTTATGATTGTCATAATAATATCTTACCTGAAATAGAAACAGAATTGTGTCTGCCAATAAGACCTTTTTTTGGGTTAAGAAATCTATTTAAATCACAGTTCATAAGCAGAAAAAAATTGTTACATAAAACCTTATTAGACCTATTTTGGTCTATGGCTCTGAAACTTGGAATTGACAAGATCTGATGAGGCATATTTGGGTATATTTAGGCAGAAAATTTTAAGGGCTATTCTTGGAGGTGTTAGGGAAAGTGATTGTTGGAGAAGACGGTGCAGTGCAGAAATTTATAAATGCTATAAAGACTCAGATATTATAAAATTTATTAAGATCAATAGATTAAACTGAGCTGCTCATGTATTTAGAATGGATGGTTTAAACCCAATAAAAAGGCTCATTTTGGTGGAGTCACAGGGACAAAGAGGAAGAGGACGGCCCAAGTTGCGTTGGATAGACGCAGTTGAAAAAATTTTGCTGTACTGAAGATTAAGAATTGGAGGACCACTGTCACCCAGAGGAATGCATGGAAATTTCTTCAAAGGAAAGCCTTGACCCATCCTGGGCTGTCATGCTATTAGTGATGAGTATTTTACCTAATAACCACAACAATCTTTTAAATACAATCACAGTTGTATTTAAAGGCTTTCCTTTAAATACAATCACAGTTGTATTTAAAAGATGGTTATTTTAAGTGATGGTTATTTTAAGTGATGTTAATTATAAAAAAATACAATCATAAAAGTTCTATTATAGGACTATACTGGCCATTTATATTATATTTAAATCGTTTATTGGTTATTCTGCATAATGACTGTTGCTCTTGCTGATAAACAATCATTCGAAAAGTCACACATCCTATTTTAATGATAGTTTTGATGTTGCAAGTTTATTTCTATTATGGGAAAATTTATTTTCAGCTATAGATTATATAAGTACCTCTTTTATAGTCCAAATGCGGGTTAGCCAGTGAGCAACAAAAACCCGCGATTTGATTCCGTTAGTGGGGTGTTAATGGACACAAGATAATATGACTTCGTGTCTCGTATATACATTGGACTATTTGATTAGACTTTTCTAGATTTTCTAAAAAGTAACGTTTTCCTACCACAACCATTACATGTAAACCTACTTTTTATTTTTATCTTCTTTTATGTATTACCCACGGATATTTTTTTTAGAGGAAGAGGACGACCCAAGTTGCGATGGATGGAAGCAGTTGAAAAAGCTTTTACTGTACTAAAGGTTAAGAATTGGAGGGCCATTGTCACCCAAAAGGAATGGATGGAAATCTCTATGACATCCAATGGCATCTCTATGGTATCCAATCGGCATGGAAATCTCTTCAAAGGAAAGCCTTGGCCTACTCTGAGGTCTTATTATTGATGATGATGACGATGAACTTTATGAAAACTTCTAATAATATAATGAAACAAACTAATAAAGTAGATTTTAATTTTAAATTAATGTACCAATTTGCTTTCTTTAAAGATAACAAAATGCAGAAATGACAGCTTCTTCCGGTACATTTACAAATACGACAATTTACTTCGAAGGAATAAAAAAAAAAAAAAAAAATAAAAAATAGTGCTTCAAACTCATTTTATTATCGTGTCGACAATTGTTCCAAACATGGATGAAGAAACAACGGAATGCAGTAATCAGCGATGAAGAAACAATCGTTCCCGATGACAAGGAGAAAGTTGCAAAAACCAATAAATCGCTCATTTTTTATTTTTTTTATCACTCCCATCCTATAACATTATATACATACATATATATTCCAGTAGCAAGTAGTAGCATTTCTTTTCTTTATATTCCAGTAGCAACCTTCCCTTCCATTTTCCCGCCAATTCCAGTGCCGTGAACAGAAGGGGACGGACCACACAAGCGAGCATTAATCACAATTCGAAAGCTGTTATTTTCTTACCATTCAAATGAAAGAGAAGTTTGAAGTTTAAAGACGGTGTGTTTTCAAAGGGGGGTTGGAAAAGAACGGGGGATGGAGGGTAGATCACATAAATTCCCAAACTGTGATGGGAAAATTATCGGATTTGCGCCGATAGAATTGTTTCGACAAATTTACACGATCGAAGAAAAATATTTCTTTTTCATTTTCTCTCTCCTCTTATCGCATTAAATGATTTTTGAATTACAGTGCGAGCGACAATTTAGAATAAAAGACTGGCTGTAATAATCTATTACCACCTCTCTCTCTCTCTGTCTCTTTGTAGAGGAAGTAGTGGGATTTTGAACAAGAAAAATCTGTTTCCATCAGGTCTTTTGTGCCGACGACGGGATTTTTGTTGGTTTTGTAGGTTCCCATTGTGTTCTTCTGTGTTGGATCCTGCTTATTTTGTTGTTTTTCTTATAGGTTTTGAAGATAATAAATAAAAATTTGTGAGCTGTAATCTCGTAAAAATTGTGAGCTTTGTATATTTTTGCCAAGATTAACGATATAGAAAATAAGCATGGAGGAAAAATTGAACAGCCCGTGATAATGGAATAGTTAAGAATGGGAATGGGAAATATCAATGGAATTTTGTTGAATGTTTATTTTTTTTTTTATTTGATTTATATGAATCCATTAAATAAAATTTTATTTTTGACTTTTTATGATTTGAAGAAAGTTAGTGACGAGGACATTAAATTATATTAAAAAAATTATTACGTTTTAATGTTTTTGGACAAATGATTGAATTTAGAAATTATAAAGTTAAAAAGTATTAATCATGTTTTACTAATTAACTATCTGGACAAGCAGCATATGGGGGACTTGTTTTTGTCTCAGTTTGTTTTTAATTTTTGCATTTTATTTTTAAACAATCATGATTACTTAATATATTAATAAGATTAAAGAAATACATATTAGTTCATATAATAAAGAATAAAAAAGAAAAGTAACTTTTCTTCTTCTTCTTCTTCATTGGCAAAACAGGCCCTGGTGGGCCAAGGCCGTCTGCTTACTGGTAGATTGAGACAGAAGAAGTTTCTTTTTATGGCGTAGGGTTGTCAGCCCATAGTTGGCCCCTATACAGCCCATAGTGGGCCAAGACTCGAGTTCTAGTCTCGAGCCTGAGTTCTACAACATTTTGCCAGAAGTTGGGCAATTGTGCAAAGTGTTAAACTATCTTAGTATACATATTAACTATTTCTTCTTCAATGGTGTAACAGCCCCTGGTAGACAAGGCCGTATACCTACTGGCCGATTTCGAAACATGAGATGTTTTCTTTTTTAAGTGATAGGGTTACAACATCCATGACACAGAGAGCTAGTTAGTGAAATTATACCTGCTTTAAATAATAATAACAAAACAGTTTTATAAAATGATTAGGATAACAGTAATCTTTAAAATAATACTTATAGTTTTGTACAAAAGGTTAAGATTTACAGCGCTATTGCCTGTTAAGTGTACGAAAGCAACTGTGGTATTCAGATACATAATGCACACAACAATGCAGTTCTATTTCAGTTAAAGTAGCACAGAATGCTACAATATAATTCTATCTACTGCCAGAATACAGTTTTATTTCAGTTAATAAAAGAATGAAAGTAATTACTTAGATATATTATACGCAACAATGTATATGTGTTTCACTAGAGATAAAAAAAAGTAATATTAAAAGTTAAATAAATTATCAATAATCTAATTTTTTATCTATATAGTTAATCTGGAATTTTTTATTAGTTGTTTAATTGACTGAATTGATACTATTAGACTGTTTTCATCTGATTGTTCAATCAATAGCGATATTATTGGAGCATTTAGGTCTAAATGTACAGTTTTGCCTGAAGATGTTTATTAACACACACAGGCGCCAACATTGCAAAGCAAATATAAATATATCCTTTAGAATTCTATACTCTGAATAGTTTCTGCCATTCTGATAGATCGGAATAGAATTTCATGATATTTATCGTATTATTATAATTTTTATTTATTTACTTTTTTTTGTATGATTTTTGTGTGAATTTCTCGCCATTTATTTTATAAACTTGAAATTCTACATCCTTAAAAATTATTAACGCTAAAAAAAAAAAAAAAAAATAAATAAATAATTATTTTGCCAAAATAGCAGAATAGAGATCATTGAGATTCGGCATCAAAAATTCTTGTCGCCAAAGTGCACCAAGAAAAGGGTTGCGATTGTAAGTGAAGTGAATTGCAAACAGTTGGCGCTACAAAAAAAAGCCGCCAAATCCCAAGGCCCCTATTTCGCGATTTAGTTATTATTTTATTATAATTAAATATTTTATAATTTAACAGTAAAAAGATATTTTAAACTAAATGTATAGTAATTTGATAGTATTTTCGAATATAAGAAGAATAGATTTTTTTTTACTGTTACTTCATAGCGAAATAATAGTCAATTTAAAGGCGGATAGATCTTTTAGAGAACAATTCGCATTTGAATTGCCCAGCGTTTGTCAGATATCATATCCAGAGGGCAACTGAGAGTAAAATACTGAAATTACAATTCTCAGTAATCTATAACAGCAGATATAATAATGGAGTATTTGGAAACGTATATTCATATTAAATATGTTTAATCCTATGCAGAGACCGAGTTTAGCAGTTAAAATCTATTCTTGCAATGGGAAGAGAGATAGATTTATTTAAAGTCGGTCTAAATAAATATTGTAAACTTTTATATTTGATATTATTTATTGCGTATTTTGGACATTACGCACTGCAAAATAAAGGTAAAGTAAAATAAAATTAAAAAATTAATAGGCTGGAACTATAAACAGGTTACCCAAAAAATTTAGAATTTAATGTAAGAACAAAATTTATACCATCAATATTAAACAAACAAAAAAAAAAGTATTAATAAATCATATTCAGGCAGTAAATTATAATCATCAGTTACCGTCCAAAATTGAAAAAGAAAATATTAAATAAAAAACTACAGAATTCCAAACGATTTTATAAAAAATATACGAAAGAAATTTAATAAAAAAAATCACGTGAAAGAAATGTACAAATTGAAAAATATAAATAAAATAAAACTTGTACGCCAAACGATTTTATAAAAAAGCACGTGAAATAAATTTAATAAAAAGCGCATGAAAGAAATTTAATAAAAAAAGCACGCGAAAGAAATTTCATAAAAATCATGTGAAAGAAATGTGCACATTGAAAAAATATAAATAAAATAACATAAAAAACTATAGAATTCCAAACAATTTTATAAAAACAAACGAAAGAAATTTAATAAAAAAAACAAGAAAGAAATTTAATAAAAAATCACGTGAAAGAAATGTACAAAATAAAAAATATAAATAAAACAAGAAATAAAAAAATATTTTTTTTTAAAGTCAATTTCTACTTTTTTTCACTATATTGCAGAAAGCTTTTTATAAATAATTTTCATTCATTTTTTAAGTTTATCTGGTGCCATCTATTGGTAGATCTAAGCAACTTAAATCTAAAAAAAAAACTAAAATTAATGAATTAAATTTAATGAATGAATTAATATTTGAAAAAACTGTATTAACATCCAGTGTCATCCCCTACAAATTAAAAAAAAAATATATTTGAACTTGAGTGGATGAATAAAAAGTATTTTATTAATGATTGAAAATTTGGACAAGATATATATATAGGGAGAGTGTGAGATAATAGAAGGAATTGAATAAAGCTTGTATTCCAAACAAGCACTTTCCATTTATAAAAAAGCACGTGAAATAAATTTAATAAAAAGCGCATGAAAGAAATTTAAATAAATTAGTCAGAATAGCTTGTGAAAGAAATTAAAAATAAATAAATAAACCAATAAGTTGAAAGTGGTCAAGGAAATTAAAAAAATTGATTCCAAACGAAAAGTCCCGCTGCCCAAAACATGCCCATAATTTTATGGGCATGAAATTTTATTACACTTAACAGATTAAATACCTTAAACAAGAATCAAGCGCAAAATAAAGCGAAATATAATTTAAAAAAATTTAATTTATACAGAAAAGACGAAGATGACGAGTTTTATCTATCAAAAATTAACTCTTGTTAAAAAGTAAATAAATAGTTATTGTGTTTTCGAAAAGTAATTCCGAAAAAATTTTAGATCGATTCATTTTTTCAACTTTTTCATTTTTCTTAACGCAGCGAAATAAAAGAAGCTAAACATGTAAATGAAAACAAATTGTTTTCGTGATTGAGAGAATGAAAAATTACCTTTACACGAAATAATAACAAAGAAGCAGCAGTAGCTTTAATATTCAATCATTAAATTGTTTATTTATTTGGCATAAAAACTCTTAATATCATAACATTTATAATTCAATCATTATACTTTATTGCTTTGTTTGTATAGTTTATATAAACAAAATGTGTACAAACAAAAAAATTTAAATGCGAGCTAATTATTTAAATAATTACTTTATGTATATTAAGCTCAATCATTTGACAAGAAAAAAATAATAAATAAATATAAGACAAAATTAAATTGCTAAATCTATTTATTTACTAGATATTCGGTTTTATAGCTCACTTGAGCAAAATTTTGGGTGTAAATAATAGTTAAGTATTGCAGTTATTTTTTTTTACTTTGCATAATTTATATAAATCGAATGTTTGTAAACAAAAATATTTAAATGAGAGCTAATTATTTAAATAGTTTCTTCATATTAATATTAAATTGAACTGTTTTATAAGGGGAAAAATTAAATAAATATAAGACAAAATTAAATTACCAAATCTATTTATGTACTAGATATTCGGTTTTATAGCTCACTTGAGCAAAATTTTGGATGTAAACAATAGTTAAGTATTGAAGTTATTATTTTTTTTTTTTTACTTTGCATAATTTATATAAATCGAATGTTTGTAAACAAAAATATTTAAATGAGAGCTAATTATTTAAATAGTTTCTTCATATTAATATTAAGCTAAACTGTTTTATAAGGGGAACAATTAAATAAATATAAGACAAAATTAAATTACCAAATCTATTTATGCACTCGATATTCGGTTTTATAGTTCACTTGAGCAAAATTTTGGTTAGCATTTGGTTTGGTTTTGGCAAAATAATAGTTAAGTATTGAAGTTATTTAGTTTTTACTTTGCATAATTTATATGAATCGAATGTGTGTAAACAAAAATATTTAAATGAGAGCTAATTATTTAAATAGTTTCTTCATATTAATATTAAGCTGAACTGTTTTATAAGGGGAAAAATTAAAAAAATATAAAACAAAATTAAATTACCAAATCTATTTATGTACTAGATTTATAGCAAAATTGAGCAAAATTTTGGGTGTAAACAATACTGAAGTATTGAAGTTATTTTTTTGTTACTTTGTTTGTACAGTAGAACCTCTTAAAGTCGAACCGATATAAGTCGAAAACCTCTACAACTGGAATTTTTTTTGTTTTTGTTTTTCCCTTCCCTTCCCTTCCCTTCAAGCCTCCATTACTCGAAATTTCAACCCTCTATAAGTCAAAATAATTAGTCAATCCCCACAAGCCATTTTGGTATATATTTTCCCTCCGTAACTCGGGGAAAAAAAAAAAAAATTGGACCTCTGTATCTCGAACATTAGCAATATTCGATTTTACAAGCTTTACAACTCGATACCTTTAAGGTTGTTTCGGAATTATTTTTATTTTTTATTTTAATGCATAATATATCTTTTAAGTTGCAAATAAACATATTTATTACCTCTGTAATTTGAATTTTTTATTTATTTTACCTCTATAACTCAAAATAAGTTAGAAAGAATCTAAACCTCTACAAGTCGAATATTTCCTTACAAAATCCGCGTAAGTCGAAGTCCTCGATAAGTCGAAAACTCTATAACTCAAATTATTTGGCATCTCCCTTGGAGTTCGGCTTACAGAGGTTCTACTGTATAATTTATATAAACCGAATGTGTGCAAACAAATATATTTAAATGCGAGCTAATTATTTAAATAATTGCTTTATATATATACATATATATATATATATATACACTCAAGAGCCAAAACATTATGGCCACCTGTCAATAACGAGTTGGCCCATCTTTTGCCCGCAACACAGCTTCACCCCGCCTTGGCATGGATTAATACCACCACTTAATACCTGTTAAATACAACTTCCACCTGATCACGTGCCTTCCACGTCATCCAGGCGAGTTCATTGCAAAATGTAGGGGTGGTCATAATGTTTTGGCTCTTGAGTGTATATATATACACTGAAGTGACAAAAGTCATGGGATAACAATATGCAAATTTTCAGATGGCAGTAGCATCGCGTAGAACAGGTATAAATGCTCAGTGCTTTCGCAGAGCTTTCATTTCTGTTCAAGTTATTCATGTGAAGAGGTTTTGACGTGATGATGACCGCACGACGGGAATTAACAGACTTTGAACGCGGAATGTTAGTTGGAGCTAGACGCATGGATCATGCCATTTCGGAAATCGTTAGGGAATTCAACATTCCCAGATCCACTGTGTCAAGAGTGTGCCGAGAGTATGAAATTTCAGGCATAACATCCCACCGTGGACAGCGCAGTGGTCGACCGCCTGCACTTAACGACCGAGACCGGCGACGTCTGCAAAGAGTCGTAAATTCTAACAGACAAGCAACACTGCGTCAAATAACCGCAGAAATCAATGTGGGACGTACAAGGGACTTGTCTGTTAGAACTGTGCGGAGAAATTTGGCTTTCTTGGGCTATTCCAGCAAAAGACCGACTCGAGTGCCTTTATTGACAGAACGACATCGCTTGCAGCGACTCACGTGGGCACGTGAGCATATCGGTTGGTCCCTAGATGAATGAAAAACCGTGGCCTGGTCCGATGAGTCACGATTTCAGTTGGTAAGAGCTGATGGTAGGGTTCGAGTGTGGCGCAGACCCCACGAAGCCATGGACCCAAACTGTCAGCAAGGCACTGTTCAAGCTGGTGGTGGCTCCGTAATGGTGTGGGCTGTTTTTTCATGGCAGGGACTTGGTCCTCTGGTGCGACTGGACCGAACATTGACTGGAAATGCTTATGTTCAGCTACTTGGAGATCACTTGCAGCCATTCATGGACTTCATGGACCCAAACAACGATGGGAATTTTATGGATGACAATGCGCCATGTCACCGGGCCACAACTGTTCGCGATTGGTTTGAAGAACATTCTGGACAATTCCAACGAATGATCTGGCCACCTAGATCGCTCGACATGAATCCCATCGAGCATTTATGGGACATCATCGAGAGGTCTGTTCGTGCCCAAAATCCTGCACCATCAACGCCTTCACAATTATGGACGTCTATCGAGACAGCATGGCTCAATATTCCTGCAGAAGACTTCCAACGACTTGTTGAGTCCATGCCACGTCGAGTTGCTGCACTTCGCCGGGCGAAAGGAGGGCCGACACGATATTAAGAGGTATCCCATGACTTTTGTCACTTCAGTGTATATACACTCAAGAGCCAAAACACACACATATATTAACCTCAACTTTTTTATATATATTCATTATATTTTCTCCTTATAAGATAAAATTAAATTACAAAATTTATTTATTTGCTAGATATTCAGGTTTATAGCTCGTTTGTGCAAAACTTTGGGTGTAAACAATAGTTAAGTATCGAATTCTCCAACAAACTAAAAATCTGGTGATCGTAAATCGGAAACTTAAGACGTAGCAGCGAATTTCCCAACGAGTTTCAATCGATGCCTGTATTCGTGCCCTGCCTGCATCGCTCTTCAATCTTCGAACCGATCGGGGCTCTATTTATCGGAAAGAGTTCTGTGAATTTTCGGAGCGATATTGATTGGGCACGAGTGATACGAATCCTTTTCTGCATGCAATGTTTGTGCGCTATCTTGAACCGTTCACTCTTGTTATAATAACATGCATACAAGCCTTAAATTATTACTAGTTGTTGTTGTTTATTGTTGTTATTCTGAGCAGAGAATGCATGATTATGGATTAGAGGGAGGAAGTTTCGTATTCTCAGCAATTTGTCGATGCTTAATTGATGGTTTTAAAGTTTTGCTTGTTTCAGAGGTGGATAATTCGATGTGCTCAATAGTTTTTAGAACAATGAGGTTGTAGAAAAATGAGGTTTAGTTTCGTAGATATGTTTTTTTACATATTCATCTTTTTTCACATTTTATCCTATATTTAATTAATTAATTTTTTGGGGGTGGGGATAAGGATTTTCAATAATGATCTAAATTGAAAATTTTTCTTCTTCTTCAGTTGCTCAACAGCCCCATGGCGGGCCAAAGTCGTCTACCTACTGGCAGATTTCAAGACAAGAGATGTTTTTTCTTTTTATGGGATAGATTTGTCAGCCCAACGTTCTGTAGTCATATTAAACCGAGACCTACGGTTTAAAGTGAATTCCGAATCACTACAAACATCTATGGCCCACCGAGCCTCCAATCCGAAAAATATGATACCAAACATACATTCTGATGTATATATATATATTGGCATAACATCATAAAATATCATTGCTTGCTTGACATTTTATGATGTTTACTAAAGACTATGATGGCTACCAAGAACAGCCTGCTTTTGAGTAGACAGTACATACTTGGAAACGTAAAGGCTTCCGAATCAACTAAATGCACAATGTCTATTCAAAAACCAACTAAGCTTGTTAACAACCTTGCAACAGGATCACTAGTTCGGTGTGCCACACTTTTCCACTGGTGCCACTGGTTATTCATTGGATAAACTTTTTGATTTGGCATGTTCATAACCGGTGCAAATACGAGATATGGGCATCCTAGTTTATCCAGGATTCAGGAAGACATTGCTACCAAGATATGAGGTGAACCGTATTAAACGGCGACTTTTGTAGATTTTTCCTTCAGCAAACAAGCTAAGCAAGCAATGGTATTTTATGGTGTCACCTGTAAATTGCATTTCATTGATTCTCATCTTTGCTGCGTGAAACGAGCAGCAGACTTAACGCGATGAGAGACAGTTGAGTATGAGCAACTTACTAAACCGGCTTCATGACAACCCTCTTATACGCAATGAGTGATAAGATTTGGTTTGTCATCTACCGCCATTTTTTTTGTTGTTGTTGTTGCACACTTTGAGCTAATTATACCGGGACCTACAGTTTAATATGGATTCCGAACCACTCACAAACATTCCATGCCACTGGCAGAATTCGAACCTAAAGCGTATAGTGCCAAAAACCAGAGAGCTAGCCAATTGGCGATCAGGCCGCGCAATAGGTGATAAAGTACACCGGGAATTTTCCAGCTGACGTGTGAACTGAGCTCCTAAGATTAGAAACCTAGCATTTAAACCATCAGAACCAGATTTTTAAACAATAATTTTAAAATAATTGTATTTAAAAAAATTTTAAAGTATACTTTCATTTTAAAAGTTTTGTTCTAAACCAATTATATTTGAACTTGAATACATTGAAATATTAGTATAAATGTTGAAGCATTTACAATTTTGAAATAGATGTAATCATAATTTTTATTATTGATTTTTATTTATTGTTTACTTTGGAATAGTGAAAAACATTTTATATGCCTTTCATGTTAATTTTTTTTTATACTTATATGTACTAAATATTAAATTGAATGTAATTTTTTCCGAACTACATAAAAACTCCATTTTATACAAAAGATAATAAGTTTTTACATTAAATGACAAAATTTGTCGCAATAAACTTCAGCTAATTCTCATAAATCATTTCGTTGTAATTTATATTGATATAATTCCAACTGAAACCTGACAGTTTTTCATAAAATACGGAAAGTAATTACTTTTATTTACATTGTTTCTTTATAAAAACCACAGAATTTCGTTTTTTGAATCGCAAATAAGTAGTTTCAGCAAATTTAAATTACTTGAAAATAAATGTAACCCTTCTATCTTTTTTTTTTTAATTCTGCATTCCGATATTGTTTTTAATCTATTTAAATCACGTTTGATAAAAAAAAACAACAATATATTATATAAATGGTACTTACGTATTAACGATACCTTGGCGGTTTTAACGAATCTAACAGCCTAATATAAACTGAATAATAAAAACCGCCAAATCTGACTTGGCGATTTTTATTGCCGCAACTGTCGCCAAGGTATCGTTAATACGTAAGTACCGTAATCACATATGTTGAAAGGCAAGTCGGTGAAATCTAATAAGTTTAAAAAATTTAAATCAATATTTCTATGTTAGTAAAAAAAAAAATGCCTATGATTTCTATACATTGTACGAAAACTAAATTTTATTTAAATGAGAATTGCAGCTCGTCCTAAAAAAAAAAAAAAAAAAAAAAAAAATTATGATAAATTATTTAATAAATTATTATTCTTTAACTTATGAATTAAAGTGAATGAAAATAATATGGAAAATATTTTACATCATGGTTTTTCCTCAAATTATTCCTGTCAATAAAATGATGTAAATTATTTTATTACTAATCTTTATTAATAATGATATCTGCAATCTTTTTTTTTAATAAATCTTACTGATGAGTCTTGTAAAAATAAACAATTTTAAATAGTTGATATTTAATGCAACATATCAAAACTTATTTTTATTACGTTAGGATAACAATATTTATTTTTGCTATTGTTCTTCACAAATGTATTTTTTTTAATCACTAGCTAAAGGAAGATCATTATTTTAAAAAAGAAACCCAGAATTTAAAAAAAAAAAATACTTTTTTTTAAATAGAATTTTTATTTAATTTATGAATTTAATATGAATGAAAATAATATAGAAAAATTTTTTCTTCTCAAATTATTTCTCGCAATAAAATGATATAAATCATTTTGTTACTAGTGTTTAATAATAATATTCTCTACAATTCCTTTACATATATAACTTATTTATGAGTATTGTAAAAATAAATAACACTAAATAGTCTCAAATGGTTCATTTAATACATCATAACCAAAACCTTTTTTTATATCTTTTGGATAACAATATTTATTTTTGATATTGTTCATCCCAAATTCATTTTTTTAAAAAATCACTAGCTAAGTAAGACCATTACTTTAAAAAAGAAACCCAGAATTTTTTTAATTACGAATTTTCAAGCCCAAAAAGAATTAATTTATAATATAGCTAAAAAAAAATAATAAGGTATCATCATAATAAAAATCTTTCAAACGGCATATATTGCTATCCGCTTTAACAACTTTTCTAGCTATTTTCATTTAATTTTATTTATTTAGAATATTTATTTTTGTTATTGATCATCCCAAATTCATTTTTTTAAAAATCACTAGCTAAAGGAAGATCTTTAAAAGAGTACACCCAGAATTTTTTAATAATCAATTTTTAAGCTGAAAAAAAAATAATAATTTATAATATACCTAAAAAAAAATTTTTTTAAAGTAAAGTATCATCATAATAATAAAAATCTTTCAAAAACGAAGTACACTGCTATCCACTTTAACAACTTTTCTAATTATAAATATCCAGAAGAAGAGCCCTTATTTAATATGGCCCTCATGGAACAGAGGCTCCTTTGGAGCGGAAAATCAGCTGCAGCTGAAGCCAAAATTTCGATTTTTAGCTAGACCAACACCGTGGGACAAAATATTGTCTCTTGGTGCCTGCAAAACAATTTTCCCAGCACAGCGCGACCTTGAAAGAATACCGCATTTTAATTAACCGGCGATACTGAACCGTGGCCCGAGTCTCTGACACCACAAAATCATACTATATAGGCCGGGCCTAGAATTTCCTTCCTCAATATATTGCCTGGCGCACAGGATAGAACCTTATCTCTCCCCCCGTCCTGAGATCATCAATCACTCGACAGTGCATGTGACAGGCGACGGTAGCGCCATCTAGGGGAGTCTGCTGCAAAATCGATATGCCTTTTCCCCCTTTTGCATGATTCACCGAAGCTTTTGCTATTAAATGGATAAAAATGCATTAATTTTTAAGCGTCTTTCTCAGTCCCTTTTCCCTATATAAGAGAGGAAAAAAAATTGTGAAGGCATGATTTAAAATTTTTAGTTCCCAATTATATAAAAGGGACGAGATTATTAATGAATGAAATGAAAGTTTGTGACGGTTTTAGGCTGAGAAATTTTTGCGATGGGGAAAAAAGGATAGGGAAAATATTAAAAGAAAAAAAAAAAAAGAAAAGTTATTTCACGCGCGTTGTTTAGATTTTTTTTTGTTTTCCCTCCGTTCGTTTTTTTTTTTTATTATTTTTTTTCCCTTTCTGTTTTCTTTAATGGCGCGTTGTTTTCCAAAACGTTCTGATAACGGTAATGTCGTTAACTGTTTTCGGAGCTCATGTGTTTTAAAAGATAAGTTTTATCATTTCTTCTTCTTTTTTTTTTTTTTTTTTTTAATGGATTGGATTCATTATTGATTTGCTTTCAGTTGTGATATGAAATAAAATAAGAATTTCTCTGTTTAGTTTCCTTTTTTTCCCTAAAAAAATTTGTTTGGAATATTTGAATTGCACACATTGAATAATAGGGATGTGTAATGTAATTATAATTACTTTTATCGATTGTAATATATATTTTTTTGCTATTACTTCCTTTTAAGTAATTTACAAATAAATAAATAAAATACACAAGGAAATAGACTTTTGATATTTGAATATGTAACTAAATTATGTTTTAAACTGATTAACTAAAGTAGTATTTCTATTTCAAATTCTTTTTTTTTTTTTTCACGAAATGAAGAGATTGAATTTTTTTTTTTTTTTTTTCAATTTTCAAAAATTGATTCATTTATTCCTAAAAGAACACATTTTTTTAATCTACATCAAGTTTAAAATTAGGGGAAAAAAAAAGCAGTATTAATAATTTTATAAATGAAAGCCGAAAGTATTCTAAGGAAAGAATAAATATATGTATATATAAACTCAATTTTTTATTTGTACTGCCTATAAAAAAGAAAAAAATATTTAAAAATAATAATAAATTTTTTCATCCTTTTTTTAAACTTACTAAAATTCCAGTAAAATGTTATTAATATAATTTTATGAATATAATTGATTTCGTATAATATGAGCAGACTAATAAAAGTTTATCAGTTATTTTTTAATTATTGACGCTGTGATATACGCATTGCATTTTACAAGAAATAAATTTTTTTTATTGTCTTTATGTACTTATTTATACAAATAAATGTTTACTTTTGCTAAATTAATCACAATAGTTTTTTTAAATTTAAGAGTCAGATATTTAAGAAAGATTTTATAATAAAAATGAAATCAGGATTAGAAATTATTTAAAAATTATACGTCCTCGTTACCAAAGCTTGAATAGCCATTAGTTTTAAAATAATCTTACTGTCTATACAAAGCATAGTTTTTCATTCTGATCAGAAAATGCTTGGATAGATATTTTAGATGGTTAAAGTAAAGATCGGAACTCTATTTAATAAAATATTTAATTTAGCGATTTAGATTTTTTTAAAATACACTAGAACAAGAAATAAATAGCACAATAGAGTTATGCCTTCTGATCGCTGACTCTTTCCTATCCTAAAGATTATTTTGATTCACATGGTCCAGTGCTCATATGCGCACAGTTAATTTGCTGGAGGGCAAGTTTGAATCCGTTGATAACGTCAATTGCAGTCATTGCTATTAGATTCGAGTAGACTGGACAGCAGTTCTGATAGTGTACTAATATAAGTGCCTTGTACTGTCTGGTGTGAGTTTTCTGAATTTTCTGCCGTTTACCTCTATAAATTTTCGCAGAAAGCTATATCCTAAATTCATCTTCTGTCAGTATTTTGTGATATATATAAATAGAACAGGCTCCACTATGCACAACTATAATAGGGTAAAATAAATCATTCTCGGTTGGCTTTTCTCAATACATTTGAAGTGTTTAGTACTTCGTCAACATATACTAAATCAACCGAAAATATTAATGCCATATAATAGTTATTATATTAAAAAAATTTCTAATTTTTTCTAATATTCGAACTGTAATTTTTATTATCAGACACTTGTAAGTATATCTTCAAATTTAATTCTTTGATCAGAATTTAAAAATGTGTGTTTACATTGAAAAAAAAATGCAAATTAACGGGCGATTATTTCTTAGCAAATAATGGCCCGTTTAAATTTCTATTAAATGAAAAGAAAAAAAAAAAAAAAAAAATACTGATAGAAGGTTTCAAAATAGGAAATCAACTCTGATTAAGATTGTAAAGTAAAAAGCTTGCTAATAAAGGCATTGCATTTATGTGCATTTTTTGTTTATTTGTTTAATTATTTATGAAGATAAAATTATGTTCTTAGGACAAATTTAGACGTAGCACATTTCTTCTTAAAGTGTTTAAAAGGGTGATCTATTTAATCCATTACGGAAATCTCGTTTCCTGTACAAGTTTGTGAGTACGGTGAAAAATCAAGGGTATTTTTAAACCTATTCATAATCTAAATTTCATCAGTGAACTTGTAAACAAAATGATCTATAATAAAAATATTAATTCTAAGACAAAAAAAATTAATATTCGATTTTAAATCTTTTCTCTTTCTTCATTGGCGCAGCATGGTGGGACCCGAGGCCGTCTGCCTACTAGTAGATTTCGAGACAGATCTTTTGCTTTTTATCAAATTATTATAATTCGCCTTTAGAATAGTGAAGTGAGTTTACACGAATTAAGTTACTAGAACAGAAATTTCGAATTCTTAATGGTTTAGGTACGAATCCATCAAAACGTTTTAGAAGATTATTATTATTATTTCATTTCCTAGTCGTTTTGTATGAATCCATCAAAACATTTCAGAAGATTACTATCAATCGGTCAATTATGATATGTGCAGTATATGGAATTTGGGATTTTCTTTTTCTTAAACAAGTGCAAAAGTTTCTTTTATAAATTTATTTATTACTTCTTGGTACACGTTCTGTTAGTAAAATAAATAAAATTTTATTGTCAAAAATTTATGCTTGTCTAAATATTCTTAACCTTATTATAGTACCCAACAGCAAACCTCGGTAGCGCAGTAGGCAGGGCGTCAGTCTCATAATCCCTCAAAAGAGTAATCTGAAGGTCGTGAGTTCGATCCTCACCCGGGGCAGGATATTTTTACGTCTTACGGATCATGATTAAGCTCACAGTTTTATCATTTAAAATTTTTTAAATTTAAAGTAAAGAACCCTTCGAATTTCCAGTGGTTTAGTATGAATCCGCCAAAACGTTTCAGAAGATAATTATCAATCAGTAAATTGTGATATACACAGTGTATATGGAATTGGGATTTTTTTTTTTTTTGGAGATGTGTTTTATATAATTTTATTTTACTAATAAAATGCATACAAAGAAATAATGAAATAAGTAAAATTTTGTTCTCAATTTAATTTTAACATTTTATATTCTTGCTTAACTATTCTTAACTAAAGTATAGAGCACCTGTGCAAGCCTCGGTAGCGCAGTAGGCAGCGCGTCAGTCTCATAATCACTCCAAAAGAGTAATCTGAAGGTCGTGAGTTCGATCCTCACCCGGGGCAGACATTTTTTTTATCTCCATATGGATATCGACCTAACTCATCTTAGTCATTTAAAATTTTTTAGGCATAGCGTAAAGGACACTTAAATCTGCAAAAATTGAATTTAAACCTTTTTCATTCGCTTAACCTATCAGAATTTGAGGAGCAGAAGAACTGTAATTTTTAGTTTCTGATAGTATTTTTAAATTTTTAGTTCCTTTATTTTTAAACAATTACTTTAACTTGAGTTTTTTTCATATTAGTAAAATTTTATTTCTTAACTTCAATTTTGTGGTCTTTTTTAAATTTAAGCAAATACATTTTAAGAATTTTATTCACTTTTAAGATGTAAAGTGTTTTTACAGATATGTTCAATTATAACGTAACATAACGTAACGTAACGGATGATGTTTATTTGGAGTACCTATTGTGCCCGGTACCTCCATATCATAATTTTTATTTAAAAGTTTACACAATTATAAGAAATCCAAAAATTTAAAAGAAGTAAAAATTTAATAGAGCACACGCTCTGTAAAGAAGATAGAAATGAAATAATTAGGGTTAGTAAAATAAAATATTCAATATTTTAACAATAATTAATAATAAAAATTTACTTAAAATAATAAAATGGCAGTATTAAGAAAATAAATAGATGCAATTCTGATCCATGAATAGATGCTCAATTATAATTCAAAGAACAATTTTCTTAAATACTTCAGTGTATGTTTTTTAAAACTACAACAGAAAAAAATATATTTAATATTAAAACATTATTATAAAATATAGTTTTTGAGACCAATAGAGTCACAGAAAAATTGAACCGATTTCCATCCGCGAGCCGTGCTGGCTGATACTTATTTACCCCTTTAATATCTTCCATCCAATTTCTTGGGTTAAATTTGCATGAAGCTCGTCCATCATTCCGGGGCAGGATAATAAGATGCCTCTGACGGATCCATCCCAACGCCTGGTCAATTGGAGGGGTTCGAACCCACCCCCTTCCCTCTTTTTCATTTTTATTTATTTATTTTTTATTTCTGTGATGTGTTCCTATCTGTTGGATTTCTCTCCCTATTTAAAATTCTATTGGAGTGCCAGGTGCAACCAGCAGAGGTTGTTATTGTGTGGCGTTGGACTTGGTGGAAAATGAAATTTTACAGATGATGAATGCGACATTGATTGTAAGATTTGAGGAAGATTAAAATTAATATCACTTACTAACTTTTTTTAAAGTATATATATTCTTATGAATTTAAATCTTACATATTTTCTTCACATTTTACATTCAATCTTAATCTATTAGGAAATTATAAATTTGAGATAGTTTTCATTAATATATAATAGTATTTCGGTATACGTTTAATCCGTTCCAGATCCCGGAACTTATACCAGAGGTGGCCAACCCAAATGATCTTGCGGGCCACTGTGGAAATGCATCCTAACTCCGCGAGCAGCATATAAAATTATATATCCCCATATTAGATTTAGACGCATTATAGACCATTTTTGGAGTGAAAAATTGAAACATAATGAGTTATTATTATTATGCTTACTATTATTCTTACATGTAAACATAGATATATAATAATAATGATACTAAACTCAGATTGTAAAGATATATATAACACTGAAAATGAAACATAATATATATATATAAGTGAAAAAAAAAAAAAATTAAATTAAAAAATTTTATTTTACTAGTGCGATATTTGTTTCTCCACTCTCTGACTTACCTTTTGCAAATCGATCTCAATTTGGGTATTTGCACATCGTAATGGTTGTTGCAGGTTAGCGTCCATTATGTTTGGGCGTGTTTTGTGTTGGGTCAATTTCATTTTCAAAAAATGATTCGCAGTTGTAAATTAAACTGAAAGCGCTAACAACTTTTTGTACCTGATTTCTGGAATTGGATCATATGGATGCACAAATAATGTTTTTTTTTTTTTTTACATTGGTTTTCACTGATTTGGCCATTATAAAATAAATGTATTTTGTAAAAATGTGATAAATCTCACTGGCCGGAGAAATGGTCAAGGCGGTCCGTGGGTCGGCCGCCTGTGACTTATACCATGCAGTATGTGCATATCAAATAAATTTTTCCCAAAAGATATAGAAGAAAAATGATTAATCCGTTTCCATAAAAATTATTGGTATATTATATTACTTGATAATAAAATATATAAATACAAAATTCAGTCAGAGGAAACACATACAAAAAGGTATTTTAATTTTCTCTTTTTTGCCGTTTTTGATTGAAGGTCATCAGATTTGGCATTTACTAAAAATATGTCCCAAAGAATATCGCTTTTGCTTTCTTCTTAAATGACCTCAATTTATTAAAATGTAATACAATGACACAATAAAAATCACCTCTGCATATTTTTTTATGGACTGTTGTATAATTAAGTAGGAGAAAGTTACAATTAGTAAGAAATTTTAAAATTAAATTATTAAAAAATATGCTCTTTTCTTCTCTTGGTAAAATAGCATCGAGTTTTAGTAAAAGAGCAAACAGAATAGATATATAAAGTAAAAAAAAAATATCCTGCCCCGGGTGAGGATCGAACTCACGACCTTCAGATTACTCTTTTGGAGTGATTATGAGACTGACGCGCTGCCTACTGCGCTACCGAGGCTTGCCTCAATATCCTTAAAATTTGACAAAATTTGAATGTATTAGCTTACCGATTGCAATTTTAGTATGTTTACTTATAATGTTAAAATATTTTCTACTGGCAGGACTCATTTTTTGAGCAAAAACTGCCCACACTTTAATCAGCTAAATGTTATAATAACAGAAGTGGTACTAAAAGCTATACAAGGGGAATTAAACAAAAAAATTAGTGATTTACGAATATAGAAATGGCAAAGTTTACAAAGTGGATTTTTATACAATAAAGGATCCATTATTTATAAATTCTGTAGGACAACACTGATCAAATCGCGTCTGCGCAGTAGAAGGCACCTATATTTTGAGCACACGTGAAAATCGTCGACCTTCGTATGATAGCGAGTTAATAATGGCGACCATAATACTAGCGGTAAAACACTTTTTTCACCAAAAGGACTTATATTTTACTAACACAATGACACAGTTACATAATTAAATTTTCTCTGTATGCTTTTTACGGACTAATGTATAATTAAGTGCTAGTAGACAAAGTTACAATTAGTAATAAATTTTAAAATTAAATTATTAAAACCTATGCTCTTTTCATTTCTTAGTACAATAGTATCGATTTCAATAAAAAAAAAATATATATAGTAAAAAGCCCTGGTGAGGAAAAGAATTCAGATTACCCTTTTTTTGTGATTATGGATCGAACTCACGGTGCTCTACCTTGAGTTAAGAATAGTTAAGCAAGAATATAAAATGCTAAAAATAAATTTTTGAGAACAAAATTTTATTTATTTTACTAACAGAATGCATACCAAGCAATAATAAATAAAATTATGCAAAAACAAACAATCGACAAAAAAAAAATAAATAAAATAAACGCAATTCCATACACACTGCCTACTGCGCTACCGAGGCTTGTCGCATGCTTCTTGAAATCAAATACACTTCGAATCTATTACTTTCACGATTTCAAATTTGCTTATGTTTGTGTATACTGTAAGAACCTTCTCCACTGGTAGGACTCATTTTTTGAGGAAAAGCTCCCTACATTTTATTCAGTTGAATATATAATGACAGAAACGATACTAAATGCCGTACAGAGGGAATTAAACAAAAAAATTGTAGTGATTTACGAACATAGAGTTGGCAATTTACAAAGTAGATTTTAAAGAAAAAGGATCCATTATTTATAAATTTTGTTTGGCAACACGGATCAAATCGCGTCTGCGCAGTAGTAGACACTTATATTTTGAGCACACGATATGAGTGAAATTCGTTGAACTTTGTAGCATAGCATGTTACTATGGACGGATACACACTTTCTACTCTGCCCTAATATAAATAAATGGATGATTTTGTTTGAGAACTCCATTTTGTTTCAGGTAGAAGATCTTCGTTATAATTCATTATTTAATATTTTATACATAATGTTCAATAAAAGATTTGGTTTTAAGTACGAAAACCTTAAAAGAAATTTCCATGTTTTACATATCTAGTTATAAGTGTTTATTTCTAAAACAAATGGCGTTCTTTACCCTTTTGTTCTAAGAAATAATTTGCTGATGCTGAAAACAAAGATGGAATTAAAATTGTTGATAGTTTTAGGAGGTGAAAAAAATGTAATGTTCCAAATGGGTAGCCATCCAAGAAACGTCTCGTGAGAAACTATTTGAATAAGATCATGGATTTATAAAAAAAAATTATCTTTTATCAAGTGGTATAATTTTATCACGCGAAAAGATTCCTCCGGTTACTTTGATGCTCACTCTGAAATTCATCGAACCTATATATTTTTTTTTCGACGATAGAATATCATCATCAAATCTATATTTTTTTTCGACGATAGATTATCGTCATCAAATCTAACATCAAACCCATATATTTTTCGACGATAGAATATCATCATCGAACCTATGTAAATGATCTTAGGCGCTTAAAAGTTTATTATTCAAAAGAAAAAAAACATATTCAAAATCTCATATGCCTTAAAAAAAAAAAAAAGAAAAATAATTTACATAGTTTCGATGGTACATGGCCGTGTGACATACCAAATTACATCATTGTATCGTAGTATATGTGTATGTTTTAATTTTTTTTTTTTAATTTTAGTTCTGATTATTCATGATTATATTTTCTTTAGAAGATAAAAATGTTCACTCAAAATATTGAATTCCCACTATATAAATATAAATATATATATATATATAGGCATATGAGATTCTGAATATATTTCCCTTTAAATAATAAACTTTAAAGTGCCTAAGGTCATTTAAATAGATTTGATGATAAGTTTGATGAGGATATTCTATCGTCGAAACAAAATATAGATTAGATATTAGGTTTGATGGTGTTATTCTATCGTCGAAAAAATATAGGTTCGATGTTAGATTTGATGATGATATTCTGTTCGTCAAAAATATACGTTTGATGTTAGAATATCATCATCAAACCTATCGTTGAAAAAAATATAGGTTTAAGGATGATATTCTATCGTCGAAAAATAAAATGTAGCCGAACAGAAAAGTATACAAAAATTATTTGTTTCAAACAACATAAGATATATTTAATAATGAGGCAAAATATTCAAAATATCATTTTTATTTGATTGTATAATAATTGTAATTTTATATACCTTTTACAGACAGGGAAAATCGCTGGGGTAAATAGTTTTTTTTTCCAAAAATAAAAAGTAAAAACTGATAAACAACTTAGATTTTATTTAATTTATTATTTAGAGTGATATTAAATGATTTACCGGCCGAAGTGCATCCTGGGTAATACTAAATTTGCTACTCATATGATGCAGTGAGTGGAGAAAGATCTCAAATCAGATGAAGAGGTCATTCGAATACAACCACATTAAAATAAATAATATGAATATAAAATACGTTGTTAAAATAAAAGTATAACAGATATTTATAATATAAACAGTTGAAATATTGTAACAAAAATTTAAAATCCTAAACAGGCTTATCTGTTATTTCAGGCATAACTGGCAAGATTATTTCTTATGTAATTTTGATTAATCACAACTGAAATTCGCAGTAATGTAAGCTATTTTTGTAATCCTTTATTTATTTATTTATTTTTTTGGAAGGGAATTAATACTGCAATATATAAAATGAATTTTGAGGCTTAAATGGCGGCGAGACTAAACAAAATTAAAGAAGATCAAAAAAACTTAAAATCAAATCAGTTTTCTTTTTGTTATGAGTACAACTTAGGGCTGGATATGTGTGTAATTTATTGTTTCATGGTTGAAATTGAACTATTTTTTTTAAATAATCATTCGAATTTTTTAGCTGTCATATTTAATAAAATTTTCAAAAATAGCTCTGCACAACTGCAACACATAAAACACAATTATATGAAAAATATTTACAAAATTATCTTAAAACATGTTCGTTTAAAGGGTCTTTGCACCCTCCGTACTGCCTGGAACATTTCACTGGACTCCCCACATGCCCTTTTTTCTTTCTGCCTCTCCCATTATCAGTTCCAAAGTCTAACGGGCGAAAAAAAAAAGGGCACAGTCCTAAGTCTAACGTAAGGGTCGACTCGTCCTTGAAAGGAGGATTTATCAACGTTGAACTCTTCCTCATTGATTATATTCTGTTTCGGGAAGACATGGTGGATCCTTACTTTATGGAATCAATAATTTTTGCCGGAGTTATACTTAAGTACGATAATATTTTTTAATTATGAGATCAACTAAAAAGATCAACTAAAGTGAAAAAGGCTACAGCAATTAACTTTCATCAGAAACTAATTTCTTTTAACAATCCGTTACAACAGATGGATGTAAACTCCCCCTCCCCCCTTTCCCAGAAAGGGAGATACGCTATTTCCTATGGAAGACATTTTATTCACTTATGAGAAAACTAATAAATAAATAACAATTATAATAACAACATGAGCAATTTTTTTACGAAAATTTTAATTATTATCATTAAAGTTTTCATAATTTGTATAAAAATATTAATAATTAGTATTTAAAATATTTATAATTTATACTAATAATTAATCTCAGATTCATTAGGAAATTTTAATTTTAATTCTTTCCAAATTATTTCGAACAATCAAATTTTAATTATTTTATAAAATAAAGAGTGAAATGAAGTTAAAAATAAAATTCAAAATCTAAAAGAAAAGGTGTTACTAATTTGAATAAAATATTTATTTGCTATGCATAAATATTTATAAATTTATTTATACAAATGCCTATAATAAACTAAATAAATTTTTTATTTATAGAAAAAATGTGCTTTTTTTTTTTCGTATATAATTTTTTCGAATATAGTTTTCTAGAAAAAATTATCACGATAAATTTAATTCAAAATATAAAAAATTGCCTACATTAAAATTTTTTATGGAGTAGTATTTAGTTTATTAATATTTCTTTGTAAATAAATTTTATCGTTTCATTAAGTTACTCGGCATTTAACAATTCATTCATTTATACTTTGAATTAAAAATTATACGAGTAATTCACAAGAATGTGAAAATTATGATTTAATAAAATAATTACATAATCTATAAAAAAAATTCATATCATTAAAGTTAATAAAAATTATATTTTCTCTTTTAAATATTGAAAATGTTATGAATTATAATTATTTGATTTCGAAATAAGTTAAAATCAACTGCATTTCAGTATTCTTTCACAAATATTCCAATAGATGGCAGCACAATTCTTTGATAAAACACTTGATCAATTTACTATTTTTTTCAATTTGTAACTAGGAATTAAATTTCTTTCATGTGTACTCACTTTTAAATGTTTTGAAAATAAGTAATAAATTACCCAAAGTAAACAATTTCCACTACCATTCATAGAAGTTTATGCGTTATAAAGAGTTGTTACCCATGTTTTTTTTCCGAATAAATTTTAAAAATATGTGACAAATAATTGAAATGCCTACTTAAACTTTAAAAGCATACATTTTAACTAATAAGGTTAATAACAATTTTTTCGTACTTAGAGAATATTTCAAAATGTTTTTTGATTATTAAAACGGCAATGCATATTGTTCTGTAAATATTATTCTCAATTAACTAGATTTAACAGCTTATTCAGACGAAATAAAATTATAATGATATTAAATTAAATAAACAACATTATCTTTTAATATTGTAAGAAAATTTACAGACTAATTTAATTAAATGTACGATATTAAATATATTCTATACATAAAAAAGGGAAAATATTTAGTTAATAAATAATAAGATATTTCCGTTTAATATTTTTATTTTTATTTTTACTATGATGTGAAAATGCATTTCTTGAAAAATAAATTTTTTTTCTAAGATTTGTTTTTATTGTCGCATTTTATTTTTTAAATAATCATGATTACTTATATATTAATAATCTTAATACAAGTTTAATTCATAGACAATTAATAGCATTTTAGATATCTATATCAATATATTTTATTAATGTTTTATGATATAATTCTTAGACAATTGTCTTATAAATTTTTTGATTTCCTTTTATTTAGCAAAGGATTTATAGATACAGGCACTTTATTGAAAACATATAGTTGAGGTATAGCAATCATTTCAAGTACTGCTTTACCTTAAAGATAACCAGAAAACTCTTCAAGGTAAATTTTATTAATTTTGTTTTATTACATTTTATTCATTTTATATCGACCGCAATTCAGAGCGACAGAAAAATAATCAATACAAAAAGGAAATGCCTACAAGTGGATTATATATACACTAAAAGCTCTTTAAGTCGAACCTCGATAAGTCGAAAACTTCCAAAACTCAAAAAAACTCTTGTTCCTTCCCTTCAAGCCCCAAAACCTCCATTACTCGAAATTTCAACCCTATATATGTCGAAATAATTAGTCAATCCCCACAAGCCATTTTGGTATATATTTTCCCTCCGTAACTCGGGAAAAAAAAAAAATTTTTTTTTTTGGACCTCTGTATCTCGAACAATAACAATGTCTGACTTTAGAACCTTTTTTACAACTCGATTATTTAAAACTAGTTACCTCTGTAGCTCGAAGAAAAATAAGTTACCGACTTTAAGGATTTGCCGACAATGCACGTCATTGTTTCGTAGAAAACAATGTATGAGTATACAGTAAATAGAATAACCAATTCTAGGAAATGTTCTTATTATAATTCTTATTCTTATAATTCTCAAAATAAGTTAGAAAGAATCTAAACCTCTACAAGTCGAATATTTCCTTACAAAATCCGCGTAAGTCGAAAACTCTATAACTCGAATTATTTGGCGTCTCCCTTGGAGTTCGGCTTACAGACGTTCTACTGTATATGCAGTCCAATTATCCCACCCATTTGGTCCGTCGAAGTGGAGAAATCGTGGAAATGAAAAGCTAACTTCCCTTAATAGGCTTTTAGGATACCTAAAAACGAAAGCACAGCTTCTAAGGAAGTATAGAAACACTTTGAAAAAGGATACTAATTGAATTCGAAAATGAAACTACAATCTCTTGTTAAAACAAAGGACGAAACTGAACAATTGCGAACTTCCGGGGGGTGATAAAGAGAACGACACGGACAGCATACATGAATCGCTGGAAGAAATGAAGGTATGAAACAAAATTCTTATGGTACTTACGTATTAACGGTACCTTGGTGACAGTTGCGCCAATAAAGAGCACTCGCGCCAACCGCAGCTACAGATTTGGCGGTTTTTAAGTGGCGCCAATCTACACTTAAAATTTTTGTTCCAAATAATAAAATATATATGAAACACTTCATTTAAAATCAAAACGCTTCCAAAATATTTTTATTCCAAATAATAAAATATATAAAACATTTCATTTAAAATCAAAACGATTTCAAAATTCAAAACACTTTATTTAAACACAAATTAGTCAAAAACACTTTATTTAAACACAAACAAACGGAGTTTTCCAAGTCCCACACGATAAACACACTGACTGAAATTGCATTTCCAAAACTTACGTTCACCAAAATAAAGTTTCATGTGATGGGAATTGGGACATTTTCGTTGTTTTGGTAAAATATTTCGCTCCTGAAAAAATAAAATTGCATCTTGTTCTGTTTCTGGCAAATCCCAAATACGCATTTTCGTAGCACTACAAAATGACGTCAAAACTCAGCAAATCTGCAGCTGTTATATTGGCGCCACTTAAAAACCGCCAAATCTGTAGCTGTTAGTTTGGCGACACTTAAAAACCGCCAAGTCTGTCGCCAAGGTACCGTTAATACGTAAGTACCATTCTTATTTCTACTGGTAAAATATCTGCAGATAAAAATGTAAATTTAGAATCTTCAAAAGTCAAAGTAAAATTGTCAGAGATTCAGCTTCCAGAATTTTATGGAACCTACGAAGCTTATGACTTATTAAAGTGCAAATTTAATTCTTAAATTTTCTGTAATGGAAATTTAAAAATCAGCAAAACTATATTATTTACAAACTGTATTAAAGTATTAAGGTAGACCAACTGCAAACGCCGAATGGCACTTTATTTGAAGCATCAAAACAGAGATACGAAAATAAAAGAATTATAACCTCCACGATCATTAATTCAATATTAACTCGTATAGAACGTGCAATAGAAATGCTTGATTTAAAAACAAATGAACCTTTTCAATAAATGTTATTTAAAGGTATCTTAAACAGATTAGATTGTAAAACACGTAAATAGTATGAAATGAAAGTAAAATCAACAGAATTTTCCGACATAAGAAATCATTACATTTTTAATGAAAAGATGCCAATTATTAGAAAGTTGGAATGCAACTTCTACTACTAACTTCAGTATCTTCTAACTATGCAAAAGTCTAAAGCTACGTCTTCCAACTCAAAACGAAATCATTTCATGATAAAACAGCTCCTATTTAATATGCAGTATTCTACCAACGAAACATTCTACTTAAATGCAAACATTTTAATGTTATGAATGTTGATGAAAGATATGATCTCGTAAATAAACCTTTGTTTGAACTGCTTTAACAATTTCCATAAAGTTGCTATTAGTACAAATCGTTAGAATTGTGCGTTCTGTACTAAGTGTCATAGTTCTCTTTTGAGCAAACATCCCATTAGAAATGCTAACTATCAGCAAGTTTCAACGAACAAACTCGAACGAATATGAAAGAACTAAAATTTGACTAACTTGAATGTATTCAGTAGCTTTATTGTGGATATATTGAGCAAGTTATTGTTGTCTATTGCCCTTTGTATTTTCAAAGAAATTAAGATTATTTTTAAAGCCCATTTTTTAAGTATATGTATTAATTTTAAATAAGAAGAATTTAGAAATTAAGGTAAACCAGAATAAAGAAACCAAAAGGCAAGTTATTATTTTCATATAATCACACAGATCAAAAGTTAAAATATGTTGTAACCTATGGTTTTATTGGAACTCAATCCATACAAATTTCGCCACTTATCGTAGAAATTAAAACATATAAACAGATCAAAATTACAAAGGGAAAAGAGCAGACATTCTTAACAAAAATGACCAAAAGGCCTTCAAAACAGTTAAATACAAGTTCAATGTTCTAAGGATAAAAACTTAAAAAGCCAGAAGCACCTTAGTAAAAGTTCGTGGGATCAGAACATGTTTTCTCTGGTCCTCCATTAAGAGTACACAAATCACCATTCTTTTGTAAGTCAGAGCCCAGTCCCAGCAAACAAATAGATGGGTCTTATTCTTTTTCTCTGTCTTATATAAAACACATATGTCACAATCCTTATTTTGGCCAGATGTTCGTCCAGGCAATCGTGTCCAGTTTTTAATCTAAAATTGGCAACAGCCTCTTTGCGAGTTTTTCCATTCAATTTTTTCTAATCATCTTCGATTGTTTCCCAGACTTTTTCTTTGGTGTTGATAATAATTCATTAATATACTATGACTTGATTTTGTTCCGTATAGTTCTCTTAAAACAACCAAGAGGGATAAGACACTGTCCAGGAACTTCTTCTGTTCCTTTTTTGCCACAAGTTAAAATAAATGATAAAAGAAAAACTAGAATGCAAAAGAAAAAAAAAAACATCGGCGTTGAAGTTCCGTGACTCAATGCTGAACACAAAAAACAAGCAGATAAGAGAATCATTTTAAAATGCTAAGGGCTGCGCGTGCTCTTTTTCTGTTTTCCGGCGAGAAATGCCATAATCAAATTTTTGAAGGCTCCTTATTAGATGTATACGGTGTTTGCTTTCAACCCAAGCAAACAATGATAACATAGTTTTGGTTTGGTTTGTTTGCTTCTACAGTCATTTTGTGCACACTTAGGCTAATTAGTCCGGGACCTACAGTTTAACGTGGATTCCGAACTACTAACAAACATCCATGCCATTCGAATCTGAAGCCTTTGGTACCAAAGGCCAGAGTGCTAGCTAATTGTCCATCAGGCCGCAATAGATGACATATGAGGATGAGTCACTAAAAAACAGAAGTAGAGAGAATGAGAAATTCATTGATTATTGGTTTTTACTATGCAGACGGAAAATCAAGCGTGTTAGTACTAGTAATAAACTATCACGATACTAGTTAATTGCCGAAATAGGGGCCAGGAAGTTTTTCGTTGATAGAGATATTAGTATGAGCAATTTAACTACGCAACTGCCTTAGGATTCATTTATGAGAAAATAAACATGTTTATTCATAAATAAAAAAAATAGAGTGTCTGTAATTGTTTTGAATAAAGAGGAATAGTATTGGAAATTAATGGAATTTTTAATTTCGCCTAAAATTACGGCATTTCTTCTTCAATGGCACAACAACCTATAGTGGACCAAAGCCTAGTGCCTACTAGCAGATTGCGAAATATGAGATGTTTTCTTACGGGGTAAGGTCGTCAGGCCTACGCCTAACACTTTACCGTCATATTAGATCAGGTTCTGAGTTTTAAATGGATACCGAACTTCTACAAATATCCATGGCACTACCTGGGCACGAACCCGGAAACCTGGGGCACCGAGAGCTAGAGCATTAGTCACTAGGCCAAATTTCCATCTATCTGGTAAATTAAATATGTTAATCAAGATAAATTATTCTTTGATATTCTGACATCTAAGAAAATCAAATTAGTCGAGGATATGTCGATATTAAATGGTACAATATTCAGCTTTACTGCTAGGGGTACGACATAATAACACAAATAAAGGATATAAAGGGATAATAAAGGATATTATGGATTAAATTTGACAAAAAGTTTTACAAATTTGAATGAGTAAAAACAAGAATAAGGAACAATTTTGGAAAATTGAAAATGTTCTAGAATTTGAAATACCAGTTATGAGCAAGGAAGAAAACTTTGGGAATATTTTGTAAATACACAGAGACGAGACATAAACGGCCTCTTCGCACGTGCAAATGCTTCTAATTTAGTAGACTCAAAAAACAAATTGCACTACGTAAGCTCAATTCCTTATGGAAAAAACTAGTTCATAATCCGAAGACTTCAGAATTATATCGAAACTTTATCAAAGAACATTTTGACGTGGGGCACTTGGAAGAGGTAGTAAAAAGTGAAGGGCTTGGATTTAGTATATTATTTACCTCATTATGGCATACAACACATTTCTGAATTATTTTTAAGCATCTTCGGTACCTACCATAGACGAATCACTCAATTCCTTACAAATGAACAGTGGTGCCATACAAGAAAATCTATTTTCTATTAAAAAAATTTTTTTAAGATTCCGTATAGAATAAGTATCGACATTAAAAGAAAATATTTAGAATGATTTTGATCAACAATTTCCAGAGTGATTTATCAGGTATTATGGGAAAGATTGGAATTAATGATCACATGTCTACAGATTAGCAACAGTTGCCTATTATATATACTTTTAATGATTATATTATTTGACAAGGTCGCTAAAATAGCTGAATATCGATGATGGTAATAAATATCAATTAGCACACGAAGTCCTAAAGATTAACGTTTATATGGTTGATCTCTTGACTGAGATAATGATGTAGATTTCAGAAAGGAACTCCAAAAACAATTACTTTCAATACCCAAGGTGTTGGAATGCAGTTGCATAAATGGTCATCTAACAACCCCTAATTAATGACGATAAGACCTTTCATTTTCCATATTAAGTGAGATTAAAGTATTTGAACTTTTGTGGAGGATTCAATTAGACTACTCTTTCAAAGTATCCTCCAAGAAGATGGACTGTGGCAAGCTTGCAATCACAAAGAAATCTGCGTTGTTGAACAAGTTGAACGACTTTTTGATCCTCTTGGACTGATAGGGCCAGTGATTACGAAGATCAAAATTTTCAATGCAGAAAACTTTCATGCCTATACCAATTGGATTGGAATTATCCATTGCCTTCAAACTTCATTTTGGAGAAGAAATCTTTTCTTGCCATCTTGCTATCCATAAACAGTCAAAGTATCTCTCATTATTGCTTAAAAAAAAAAACTCTATTCGAATGGAGTTACATGATTTATCAGAAAGCGTCTACTATATTGTTTTTCACATCTGTTGCAACTATTCTAATGAGCAGATTTCTGTCAGACTTCTTTGTTACAGATCTGAGGTTGCGCTTTTGAAAAATATTACCGTTACGTTTAGAACTAGGCAGAGTTCTTCTTTCGAGGTTATTGAAGATAACGGTTAAGACATCAAGAATCAATATTGTTTAAAGATACATTGGTTGATGTGGTTGATACGAAAATAATATTTTCTTGGATTGGTAAGCCTCTTTCTCATCTCAGATCTTTGTAAGAAATCCATTACATTGAAGTACTAGAACATTGACGAACAGTGAACTTTCAGAATCCTTATTATATATAATTAAAATTATCCATACAACTTTATTCACCACCGAAATTCAGTGCTTGGAAAAAGAACTCATTTTCGAACTCCGACAAACTATGGAACTTGAATCCCTTCTTAGATAGCAAAGGAGTACTCGAGAGATGAAGGATAACTGCAAAGCTTTAAATTCCCAATGGCTCAGAGACATCTCATAATTCCAACTAAACATAATTTAACCATTGTGTTTATTAATTATTATCATGCCTTGTAGTTTCATCTAAGTGCTGAAGCCATCCCAACCCTTATTAGAAATAAATTTTGAATATCATCTGCGAGAAATGTGGTGAAAAAAATTATCTTTCTACAGATAATACAATTTCTGTAGAAAGATAAGTCCAAAGGGTTAGCAACAATTGATGACAGACTTGCTTGTTACAAAAATTACTGCTTGCAGAATTACAGAACTTTCAAATGATGACAGTCAAGAAAAAAAATTACGATTATTTACTTTACATTTTCGAACCCAATAAAAATTTATTAAAACTCAATTTATTTGAAAAATAAAAATTTAAATATTTGAATTTTAAATTAAAAATTTATTATTAGAAATCATTAAAAAATTTATTTAATAAAAAAATTCAAACACATCGGTGTGTCAAGTTTTAATTTGAAAAACAAAACGTACACACGTGTCAGAATACCTGAAAAAAGATAATGACAGAAACAGACACCTGCGTGATTATACATAATGCAATAAATAAATTCTATTTACTTGATTTCATTTTACGCAGAAGAAAACGAAGACGACACAGAGAAGAATCAAATGTCGCCTGACTTCTTCGACTTCACAAAAGTGTCGAAGCGTAAATCTGCTGCTTGGTATCGTAACGACTTTTCGCAGTGCCACAAATGACACTTACAGAACAATGTTATGGGTAATTTATGCATTTCGAGAAATTCTACACAAGCTTACTGATATCCAATAGCAGTTTGTTTCTTAGTACCACAATGAGATAAATGGAATTTTTTTTATAAAAAGCCAAGTTTAATTTACTTTGTTTTTGTTGATAAAAGCGAATTCAAGGAATATTTTGAAGGTAGGTTCAAGGTTCAGTAGCATCAAATTACAAAGGACTACTATAATGGACCAATAAAATTCTTTTCTTTCATATATTTTCTAGTCAATATGAATATTAAGTATAGTTAGAAAACAAGTCCTATTATCAATAATTTTCAGTTAGTAGATAACCAATAATTTTAGTTTTAGTTAGTAGATTATCAATAATTTTCAGTTTTTATATTCTTCGGCGAAGAAGAGAATTGTACAATTCAAAAACCATTTCAAGATTAACTAATGTGAATACAGCTAAATTTGAGATTTTTACAGGATGGGAGTTTATAGCGAATGTTTTTACCAGCTATGCGATAAAAAAGAAAAAGAAGCAGAATTATTATTTTAGAAACGATTTAAAAAAAAAAAATCATAACTAAAATCTTAATTTAACTTGTAATCTCCACACACACACACACACACACACACACACACACACACACACACACACACACACACGTAACTCACGGTTTTGCTATAAGAACCCTTGGCTCAAATCCTCCTAAATTTCGTTTCGCCGCAAAGCAGTGAAAAGTCAAAGTCATACTCTACGTAATAGCTCACGTAATTTCTCCATCCCAGTCGTTTTAATTTCAGTCTGAACTTTGGCTTCCTGCAAGCATGGTGTAGCTTTGATGCTGTCGCAAGAATAATATAATATAAGCAAGAATAATATAATATAAGAAAAATAAGTGTAAAATTTTAGAGTACCAAGAAATAATTTTGGTTCGACTTTTATATGTCTTAATTTTTATAAGTCTTATTTTTAAGTCTTAAAATTGACACTAGGGGCACTTAAAAGTATTTAGCATAAAAATGATAAATTTTTCTTAACGATAGATACATAAAAAGATGAAATACATTTTATCATCAATTTCATTCTTACTCAGTATGGTATGGATACTCATTGCATCGTTTAATATTGAATTTCTCATATTCTGAACATTATTCTCTTATTCTTGTACGCTAGAATTTGTTTCAACTACTCATAACACTCTACAAAAATAAGTAATTGTTGTTTGTACGATACAAATAAACTTCCTAATGTGCTTGAAAATTAGTAAAATAATACCTACATTCGTTTTCTGAACTTACTAGAAAGTGCTAATGTATTTGTGGCAACTCTAAGACACGGGTACTTGATAATCCCTGCAACAGGTAATCTATGATGGGCATCTTTCCTATCCGATGGGAGTAATGCATTAGATTGGAATTGGCTGAGGCAAGTCCTCATTTGGATTCAGTATAAATCCATTTGTAAATTATGCTATAAATTAATTTTTATAGATTTATAAGTGAGTTGTGTTTTTGTCAGGTGTTGTTGTGTTAATTCTGCTAAAATAAAATAATAAAAGGGCAAATTGGAGTCCTATTTGAAAGGACAGTACATGAACACTCATCTCAACAGTTATAGTTTATTACAGTATTCCTTTGAATGCCAACAAGACCTCGCATACAAATAACATTCAACAATGCTTCAGGATAATAGATATTATATTGCTTGAGAATAATAGGAACAGAAGTTCCTCAATTTTTAGTTACAAAATTAGAGAAATATTAAATAATTATCTGTCGCGTACACCTTTCTGGAAAGGGAAGGATCAGACACCATTAAAACAATTTAAATAAGTAGAAGTTAAAAACTAATGTATATAGATTCCAAAATGGTTCACCATAACAAACACCTTTTTATTGAAAATCTTCTCAAATATTAAGGGAGATACAAGAAAATAAATATCAAAGACAATACGAATACGTTTATAATACTCAAGATATGGGAGAAAAGATTAAATGTATTCAATTGTTTGTTAGAACGTAAAAGAAATTTGTTAATGAAAATTATTCAAGAATTGAACTTTTTAAAAATTCAAATTTTGTTCAGTATCGATAAAACATATGTATACTGTAAACTAAAAGTTACACATTATTTAAATGAAAGATTGTAAAAATTATAAAAAGAATGAATGAAAAATAACCAAATGACAGAAAAAAATTGCATGAGCCGTTTTAAGTTTGCTTCAGTAACATTTGCGGTATAAATGTTTTTATTAAGTTTATTTTTCTGAAATGAAATAATTGACCTGAGTAGTTAAAAATAAAAAATAAAAATTATGAGAATCATTTATATATTATTGCTAACTTAATTTGATGTAAAACTTGTAACATTTTTTTAAATCGCAAATTATCTTAGTGCAATCAAATGACTATCGATTATAAGATTAATCAAATGTATCTTTTTATAACTGCAACAACTGACATGTTTTACATCCACTTAATAAAAAATGAGCATATGTATGCGATTATCTTTTTAGATCCAGCTACTGTCTATTTTAGTGCCAGCTGTTGTCCATTTCAAGACTGAAAAATTGAACTAAAAGATATTTATTGATTACTCTAAAATTTTGCACTTATGTTTTTATATGTTTTTTTTTTTTAACTTTTCCGCTATAGAAGTGGAACAAAACAAACAAAAAAAAAAAAAAAAAAAAAAAGCTCAGGAAATTAAAAATGAATATTTTCATAATTTTCAACTAATTTTGAATATTCGGATCTCAAAGTGGAAAAGGAAAACATTCATTATTACTCTAAAATGTTACACTTAAAGTCTCTAATATATTGTTTAAATTTTTTCGCTCTAGCGGGAAGAAAAATCTAAAATTAAAAAAAAAAAAACTGAAATATGGAAGTTTACATGATTTTCAGCTAATTTTGAAGCTAAAGTGGAGTCGGAAGATATTAATACATTAATCTAACAAAAATTTACGAATATTTCTGAAACTATTCTACAATTTTTCCGGTTTAGCTGGAAAAGTAAAACAAAACAAAAAATTTTTCTCTCCGTTCTACAATACAGACACGGTATCAGTGTTCCATGCTTAAAATGATAACTCTCAGAATAACCAAGCAGTAATGATGCTTCTTGGTACGATATACAAGTCAATGCAGCACTCAAAAACATACTTGTTTACATACATGTACTGAACTCACTTAATTTGCCTCTTACATGGATATGATTAGGATTATAGCGAGTTCCGCAAATAAACTTCTTGAGTCTCTTTGCAAGCAAACTCTGGACATCCATTTACCACCCTAGGTCTTCCTTGTCTGCACTTTCTAGAAGCTTATTTTACTATTCTAAAAAAATGTATCGCACAATCCATGAATTACAGAAGGGTTCACCATCAACCATTTTGCTAAACGGGATTGAGTCTTGTCCACCCAATGGTTTGCCATCACAATGTTTCCGATAAAGGATATTGAGTACTCATATCTAAAACATGGCTATCTTGAAATTTCACTACGCAGTTTTTACTTGCAGAAACTGCAGACGCAGTACAGTGTCCAATGACCTGAAGCGAGGGTGGCACCACTAATTTAAATATCATAGTCTGATGTAGCATTACTTATTACGTGTACTGCGTAATTTTTATGAAAATTTATTTATGTTTGGTCATATAATTGCAATTTTTATGAAAAATATTAATTTTTGGTCGTGCAATCCCAATTTTTATGATTTTTTTTGTGAAACAAGTGCATTAAAAAAAGATGCTAAGCAGAAATATTCTTGGTGCATACTATTATAACTAAAAATAGATAACTATCGATTAGAAACATTTTGATACGATATTTTCCAAGTTGAATTGTCTTCCAAATGGTACATCAGAGCAAGGAATCAAGCCTATGTTCTCTTTCACTCAAGATAGTTGCGCGAGTGAAGGTTTGGTTTATCGTTCGACTATCATTTTTTCGTACACTTTAAGCTAATTAGACCCGGATCTACAGTTTAATATGGATTCGGAACTATTAACAAACATTCCATACCACAGCCATGATTCGTATTTGAAGTCTTCGGTACCAACGGCCAGAGCAATAACCAATTGGCCATCAGGCCGCAGGGGTCAAGTTTTGGATAACCATTCAAAAATAATTACAGTAAATAAGTTCAAATAATGGTTTGCAAACATAGCTCACACGTTTCCAGGGTTAGGTATTAAAAATCGTCAATTTTAATTTGCTTTTGAGAGATATTGATAACATAAGGAAATCTTGCAAAATTTCTTCGAATTCAAGTCCGAAACGAATACTGGAACCATCTGGAATTGAGAATGAGTCAGGTTTTTATTGCGAAAAAAAGTGGAGCGTTCAGTTTCTTGCCCGTCGTTTTTCATTTTCGCCATAAAACGCCATTTCATATTTTGACTCGGTGTCAGCCTGCCAGAAGGCATTGAATAAAACAGATTGCAGGACGACTGAAACATGGCCCCGAGTCGTGCATAAATTCGAACATGCTCTCCTCCAGACTTCGAGTTTCGGATGTCGTGTTATCGCATTTCGCGTGCCCACTCTGTTTTGACACTTTTCTTTTATTTCGCGGAATTAAATCGATACAAAAAAATCACGAAAAAGAGTCGATAGAGTAATAATAGAAACAAAGGAAAATAATCTTAGAAAAATGGAAGGTCACATTTTTTATCTTATATTATTTGATTTTTAAATCAATTACAACTAAATTATTTGACGTTGTTTTTTGTCACTTAATTCTATTGGTTATTGTAGTATAATGTTGTATGCTAGTATTGTTGTGCAATGTTGTATGTTAGTATTGTTAAACAATGTTGTATGCTAGTATTGTTGTAAATTTGTATTGTTGTATATATGCATAGTAATATCGAGTATCTGGTGTAGTAAATCGATTGCGTTAATCGTGTAGTATTCGATTGGTGTAGTGATTCGTGTAGTATTCGATTGGTGTAGTGATTCGTGTAGTATTCGATTGGTGTAGTGATTCGTGTAGTATTCGATTGGTGTAGTGATTCGTGTAGTATTCGATTGGTGTAGTGATTCATGTAGTATTCGATTGGTGTAGTGATTCGTGTAGTATTCGATTGGTGTAGTGATTCGTGTAGTATTCGATTGGTGTAGTATTCGATTGCTGCGTGAATCTTCATGAAAGAATGCATTCAGAACTGGAAGAGAAGAGAAAGACAGATGATAAAAGGAGGTCGTATGAAAATTGACAACATTGTACCTATATTTGATGCTTTAATTAGTTGTAAATAATTTAGATGCTTTAATTAGTTGTAAATAATTTAGATGCTTTAATTAGTTGTAAATAATTTTAGATGCTTTAATTAGTTGTAAATAATTTAGATGCTTTAATTAGTTGTAAATAATTTAGATGCTTTAATTAGTTGTAAATAATTTAGATGCTTTGGGGCCTGACGGCCAAGTGACTAGCGTTCTTGCTCTCAGGGTTGCAGTCCCTGCTGTGCCCTGAATGTTTGTAATGGTTCAGAATCCCCTTTAAACAGTAGGTCCCTGCTTAATATGATTGTTAGTGCCCCTATGGCTGACAACCTTACCCGTAAAAAAAAAGCTGTCTCGAAATCTGTCAGTAGATAAACGGCCTTGGCCCACCATGGGGCTGTTGTGCCAATGAAGAAGTATTTAGAAGCTTTTGATCGTTAGATTTATTTTTATAATTAAATGTGGTAAAAAAAAATTCCTCTAAACAAATAATTGTAAAAAACATTTGATATATTTATATATATAGAGTAATACACTATGTGGAAGAAAGTGACGGGACACGACACTATAACGACATATACCCATATTTATTCAAATTAATAGGAGGTAGGGCCTCCTTTGGCTGCGATCACAGCTGCAACCCTTCTGGGCATGCGTTCCACTAAATTAGCCATAGTGGCAAGAGGAATTTCCTTCCAAATGTTTAACAGGAAGTTCCATAGTTCAGGCTTGCTTTTGGGGAGTGGGGTGCAGGCCCTCAACCGACGGTCCAATTCGTCCCAGAGATGTTCTATTGGGTTAAGATCAGGGCTCTGCGCCGGCCACTCCATGCGTTTAACGTTGTTGTTCACATACCAATCAAGAGTCCTCCTTGCAACATGGCATGTTGCGTTGTCGTCTTGATACCAGCAATCATCCATATCGTACGTTGCCCACAAGGTAGGAAGGACATCATTGTCGAGAATATCACAGTATCTATCGCATTCATCGCACCATCAACCTTCACCAGTGGGCCAACCCCATACCAGGAGAAACAGGCCCATACCATCAATCCTCCTCCACCAAACTTTACAGCTGGGACGACACACTCGGGCAAAAGGCGTTCTCCTGGTAAACGCCATACCCAAACACGTCCATCGGAACGGAAAAGGGTAAATCGTGACTCGTCACTCCAAAGGATGCGTTTTCAGTCATCCAGAGTCCAAGTACGGTGGTCTTTGGCCCATCGAAGGCGCGCTTTCTTGTTGTTTTTCGTAATCAAAGGCTTATGAGCCACCGAACGTCCAAAGTAACCTAACTTATGGGCCTCGATAGGAAGAGTCTTGGTTGAAACGGCCACACCTGTGGCTTGTCTAAACTCATTAGCGATGCTATCCATGGATTTTTGACGGTTACTTCGAATCTCCCTGCCAAGCACCCGCCGGTCCCTGCTGGTGAGAACTGTAGGTCGTCCACTTCGGGGTTTGTTCTGACAGTGTCCCTCAGTGTTGTAGCGACACACAACACGTGCTACAGTTGATTTTGAGCAGTTACGGAGACGGGATATCTCCCTAATTGACACCTTGGCAAGATGCAATCCAACCAACACACCTTTCTCGAACTCAGACAACTCTTCCCGTGGCGGCATCTTGACAAAAAACAACTCTAGTCGACTCCACAGAGTATTTATAGGATATGGCTGACACGTGATACCTATTATTGCGCATGTGTCAGCTGTATTGTCGACTTTTCTACTTTTCGAGGGGTGTCCCGTCACTTTCTTCCACATAGTGTATTTTCAATATATAAACTCCACAACCTACTAATAAGAGAAAAATATAAGTATATACTTATATTTTATTCTTATTAGTAGGTTGTGGAGTTTTTTTCGTGTAAAAGCAATAGAGAATAGTTATAAAAAAAACTCTTTAATCCTAAGTTAGAATATTTTGTTTCTAGCTTAAAAAAAAAAAAAAAAAAAAAATCTTCGAAAAGAAGCACATTCAATCCATTCTTAATTAAATATTTAGAAATGATTCGTAAAAAAAAATGCAATGTTATGAATAAAATGATGGTATTAACGATTAATAACAAAAATATCTAACTTAATCAGGCAGGCTTATTAATTTTTTAATTTCGTTTTACTTATTATACATAGGAAACGAACTGCACATTACCTTAGACATACATCTATTTTTAGCATAACATACTTAATATAACACATCTCTATTTTAGATTTGCATAACACTTTAAAGAAACAAATATTTAAAAGGGAATCCAATTTTTCCAATTTTCAAAAGGAGGTGATGTTGGTGGGTTTCCATCAGATATTAAAATCGCACGTCATAGAATGTCAGTCAATCGTAGAATGAGCACTGAGTGGGCAGATCAAGTCTATGAAGTCTTATTTTGCCAAAGAAGTAAAAAAGGAGGGGATATTGCCTGCAGGGAGGACTTAAAACACAGCATTTCCTTACTCACAGTGAAATTTAACCAAACCATTCAAATTGTGTTGAAGGCAACATCAATTACATTAGATGAAAATTTGTATATTGAATATTAAAATTATTACATACATTTTACGGAAAACGTTAAAATTGCTCCGTCTGGATTTTGATAAAGGGTTGGAAATGTAGTATATTGAAATTTTAGTAAAAAGTTAAATTAGTTTAGTTAGTTAAATTTTAGTATTTTTTTTTTTTTTTTACGTTAAAAAATATGCAAGGTTTGTGAAAATTGTTTAATATAGAGTATTAATTTTGAATAGTAAATCAGAACTTTGGTGCTTTTCTAAATATCGACTGCTCACAAATGAAAAAAAATTTTTTAACTATAATTAGAGCATTTTTATAGAATAAAAGGCATCTTGCTCAAAAAATATAATTTTACAATGCTTAGAAAATTAATATAAAACTTGAATGAATATTAAAAAATGCAACTACCCTTTTTTCTCATTACATTAAAAAAGTCACAAAAGATTTCAATTTATATTATTACTCACCACTTTGTTAGAAGAATTGCCATAAGAGATTGCACATTAGAAGAAAGGTAAAAAATTAAAAAAATTTCTATACCAAGGACGTGCGGCATCATTTTTCTAAATTATATTTAAAAAAAAAAAAAAAAAAAACACCAGTAAATGGTAATTGAATTTTTTTATATATTAATATTTAAATATTATAGGAACATGAACCAATTTAGTTTCATAAAAAAGCAAATATTTAAGTATAAACAAATATTTCATTCAATGTTTTCCATTTTATTGTAAACTACGAGATCAGATCCTTTGTCAATAATGTGTTACGATACAGAATTAAGTATTTTTTTAAATCTTTATTTGCTGCGAAGAACTTGTTTCATTTAAAAATTACTTTAAACAAAGTAGGTGTAGTTATTTTTAGAAAATACATTAAAAAACGCAAGTTAGGCGAATAACAATTTACTTGTAACAATTATGAATGTAAAAAAAATAATAATAAAATAAATGAAAATAAAATTTAATCGGCTAGGTCGATATACAAATTACTCATAAAATTTAGAATTTAATGTAAGAATAAAATTTATAACAGCAAACTAAAACAAAGAAAAAAAAATTAATAAATCATATTCGGGTTAAAATCATATTTTATAAAAAAAAGCAGAAAATAATTTAAATAACTAATAAGAATAGCCGTGAAAGAAATTTAAAAAATATATAGAATTTCAAACGATTTTATAAAAAAGCAGAAAGTAATTTAATTTACTAATTTGTGAAAGAAATAAAAAAAACTATAGAATTCCAAACGATTTTATAAAAAAAAGCAGAAAATAATTTAAATAACAAATAAGAATATCTGTGAAATAAATTAAAAAATATGTAGAATTTCAAACGATTTTATAAAAAAGCAGAAAGTAATTTAATTTACTAATTTGTGAAAGAAATAAAAAAAACTATAGAATTCCAAACGATTTTATAAAAAAAAAAAAAGCAGAAACTAATTTAAATAACAAATAAGAATAACTGTGAAATAAATTAAAAAAATATATAGAATTTCAAACGATTTTATAAAAAAGCAGAAAGTAATTTAAATAACTAATAAGACTAATTGGTGAAAGAAATTAAAAAAACTATAGAATTCCAAACGATTTTATAAAAAAAAAAAAGAAAATAATTTAAATAACAAATAAGAATAACTGTGAAATAAATTTTAAAAAAATATAGAATTTCAAACGATTTTATAAAAAAGCAGAAAGTAATTTAAATAACTAATAAGACTAATTTGTGAAAGAAATTAAAAAACTATAGATTCAAAGCGATTTTATAAAAAAAAAAAAAAAAGCAGAAAATAATTTAAATAACAAATAAGAATAGCTGTGAAATAAATTTAAAAAAATATAGAATTTCAAACGATTTTATAAAAAAGCAAAAAGTAATTTAAATTAATAAGACTAATTTGTGAAAGAAATTAAAAAAAACTATAGAATTCCAAACAATTTTATAAAAAAAGCAGAAAATAATTTAAATAACAAATAAGAATAGCTGTAAAAGAAATTAAAAAAAAATATAGAATTTCAAACGATTTTATAAAAAAGCAAAAAGTAATTTAAATTAATAAGACTAATTTGTGAAAGAAATTAAAAAAAACTATAGAATTCCAAACAATTTTATAAAAAAAGCAGAAAATAATTTAAATAACAAATAAGAATAGCTGTAAAAGAAATTAAAAAAAAATATAGAATTTCAAACGATTTTATAAAAAAGCAGAAAGTAATTTAATTAACTAATAAGACTAGTTTGTGAAAGAAATTAAAAAAACTATAGAATTCCAAACGATTTTATAAAAAAAAAGCAGAAAATAATTTAAATAACAAATAAGAATAACTGTGAAATAAATTAAAAAAATATATAGAATTTCAAACGATTTTATAAAAAAGCACAAATTAATTTAAATAACTAATAAGACTAATTTGTGAAAGAAATTAAAAAAACTATAGAATTCCAAACGATTTTATAAAAAAGCACAAATTAATTTAAATAACCAATAAGAATAGCAGTAGAAGAAATAATATATATATATATATATATATATATATATAGAATTCCAAATAACTTTTTTAAAAAAAGAAGCAAATGAAATAAATTTAATAAAAAAGTACGTGAAGTAAATTTAAATAAATCAATAAGAATATCTTGTGCAGGAAATTTTTAAAAATAAACCAATAAGAAACATTAAAAGTGATCCAGGACAATGCTGACGCACTCTCCCTAAAACAATACCCATATATTTTATGGGTAAAATTTGATAAATAAAAACCACTTGACCAATAAATTTTGCTATTGATTCAAACATGATGATTTAACGTCATGTGGTCATTTATTAAATCATAATAATATCAGGCATAAAAATACCTTATTTGCATTTTTATTATATTGCATTATTAATTATCTGATATATATATATATATATATATATATATATATATATATATATATATATATAAATTTAGAGGGGTTGTACGCCCCATGGCCATGAGTACATATACTGTGCACCTTTATACGCTCTTGATTTCCCTAAATCAGAGAAACATAATATGTGTACGTCTTTCATTACAATAAAACATTAAGTTTATCTAACAATTTGTCGACTCGGTGTATTATCAGTTCATTGAACTCCTTTTTGAACATCTCCAGAAGAGCACAAGGTGTCACTAAATATTATTTTAAATGCAGTGCGGCCACCCTCGTCGCAGGGAAGGCATCCCTTCCCTGGAATCTTTCAAGCGAAAGCGCAGTGGCTGTCAGCCGAGAGTCTTTAATCGCCATTTTACGACGCCAGGCCTTTCCTCCGAGTCTTCCCCGACTTTATGTGACAGCGGCGATAAGACGTCCCCATCAGAAAGAGTCTTTCTCGCCTCCTTATTTTTCCAACTGTCTTTTTCACAGAAAGTTGCAAAAAACGGGCTTGTCTACTATATGAAACTGCGAGAGAATGTTAAAGTTCACACCTAAGTGTAGTTCAGGCTGAAGAGTTATACAGTTAATAATAATGAATTAGTGGGAATGTGTGGGTTGTAAGGTCTGTTAAAAAAAAAAAAAAAAAAAAAAGAAAAAAAAAAGGTGATGGACTTTTTATTTTACCTTCTTTTTTTTTATTAGATCACATACATTGAGATTGTGCAGCACACAGTTATAATACGGGGCTTATACAAATGCAATTAATATGCGCAGTAAATAAATACAAGGGAAAAATTAATAGACGAATTGAAATAAAATTAATAAAAATAAATAAGTAAAAATATAATTAAAATATAATTGACTAGGCTAATATACAGAAAAACATTTCCTGTCTCGAAATCTGACAGGCTGATGGCATTGGCGCAACATGGGCTGTTCCACTAATGAAGAAAAAGGCCAATATGCATGTTACCCATAAAATTTAGAATTTAATACAGCAATAAAACGAAAAACAGAAATCTTAAAAAGTAAAAAGACTATAGAATTCCAAATTATTTCTTTTTCCTTTTTCGCTTTGAAATAAGTTTTCTTTGATTTCACCAGACGATCTTTTAGAATGATTTTTCATTATTCAATAAAAAGATTATTATCTAATAAATATTGTGTATAAAAAGGTTGTGAAAAAAAAATTTATAGATTGCAGTGAAAATTTCCAAAATTAATTGTGGTCAAAGAAGACAAGAACTCCATTCTTTCCTAAACAATATTCATAATTTTATGGGTTAAATAAAAGAAAAATAGTGTAAGCAGCATATAAAGCTAACATACAAAAAAAAAAGGAGATTAAATTTTTAATAATGGGATTATGTTTTTTTAATAAACCACATACGATCAGTGCTTGCAACACATAATTATAATACAGGGCTTACAAAAGTAAATAATGTGAACAATACACGGAAACGAGTGGAAAAAAGAATTGAAAAAATTAATAAAAACAAATAAATAATGCAAAGAAAAAAAAGAAAAATAGAAGTAGCATATAAAGCTAACATAAAAAAAAAAGAGAAAAAGTTATTTAATTAAAATCTATTGATAAAAAATTAACCTATTAGTTAAAAAATATTCAATTATGTTACGTTGTACAAAGAAAGTGTGAAGTGTGTATCAAAGTGGGAAAGATGTATACGTTGATCATATTTAGAATATATAGGAATCCACAAATCCAGCAAAAGCTAAAAAGGGTTTTTTTCCTACAAATGACATATGTTATAAATGATACATGTAAATGTCTCTTTAGAATTTGAACATTTTGCTGAACAGTATGAGCGCACTTAAAGTTGTTATGTTCCGCATTTTGCACCTTTCCAACAGTACAATTGCACAAATTACTAGGTTTGAAATGCAATCTATAAAGGTATTCAATAAAATTATCATGGCCAGTTAAAATAAAAAAGCGAGTCATTTTGAAATATCACAGAAGAAAAATGGTTAACACTTTAAATTCAAAATTGAAACAAAAATTAAAAGTTTAAAGTGTAAGAATTATATTTGATTTTTGGTTGAATAATATTATATATATTTTTTTTATAATAATATTATACCCTTAACTTCTTAAAAAGTAATCTTTGCAAGTTTCTTAAAAAGTAATCTTTGCAAAAGTTTTTCTTTGCAAGAAAAGGAAAAAAACTTATTTACTTTTTTGTTTGATTAAGTTTTGTTCATTATATATCGACAGCAATTCAGCGAGTTAAAATAAGTTAGAAAAATAATGAATATACAAAAAATATACCCATATGAAACTATTAAATATAATGGGATCTTGAAGAAAATTTCATACACTCTGAGCATACTTGTTCTCAACAATTTTTACAAATGTGATTGCATTTTGTAAAAATTGTGTCACATTCTGTCATCGCATCATTTTGTCACAAATGTGATTACCATTTTTAAAAAAATGCCATTCTGTCTTAGACAATTTTTAAAGAATTTTATTTTAGGATAAGTGAGCTACAAAGTTGGGAAACGATAAAAAAAAGTTGTTGTACTCTTATGTGGTCAAAATAACTACCAGAACCTTCGCATCCTAACTAATGTAAGAAAGTCTTAAAAAAATAACTGTATAATTAGTGTTTTAAATTATAAAATTAAAATTGAAATAAAAAATAATAGTTAGAATAAACTTCAAAAATTAAAAGTTAAATTAGCCATTAAATTAAAAAAGCAAAAAATTTTGAAAATTCTTTTCACCTATCATTGAATGGGAGGATGGAAAGGATAGAATCGACATCTACAATTTGGAATTCGAATTATGCAATCGAACATTATGATAGTTATAAACATTGTCCTTTCTTGGAATAAACTATTATACTGCATACAAGTTCTTTGTTAAGGAATTTAGTTTTCCCCCTAACTACCTTTATTTTTTCAATTAAAATTACTTAAACTTAATTGACATAGTATTAGCTAATGTGGATAATAAGTTATAAAAAATGTAATCAAATACTTGATATATTTCTATAAGATGCAATTCAAGTATACTGTAGAATAATTATTTTAATCGAATAAAATTGACCAGAACGGTTTACGGTTAAAATATTTTCCTCAGCTCTGGTGATAAATTAAATCAATTTTACATAACAAAACACATAAATAAAATAACTGGGAATTTTTAATTACATATTTTAAAAAAATATTTAGTAACATATTTGTGAATAAATTATGAACTAAATTTTTCTTCCTTTACATACTTTTAAATCGGAAGTTTTATGTTGTGCAATTTTTCTATTAGTCCCAAAATAAAAATAAAAATATTTAAGAAAGTATTATTAAAATAACTTATTTAGTTTTATTATTTGGTGTTAAACGAAAAAAAAATCTTCATCTCAATCAAATTCTTAATGCTAATTCTCAGTTCATTAATTAATTTATTTCGCTGACATTTTTTTATTAGGGTTAAATTATTAGGGTTTTTTTTTATCTGTCATTTATTATGTTATATTATTATAGACAAATTTATAAAAATTTTGAGTAAATTCATGTAATTTGTATTTTTACCAATTTAAGAGATCTTGTGTTTCACACTTGTCAACAATTCTGTAGAGTATAGAAATTCAAATGCAGGAAATTATTTGAAATTAATTACTCGCTTTTTTCCTCTTATTACTATCACTAACATACCTTATTTTTATTTTTATACGAAATTGCTTATGTGTGTATGAATAAATGTTGTGTAGAGCAGACGGCGTTATAATTTTGAATTTGTGTTCCTCTTCATATAGATACCAAAATCATAAAGATACCTCTTCATACACCAAAAGTTCCTTCAAATTGGTATGAAATGCATGGAAGTACATAAAAGATTTGTATAAGATGAATCCTGCTAAAACTAACATTGTTTTAAAGATTTTACAAGAATTATTTGCCTGCAATGATCTCAACACATACCCAAAAAAGAAAATATCCACTAAACAATGAAAATATCCAATAAACCACATATTTTTTTATTACCTATATTTGTACGAACAATTTTATAAAAACAAAAAATTCGCCATTTTATAGTTGGTTTGCAATGCATTAAAGTACATAAAAGACAAATTTGTATAAGGTGAATCCTGCTAAGGCTTATATTGTCTTAAAGATTTCTTGAGAATTTTCTTGAAATAATCTCAACAAACGCCCACTAATCCACTAAAGAAAATATCAACTCAAAAAACATACATATATTTGTATATATTGGTTATGAACAATTTTATATGTGTAAAAAACCCCGCCATTTTAAAATTTCACTCTGCAAAAATTTCTACAGCTTCATCTCATAAAAATTTCTTTAATTAATAAAACCATCCCACACTAAAAATACAAAATTCAAGAAAATCACGCATACCTTTATAATAGGATACAAGATACTGATGTGCCCTGCCAAAGATGAAGGATTGCCTGCTCCTTCAAAGAGCAAGAACTCTGTGGGCACAAGAGTTGCACACTTCTTGAGTCGTACCTCACTCCTCATTTGCGCTGTCAGGAGCACCGTCTCCTGCACAAGTGCTTCCCAAGAGGAAAGGAGCACACCACTCTTGCATACAGTAAACACAGAGGGGCCACAAAAACTATTGTTAGGTCCACGGCTCATTGTAATTGTTGCCAGCTCCCACTTCCCAACCCAAACAGTTTTAGAAGAAAAGTAAATTTTCACTCTCACCAAAGCACTTCTGGGTGTTCTTTTAATTCATTTATATCCCCATGTATAAAGTAGAATGTTTTTCATTCTATGCTTATTTATGTGTTTGATTTTTTTTTTTTTTTTTTTTTTTTTTTGACATAAAAATTGCAACTTGTTCTAATTTTTTTTTTCACTTTGAATATATATTTTAATTGCTCCTTTACCAAAACTCTACCCAAAAAATCTAGCTAGCTATTTTTCATTAATTAATGATAATAAGTTTAAGACCAAATTAATTAATTATAATAATAAGAATTTGTTTTTCACCACAATATGAATGCTCTACAACAATGTTTTTTACAACATCAATGTTTTATAACCTGTTTTTACAACAATGTTCGAACAATGTACTTTTGACAGTAAAAATGTTAACAAACAACATGTGTACAACAATTAACTTACAACAATTTTAATATATTTAAAATTTTTAAGAAATTAAAAACGATCGATTGTTACAATATTATAAGCAGAACGTCTAATTCTTGAAATGTAACGTTTTAAAATTTCAGTCCACAGTCACTATAGATTTTGTTTTTTCCAACAAGAGTTATCAAAATAAATGTGATATTTACAGAAGCCATGAAACTTAGGATTATATTTGCTAATTGTGAGTATGTACTCGTATCATTAATTTTATACTTTTTATTGATTTAAAACTAATTTCTAAACAATTCTTTAAATAATAAAGCTCAACAAACAGTTATTTTCAAACAGACAGTTTCAAACAGTTCTTTTTTTCGCCAATTCATTTTTTTTTTTCAAGCGTAACTGACAGAAAATTATTTCAGAATAAAAATAACTATAATGTACCTAAAAAAATTAAATGCATTATTTTTTAATGCTAATATTAATATATTTAAAATTTAAACGAAATAAAGAAAGTAGAGAACATAAAGACTATGGCCCAAAACTTTCAAAAACAGTTTGACATTTAATTATAAGAAAAAAAAAATGTAACGAAAGTTTCCAAGTAACTTATGACCCATTTGAAATATCACAGAAGTTGAAAATTAATGATTTATTCTGGCCATAAACTGAACGGAACAGAAGTGGGAAAAGAAAATTAATAGCATCGCTCCTTTGAGGTTCAAAATCCGCGATATCTTTTGTAACTGCAGAAGGAATTACTTTCTGTAAAAGAGGGTAAAAGCGTGTCAGGCTGAAGAGGATGTATATCGCAAAAATGATTAATGCAGTTTTAAAAGTTTTTACTTTTTTTTTTTAATTCATTGAAAAGCAAACTTTAATCATTTTTTTCACAAATAAATACACGATATGTATTAAACTTTAGCTGAAAACTTTAAAGTTGTCACTTTTTAACTTTTAATTCTGATGAATTTTTTGTTGTTAAAGCAACATACATTTATAAGTAATATGTCCGTTACTGTTTATAATAAATAAATTTTGCAAAAAACATTACAATATTGAAAAATTCTTTATTTCTAATTTCCATTTTTTTTTGAAGTAATTCTTTCTTAGCAATTTTCATGAAATTAAAAATTTCAAAATTAATATCGATAGAAAATAATTAGTACCAGCTCATAAATTGATTTTACAGTTATAATACGAATAAATTCGCGCCTATCAATAATACTGGAAACTACTCCTTCCTTAGCTATTTTCAAGAAATTAAGAAAGTTCTGAAGATATACTTTCAATTTTGAAGAATATATCCATCTCTCATTTAAACTTCTTTTATAAGGAAATTTCAAAATTAATATCGATGGAAGATAATCAATACCAGCTCATAAACTGATTTTATAGTTATAATATGAATAAGCCTGTTGTGTCTATTAATAATACTAGAAAGGAAAATCATTTCGTTACTATGTTCGAAGTCCGATTGCAATAAAATGTAAAACAATTGTTATAATATTCAGTGTTTCAATTTGCTGCAATGAAAAAAAGGAAAAAAAAAAATGTAACGAAAGTTTCCAAGTAACTTATGATCCATTTGAAATATCACAGAAGTTGAAAATTAATGATGAAAATTAATGCAGAAGGAATTACTTTCTGTAAAAGAGGGTAAAAACGTGTCAGGCTGAAGAGGATGTATATCGCAAAAATGATTAATGCAGTTTTAAAAGTTTTACCATTTTTTTTTAATTCATTGCAAAGCAAACTTCAGTAATTTTTTTATAAATAAATGCATGAAATGTATTAAGTTTTAGCAGAAAACTTTAAAGTTGGTGTTTAAAAGATGCCACTTTTTTTTATCATTAATTCTGATGATTTTTTCGTTGTTAAAAGAACACATACATGTATAAGCAGTAGGTCCTGTTTGCTTACATATGTAGCGTAGTTTATAATAAATTTTGCAAAAATATTACAATATTGAAAAAATTTTTTAAATTTTTTTTTATTATTATTTTTAATAATCCTTCCTTAGCAATTAAAGAAAGAAGGGTTAAAATCTAGGATCCTGTACCCTTTGTGCCAAACACATCGCCAAGTTGCCAAGTTGCCAAGTTGGATAGCATAGAAATGAATGGGCCAGGTAGTTTACGCGGTAAAATGATATTACGCCAAAATCCTTTACTGGGTTGCCAAATCGCCAAGTAAACAGACAAAATGGCTGCCGAAGTTTGGTGTCATTGTAAAATGCTATTTCGCCAAAATTTAAAAATTCTGAACAGTGCTTTTACGCCAACATTAATAGCCAAATAGCTATTACGTCAAAGTTTATTCCTGAAAAAGCTTTGAAGCCAAAGTTTATCGCTTTAACGCCAAATATTATCACTATCCTGCCAAAATTTTAATCCTCAAAATGTAAAATTTAATGCGTTATCGCCAACATTTATCGCTTTATAGCCATTTTTCACTAAGCAAATTTTGTTATATAACTTCTTTTAAGCCAAAAAATGCTTTATTGCCAATATTTATTCGCTTTATAGCCAAATTTTTTCACTAAGCGAATCTTGTTTTTTGAGGTGCTTTTACGCCAAAAGTTAATGCTTTATCACCAACATTTATCGCTTTATGGCCAAATTTTTTCACTAAGTGAATCTTGTTTTTTGATGTGATTTTACGCCAAAAGTTAATGCTATATCGGCAAATTTTTATCACTGAAATTTTTTATCTCTGGAATACTTTTGCGCCAAATGATACCACTTTTACGCCGAAATTTAGCGTTATTATGCCAAAAAAATTATATCAAAATGCCTTTACGCCAATTTATATCGCTTTATCGCCAAATTTTTACCACTATTATGTCAACTTTTTAATGTTTTCTTTTTGCGCCACATATTGCCGCTTTAACGCCAAAATATATCATTATTTTGCCAACATTTTATTCCTAAACTGCTTTCACACCAAATTAAATCGCTTTATCGCCAAAATCACAAAATGTATCATTTAGACAAAGATAACAATCGCTGTTAATTGATAAAATTTCGATACGATAAGATTTCGCCAAAGTTATTCGCTAATTCGCCATTTCTTTCTTTTTTTTTTCTTTTTTTTTTTTTTTTGTAATATCAAAAAATAAGTCATGTTCTTTACGAAGCCGAATTCGAATGATAAATTAATATTAACAAAAGATAAAAAAAAGAAGAAAAAACTAGAGAATAACTTTCCTTTTATTGTGGTATGTCCTTCCTGTGTGGTGGAAACAAACATTTTATTCCATCGGCGAAATCATAAAATATTTTGCGGATGTCACATTTGTGCTGGCGTCGCCACATGCACTCTGCCAGATAATTATCAAATGTTCCAGACACATTATTTCATTAATATTAATTTATTTTAATTATTAAAAATTTAAATTGTAACGTTAACTAACTTTCTTGCTAAAGCTTCAAATATTCCGAGCGAATTCGAATTACGGTTGCCACAAAATCCTAACTAAACGAACATCTTTAAAAAGGAAATTAATTATTTAAGAATAAAATATAAGTTATTAATAAATAAAAAAAATCGTTTTTCTTGTTTGGTTCTTACTTTCTTGAGTGGCAACTTCATAAAAATTGTTTATGTTCTGAATCAATGACCGACGTACGTTGTAAGAATAAGTTCGGAATAATCAATAATTTATTGGAATACTTATTTAAAAGAATATATATATTTCTGTTCTTATTTATAGAATCACAATAACAATAAATAGTAGTTATATTGTTTGGAAAATGAAGCTACGAATTCCTCTAATTATAGTATTGCAACCCTAAAGAAATTGGCGGAAAATTGGCGAAATATTCAGGGTTGCAAGGTTGGCGACTTCCTCTGGGGTACAGTATCCTAGATTTTAACCGAAAGAAGAAGTTTTCAAGAAATTAAAAAAAGTTCTGAAGATATAATTTCGATTTTAAAGACTATATCACTCTATTTTCATTTAAGCTTCTTTTATTAGGAAATATTAAAATTAATATCGATAGCAGATAATTAGTTTGGCATCTGTTAAATCTTGCAATAGTGACTGAAAGACCTGCTTTTTCCTGAAATGGGTCATTTTTTTACCTGATCGGATTCGCATCCGGTAAGGACTAGTGACCATCATATGCATCCTTCCAACCACAACACATGAATTATGTAATACACTTCCACCACAACAAATGAATTGTGTAATACACTTCCACTACAACACATGAATTGTGTAATACACTTCCACCACATCACATGAATTAGTATGTAATAATTACAAACAATTTTGTCTTAATAAAAAATATTTATAAATATATATTGACATCCATATCGACACAACACATTCTCGACAACGAAGATGCATGTATTCTAGCACGCATAGAATATAGCAAAAAAATTAATAACATTGTTTACTAACAAATCGAACTATAACTAGCTATTCCATCAAACACATTCGCTGACTTTAAAAATTCAAGTGGGAGAGAGGATCTAATAAGACAAAATTATCATTTTGAAAGAATTTCATAAAATGGGCTTGTCAAATATACAGCACATAAAAAAAGTCCCAACTTTAAGATTTATGATTAAGCAAGCATGTTAAACAGAGCATGTGCAATATTCATATTTTTGTTAGCTCAAACTATATGGAAAGAAATAGACAGAACTATATGTTATGTTAATGTGAAAGGGAGTGAATGCATGAAATCTGACGGCGTATGTTGATAGGGTTTAATTCCTGTTCTTCTTGATTTTTTAATCTTTTGATGTTATTCTCAAATTTTTTGCTCAATGCTGTAATAATAGAAATAAAGATTTCAATATAATCTAAAATCCCTAAGTTGAATCCCAAATTACGCGCATTCGATTTAAGCGATTTTCATTAGTTCCACTTATAGCGTAACGGAATATTATATAAATGTGTCATAATAACAATAATATATATTATTATATTGCGCTTGGTACCACAGGTACCTAAGAGTATATGGCTAGCCAATTTTCCATCAGGCCTCTACATTATTGAGAAAAGAATTAGTAATTATTAGATTTTCAAATTTAAAAATAAAATTCTTTTGCCTTCAGATCAGTTATTAGTAAATTTGATGGTCTAAATTATTAAAACTTATGTCTTCAAAACTTCCTTCTATATTATTTTTTATTCACTTTTAAGTATCTTAATTTTTATCTTTAGGAAATAAATTACATCAGCCTGCGGGGGTAATGCTTCACAACTTGAAATCCACTCCATACGACAATTACATTTCACCACCAACATAATTTAAAAATAACATAAAATGCCTTGGAAAAAGATCGAAGTTTTAAAAATAATTGATGGTCCTCATCTAGCGTATGATCCATTTTCATTTTGCATTGCACCCTAGTACATTCAACCTGTGTGCGTGTGTGGTCCAAATTGATTTTCATCGTCTCAGAACAAAACACGACACTTAATTGCTGGTTTTTGAAACCTCTTCCAAGAGAGATAAACAATCTGAGCCACCAAATAGTTTTTGCATTGTTTTTGGAATGTGTTTACCTACGTTTTGGTAATATCATTTCCCACAATCTTAAACGGTAGTTTAAAAAAAAAAAAACGTGGGCGAAAAACTGGTAATTGCACTGCTTGTTCAAAAAACATCAGATTAAACCTCCAGTTATCTTTCCCATGACAATTTCGATCGAATTTGAAAAAGAATTTTGATTCTTGATTAAACTGCTGCTTGGCAAATACCTCTTTCAAGTAAATCAAGTAGACTTGACGTCAGGGTAGTCGTATATATTTTATATTAGGGTAATCGTACTATCGTAATATATATTATGAAATTACATATATAAAAGTATATTGATAAGCTAAATCTTATATTTAAAATTGAAATATTTGTCTGTACGGATGCAATTGTCAATTTCAATATTTATTATAAATTTAAAAATTTATAATATTGAGGGACCAATTTTTTTTCACTATGTTTTTTAATGCATCTTTATTAAGTATTTTTTCTAAATACATTGTTTTTAATCTATTACGTAGCCAAAAATGACATTAATTAAAAAATTAAGATCAATGTTTTTAGCCATATTTGAGTCTTATAACAACATGTTTTGATGATAATACTAGTGTATTGCTGTTGTATTTTGATCCCTATATGGTCTAGTTGTTAAACTAAATCTATAAGCCCATAAATCTCTAAAAAGTTCAATAATAGAAGAGGTTCAGAAAAAACTTCGTCCAATATCAAAATCAAGACAGTTTAAAATAAGCGCAGGCGATGCTTGTGCAGTTCTACACTTGCTACAAGTCCCAAAATTCTTCTGCCCTTAGTCATAGGTGATACTTCTCAAGTGTCCATGACAAAACGCGATAAGCAAATACATCTTAGAGATGTGAGTAAAGAGATCATATAGGGTGTTAAAAAATATGAGGCAAAATTCAAAAGAGTGGCAGTGGAAACCAAAATAAGCATATTAATATATGAATCTATTGTATAACCGGAATTATCGTATTTAAGGGACGTTGAAAAATTTGATAAGCGAAATGAAAGACAAGCCAAAGGAAATTTTAACAAACTGTTTAATGAGTGCTGTCTTAATCGTCTATAGACGATAAAACAGCGTCCAATAGCAAGAAAACATCTTCACACCATTGTTGTATGGACGATATCGTACCTTCACACCATTGTTGTATGGACAAATATGTCGTCTATATATTCAGATCCACCCATCCATATATCCATAACATCTCCAGGAGCAGCAGGCTGTCTGGCGATGAAATCTCGTTTGGAATCAATGGAAGTATCGTACATTATTTTTCATGTGCCCTCACAAGAAGATATCCAAATTTGACAAATCTGGCAATCGTATTTGACAAAGAACAGGTTCACTTCGAGGTGCCCAGTGATTATGTGCGGCTTCAAAGCAATTCCTAAAATCAGTGTCATAATGTGTGAGAGACCATCATACTGGAACCAGATTCTGCTACGAATAAAAGAGGTCTGATATCTCTTTCTAAAAAAGATGGACATCTATTGCATGTACATGCATCCATGCGACTAGTCGGCATTATGGATGGAGTATTAAAATAACCATGCGCCAAAGCTAATCGAAAATATTCGTTGGTAAGTTAGTGGTCTTATATGCAGATTTTCCCAGCGAATAACGATGCCTTTACTCCTAGATGTCACTAAAATGTTACAACCTGTGTAATCTATTAGAACTTAAAAACACTATTTCTATACACACATACTACAACGAAGAAATTTATTTTGATCTCTTTTGCCGATCTTTAAATTATGATAAATATTCTCCGAGCACTCTATATAATAGATGGATAATTTTTTCTGGTTGGAATTATAATATACAATCTGCTGTAATTTTTTTTCCTTCTAAAAAGTAAAATAAAAACTTATAGTTATTGAAACTGTCAACACCAAATCGTTTCTTTTAGAGAAACACTTTTTATGAGTTCATTCTTTTCTTCATTAATTAATTTAACTCTTATAAATAAATACCGATTTTTCTTGTTTATAATGCTATTAATATACTTTAATCAAACTTTTTTTACAACTATATATTATGAGATATTATATGCGATGATCATCGGCTTTTAAGATAAAAATTTGTATTTAAAGAAATATTTTTTTTTTAACCTCCGTCTTAAAAAGTAAGAATTATTGAGAAAGACATTAATAGACAGATTAATATAGATTAAAATAATTTACAGAATTAGATTAAATGATCTCGCTTACCAAAAATTTAATTTGAAATTAAAAAAATATCATTATAATCGAAAACGCTTATACTAAATTTCATAAGCAGTTTTAAATGGCTGAATGAATCGTAATAAAATGTTAAATAATTTTGATTCAATATGGTAATAAAAATATATTAAATTTCAATTTCATACATAGATCATACAGAGCTATTCATTTAAATAATTTATACTTAAATAATTCATTAAAATAATTTATTAATTAATAATTCATTTAATTCAATTAAATCTCTAATTTAATTAGATTTTCATAAAAAATTATAATTAGAGATAAATAAATTACAATTGATTTCATACAAATATGACCTGGAGTCACTCTATTTAAGCATTTAAAAAATATGTATAAAAATATACAAATATTTCATTCAACTCAATTCAATTTATAACAATTAAAAAAAAAACTGGAAATTTAATTGTTTAAAAAACTATTTATGCCTTCTTTGTAATGTAATAGAATAATATAGCAAAAAAAAAAAAAAAAAAAGTTTATATTGGATGTAATTATTCAATTAAATCAACTACAAAACAATTGCTTCATAAAAATATAGAGCATAAAAATATAAAGGCCCTTCAAATAAAAGTATTGTAATTGTTTTATTAAAAAAATATAGAATATTTATGTTTTCATAACAAATTATATTTATAATAAAATTTTAACTTTAGGAACTTACATTTTTTTTTAATGTTATTACGAGTTATGTAATTTTCTAGTAAAAAAATGTGTATTTCTTATAAATAAAACATAAAACCTAATAGAACGCCCATTAATAACGATTGCTATCTAAATGTTTTCTGTAATATTTTTTTAATTGATTGAATGAATAAGAAATTCTGAAATGTATTTTTTATGATGTGTTTACGAGAGTTTTATCAATTTTTTTATGGGATTTACCCACGCTTTTTTGATGCAATTAATCTCAATTTTTTTTCCACTCCTAACAGAACACGCATAACATCGTAAAGGCATTCTCAAGTGTTATGTCGTAAAATACAAATTGATTCAGTGGCAAAATGTTATTGTGCTCAGCAAAAATAAACATTAACCTTATTTTTTTTAGCACAATTTCGAAAACTAATAATTTATTTCCATAATTACGCAGTATGAAAAATCTGTTTTTAAATGTTTATACTGCGGGGGCCTGAATGGCCGAGTGGCTAGCGCTCTGGCGCTCGGTACCACAGGTTTCGGGTTCGAGTCCCGGCGATACCATGGATGTTTGTAGTGGTTCGAAATCCACTTTAAACTGTAGGTCCCGGTCTAATAGGATCGTAGAGCGTTGCGGGGGCATTATTACTCCGCGTCCGTGGCTTATCTTCAAGTTACACGCACCCCTTGGGTAATGCAAAGTGAGTACGTCTGTGCAGCGCTTGCCTTAAGGCATCCAAGACCAAGCTGTCTAAAGTGTTTGCCAGCTGCATTAGAAAAAAGAAATAATGTTTATACTGCACTGTTAACTTATGCACTCAATATTCACATGATAAAATTACAAAAACCAATGCATGGCGAATATTTTATTGTTGAATGTAGAAATAAAAAATTTTTTATAATTTTTAAGCAAGTTTTATAAAACGATGGGAAGAAATTGAAGTTTCAGTAGTATCTAGAAAATAATAATATCTAGCATTAAAGGCTTGGTTTGTCGCTCTACGGTCATTTTGTGCAATCTTTGAGCTAAATAGACCGGGATCTACAGTTTAACGGGGATTCCGAACCCCTCACAAACATCCATGCCACAGTCAGGATTCGAACCTGAAGCCTGTGGTACCAATAGCCAGAGACACTAGCCAATTGGCTATCAAGTCCTCAATTATTAATGGAGGAATACGTATTTATAGAAGTAAGTGAAACGATTTAAAATTTCGGGGCTTGATGGCCGAGTAGCTAGCGCTCTGACGCTCGTTACCACAGGTTTCGGGTTCGAATCCCGGCAGTGCCATGGATATTTGTAGTGTTTCGGAACCAACTTTGAGCCGTAGGTCCTGGTCCTATATGACCGTAGAACGTCACAGAGCCCAATCAGACTTCTCACCCACATCATTCCCAAACTGTAAAGGGGCGACTCAGTTCAAGGCACATAGATGGTGTGATGTAGTAGTAGTAGTAGTACGATTTATAATCTAACCTTTTGAGGGGGGTAAAAGACAGGAATATACAACAAGCTATTTAACAAATAGAAAATAACAGAAGAGTTCAAGGTTCTCAGTTCAAGGCTCGTGTGTCCATTACTGAAAAGTAATTAAGAAGAAATGTATGTTTTAAAAAATAATTAAAAGACTGGCAGGCTTAAAATCAAGATTTGGATGACTTAAATTTTGTAAAGAGAGCTGTTGGAATTTTTATGCTTTAGTTCGTGCCACTCAGCGTCACGTGGTAGTTTTATAGAAATCGTTTGGAACCGATTCAGAATTGCGCTGTTGCCGTGGAAACCAGCTGTTGCTGCGGAAGCGAGTTATTTTATTCTAAAAAGAACATTCGTCTTTCAGTTGAGCTTTTGCCTTTGAGATGTTACCATCAACCTTGTATTTCTTTGTAAATAAATGAAGATTCCATAAATGCTTGTATGGATTGATCAATACTTCTCGAACCATCAGAAAGCTGCGGCTAACCAGAAAAATCGAACCACCGATAGAAAAGAAAAACGATAGTCGTAGTGACAAGAGCTTGAAAAACTTCTCTGAAAAAAAAAAGCTAAAGATAACTGTTACGTCGAAACCCAGGTTCCCCTGCTTAGGGGAGGTCAACGCCCTATGTCCAGAAAAACATCCTGTCGGTGGGGGTGTCTGGCGGGGGGTGAGGGCCAGGGAGAGAAAGAAGGAATGTAAGTAAAAGGAGTTGAAACTCAGCGACCAAAGAAAATGGTTGTGTGGCAATCGATGCTCGAGCGCGATGGCTGCATAAATAAAAGAGTTGAGCAACTGCGACCAAAGAGAGAGGTCGTGTAGCAGTGCATCTTAGAGCATGATGGCTGCATAAATCCATCCATGAGTGCGATGGCTGCATAAATAAATGAGTTCAATAAGTGTAACCCCAGAGAGAGGTTGTGTGGTCAGCTCATCTCCGAGTTTGATGACTGCCTAAATAAAGGAGTTTTATTTACAGTCCATTATTGTTATTATCTGTGTATGTGTCATTATTGGAGTTTGTTTTATGTGTGAGCTATCGAACAGATAACAAAGAAATGTCTTTTCTCAAAGAAGTATTTGAATTGTAGAGCTTATTTTACATTTAAAAACCATAGGAAAAATAACTGACTTTTAAAAATATAAAACGTAACGTAGTCGATACATATCGTTACAGAGACGTTAAAAATTGCCAGTTTGGCGAGGGCACTAAAGCTCAAATGCAATAATAAACACGATTTACGTTTAGCGTTAGCGTCATTGCAGCGCTATTCAGAATTCTACAAAAAAAAAAGAGTCCACGTTATAGGAAAATAAAGTTGATTCAGCAGTCCTATAATATCCGCATGTATTTTACATTTTTAGTTTAGAATAAACCCTGCGTGAAAAATATTTTAAATCTTAATTTAAAAATATAAACATATTTAAAAAAAAAATTAAATATAAAAATATTAATTTAAACAGAATCAAAAGTATTTGAATAAAACCAAACTTTTGCTAGTTGGTCATTATGTATTAAAGTTGGTTCAGTTTAAACATCAGCTTTTGACTTTCAATTGCAGTTCTGAATTAGATACGCGTTTAGATACGTGTTTGTTTCAATACGTTTCACGATGTTTACTTGAGGCAAATTTACCAAATATAAACAATTTTCAAAACATTGAATGGGTATATAATTTCATTTTAATAAAATTACAGTTTGAAATAAATGTTGATTCCTAACTTCCTGCTAAAAAAATTACATTATAATTAGAATTCTATTCAGTATTAATATGTGCATTCATTAAATAATTTGAAAAAAATTATTTTCTTACTAAAAATAATTGGTGGATTTCTTTTCCACTCCAAATTAGATGTGAAGACAAATTAAGAGCAATTGTTGGCAGGCATGTAATTGCAACCCAAACTGTAAAGTTCTCAAAAATAAAAAAAACTTGGTATTCTTCCTACAAAAGCAGTTCAGAGGGCAGGACGCGAAGATTTGTGGCCTATAATGTGAGTTTAGTACTAAAAATCCGGAAGGTGGATTTAATGAGCGTGTGAAAATTGCAGTATACCCACCCACGCCAGAATAGAAGAAATGCGTGGGTGTGTTATAGGAGAAAAAAGAGGCCAGGTTAATTTTTAATCAATGTATTTTTTTTTGGAAAACAAATGTTTTGAATAATTGTATTGAAAGATGTTAAAGAAATTGTATAGAAAAGCATTTTATCAAATTGTTTGGGATTAAAAATTAGTCGCCAAATAAAAAAGCATAAAAACTAATTTAGTTGCCGTATGTATCATATGTATTTTACAATAGAAGTATAATTACTAAAATTATTACAAACAATAGATTTTAAACAACAGACAGAAAACTTAAAATATTTTATTGTTTTTAAAATTCAGGTACTTTGACCTAAAGGACAACTATGCAGCAATTAAACGTTAGGCACACCACGAGAACTATTTAACTTCCCTAACAAAGTGCCACAATTTAGAACGAAAATCCCTCAGGAGTGGCATCAGGGTGTTCAAAAGTCTCTGAGCTTATTTCAAAGTGAGCCAAACAAAAGTTCTTTTATTTATTCGGAGATGAAGTCAATAACTCAGTAGACCAAAACGGTTTTCTATTAGATTTGAATAGGATGGTATAAACTCCACCAGATGAGATAAGTTTAGTTTATTAAGTTTAGTTCCGAACTAATGTGGCCCTAGTGACCAATGTTGCTCGACTGAGGGATGGATTCATTGAAAAGCAAACAACAAGAAAAAATTCATTGATTCAATGCATTGAGCAAGTAATTGATTCAATGAATTAAACAATTCATTGATTCAATGAATTGAACAAGTAATTGAACAAATCATTGATTACAGGAAACAGCAATTCATTGATTACAATGATTTGAGCAAATAATTGATTCAACCCATTGAGCAAGTAATTGATTCAATGATTTGAGCAAATAATTGATTCAACCCATTGAGCAAGTAATTGATTCAACGCATTGAGCAAGTAATTGATTCAACGCATTGAGCAAGTCATTGATTCAATGAGTTGAACAAGTCATTGATTCAATGAGTTGAACAAGTCATTGATTCAATGAGTTGAACAAGTCATTGATTCAATGAATTGAACAAGTCATTGATTCAATGAATTGAACAAGTCATTGATTCAATGAGTTGAACAAGTCATTGATTCAATGAATTGAACAAGTCATTGATTCAATGAATTGAACAAGTCATTGATTCAATGAATTGAACAAGTCATTGATTCAATGAATTGAACAAGTCATTGATTCAATGAATTGAACAAGCCCTCAAACAACAATTCATTGACTCCAAGAATTGACAATTTTTCGAAGATATATTAAAATATATATTAATTGTGCTTATCAACGAAACAACTCGAACCATATTAAAAAAGTAAAAAATTCTTTGAATTTCAAAAAAAAAAAAAAAAAAAAAAAAAATTCCAAATTTGTGCTTTTGAGCCTCGAGCCATCCATTCAGGACTCGTCAAACCTAACTTCAAATGAAGACATCAAGTTCCTCAAAAACTAATCTTGAAATATCGGAGGAACACAACCGAAATAAGTACAAGTACTCGATGATTGATCTCCCCAGATAAAGTGGTGACATTTCCACCAGTACCACTATTAATTCACTCCCACCATTACCCACTGGGCGAGAAGCGAAAAAGAGCCTCCGCCAAGATCCATCATAACAAGGGCTTTTCGCCTTCACGCGCGGTTTGAAGGATTATTCGCTTCCAAACACCAAAGAGATTGCATCTGAGTTTTTGGGTTATTTACTTTTATTAGAATGCAGTTTATTACCTCTCAAAGAGCACGCCTTTCTTACAATGAAGCCGACTTTGTGAGATGATTATCAGTTTTTTGTTTTTGTGCGTAAAGGGTTGTGTGTGGAAAAGGAAAAACGTATCTGTTCCGACAATGAAAAATAACGCTTAAAGATCTTTTAGTAAGACTAATGAGATTGTTATGGGGTTGTCATCGGGTTTTTTCTTTTCTTTTTTTGATTAATAAACCGATATTCAGTGGAAGAAACAGCGTGAGTGTCTGTTTCCTTTAAAGAGTTGATAAAAGTTTCCGATAATAGCCTAAATAAATAGAGTGCTTATTTGATGAATTAAATTCGGATAGTTCTAAGTTTGGACTAGCTTAAATGCAACAAATGGAAATATATTTGCATGTAATTGATGAATGCTTGTATGGAAGGAACTGTAGATGATAACAAAATTGAAAGAAAATATTAAAGGCATTTTTATGTCGGTATTATTTCATAACTCTTATGGTATTTAATGAAATTAGATTAAATAGAGATAAAAAAAAAAATTTCTCCTTGGTAATTATATTGCGCTTATTATTCATGCTATTTTCGAATTTCAAATGTTTTATTAAGGTGTGAGAGCTATGCAATGACATATACTTTATCTTGATGTCATAAATAAATATTTATGATTTAGCATAAACATGTATATTTTTATGAAATTTAATAATTTACAACATCGCGATTGTGTTGAAATCAAGAAAAAATAATTATTTATTGTTTAAATCTTAACCATCATTGTTGAATAGCAGCAATTTGGGCTCAACATTTATATGAGTATGTGGTCAACATTTGACATCTTTACTGACCCAATATTTGGAAACTTTACATGATGTACAATATTTTTATTCTCTATGTAGAGTGCACCTCAAAATATTTCGATTTACAATTACATCATTGGAAACATTTAATAAATTTAGGAGTATTTGACATTCAATTTCACTTGAAGATTCACGAGCATGTGGTCAATATTTGACAACTTCACCTACTGTTCATTATTTGACTACTTTACAAGATAGACAAGATTTTTGTTCTCCATGTAGAGTGCATCTCAAAATACTTCAATTTACAATTCTATTATTAGATACATTTAATAAATATAGTTGTATTTGACATTTAATTTCAAGTAAGGATGCTGAGCATGTGGTCAACACTTGACAACTTAACCTGATGATCAATATTTGAAAACTTTACATGATTTGTAACATTTTTAATTCTCCATGCAGAGTGCACCTCCAAATATTTCAATTTACAATTCCATTATTGAGAACATTTAATAAAGGGTATTTGACATTTAATATCTCCAGAATGATGCTGGCCAATATTTGACTACTTTACGCGATGATCAATATTTGACTATTTTACGTGATGATCAAAATTTGACTACTTTATGTGATGATCAATAATTTATTCTCCATATAGAGTGTACCTCAAATTATTTTAATTTACAATACAATTGTTAGAAATATTTAATTAATGTAGTGTTATTTGACATTTAATTTCACTTGAATGATGCTGAGCACATGGTCAACATTTGACAATTTCACCAGATGATCAATATTTGGAAGCTTTACATGACGGACAATATTTTTATTCTCCATGTAGACTGCACCTCAAAATATTTCAATTTGCAATTCCATTATTGGAAAAATTTAACAAATATAGGAGTATTTGACATATAATTTCACTCGAATGATGCTAACCAATGCGGTCAACATTTTATTCTCTATATGGAGTGCACCTCAAAATATTTCAATCTACATTACAATTGCTGAAAATACTAAATGAACACAGTAGTATTTGATATTTAATTTTTTTTTTCACAGATCTCAATGTAATCCTCAGTATTAGAACTCTTAATGATAGAATAAAACACACTTTTTTTTTGTGGACTATCTTTCTTGTGTTCTGAATCAATGTTGCGTAAATGCTCAATGATACTACCAATGTTGATTTCTGATAAGCGTAGGTTAGCGGTAATAAAAATAAATAGGAAACTATTCCGGTCACATAGAGAGGTGGCCCTGCAAAATGTGGGTAAGGCACCACTAAAACTGAATTTATGGCCCATACGTTATCATTTATGACATCTGGGTGTCTCTCCCCATACATTTATCATTTTTCTCAACACATGGCTTTTGTTTTAAAGAAAACGGGGATTTTATCTTTTCCAAGTGCTACGTAGGTAGTAATAAGAGGTTTGCCAAAGATGAAACGGATTTTAATTGCTTTTTTAATGATTCTTCTATGGCTTGCGATTGAAAATTCTTCAATGTTTATTGTTTACTTTACGAACTTGTTTACGAGATATGAGAAATTCCTTACAGCATAGAGTATGAAAGGGAATTTAATAACTGTTGTTTTTATTTAAAGAAAAAAATTTAGGACATGCGTCAGTGATATATAATAAATATATATCACTGATTATTTATTGTTTTAACTTTTTTATCCCTTTTTTTGACATTATATAAAATATAAGATGTGTTAATAGAAAACAAAACGTTTTTTTAATAGCTTACAACTATTTCTTAATCGAAGGTTTTTTTTTCAAATGCAAAAAGAGAAATTTGCTAGCACAATTTCCATGGCATTTTATACTACGAAGTTTTAACAACATACCTACATTCAGAAGAAATATTTTGCATATTTCAAATTTATTGATTATTTTATTAAGTAATATTTTAAAATATTATTATTGCATATCATTAAAATCAAAGTAATTTATATTTAAAGCATATACTTATTTAGTATAGAGAAATTATGTTACTACAAAACAAATGCTGCCCCTAAAATAGTTGTTGGTTGTTCAAAATAACTGTTGGCATTAGAACAAAGTTGAAAACCTTTTTTTGGTGATAATGGTATTGGTTTTGGTTTTGCATGAAAATTTAATATAAATAATTTTTATTACAGACATGCAAAAGATGTATAACAAATAATTTTAGATTGGAGAAAAAATGTAAAATATACAATTTTTTCCTATTACTATTGTGCATGCAATAGTCAAATCTTATGTTTTAAATTTTAGAGTTACTTCATCTGCATTTAAATTTTTAAGTTAGTTCGCTTTACTTTTAATTACAAAAAAAATATCATGGAAAATAGATCAGTTAATTAAAGATTATATATTGCCTTTATTTTACTTGTTAAAAAATATTTATAATAATTTATTTATGGATAGAAGTTAGAAAAAATACATTTCATATTTTCGATTTTTTGAGGTAAAACTATTTGTTTTTCATGCAATTTTGCTCATAATTATAAATGCATGAGTCTTATAACATTTAAAAAAAGTTTTTATAACATTACAATAATGCAAGCGACTGCCCACACAAAATACATATAAAGAAAAATACAGTAAATACTTAAAACATTTCATACAAAATACATAAAAATTTCAATTGGCTTTCATAATAGTTTTTTTTCTACGAAGATTAAAAAATTATCTTGCTCAATTTCTTTTTAGGAAATTATTTTATTTTCAATTTCTTGATAAGTTACATTGAATTCCATTATAGTGAATTATGTAAATTAAACATTTTGCTGATATAAAATGTTTAATTTACGTATGTTATATTTTGTTAATATAAATAATATTTATTATAGATTTTCAAAAGATGTACAACAAATAAATTTTAGAATGAGGAAAAGATGTAAAATATATAATTTTTTTTCCTATTATTATTGTACATGCATTAATCAAATCTTGTGTTTTTATTTTAGAATTATTTCATTTGCTTTTTAAGTTGGTTCGTTATATATTTAATTACAAATTAGAAACTGTCTTGGAAAATGGAACAGTTAATTAAAAAAAAAAATTTTTAATTATATGAAAAAAGTAATTATAATATTATAAAAAAATAAATTCTAATTCAGAATATTTTTTCTTCTAATGCAGCTGGCAAATAGACCGTGATCTTCGCCATAAGGGCTGCACCGATGTTACTCACTTTGCATTACCCAGGGGGCGCTTGTAACTTGATGGTAAGCCACGGACGCGAAGTAACAATGCCCCCGCAGCGCTCTACGATCCTATTAGGACCGGGACCTACGGCTTAAAGTGGATTCCGAACCACTACAAACACCCATGGGCAAAGCCGGGATTTGAACCCGATACCTCTGGTACCGAACGCCAGAGCGCTAGCCATTCGGCCATCAGGTCCCCAAATTCGGAATATATATTACCTTTATTTTACTTGTTCAAAAAGTATTATTATTTGTAACTATTTATTTATGGATAGAATTTAGAAAAAATTACTTTTAATATTTTCGTCCTTATATTCGTATTACTTTTAATATTTTAATTATTCGTCCTTCATGCAATTTTACTCTTAACTATAAATAAATGAATTATATAGCATTTAAAAAAAAATAAGTTGTTTATAACAGTGCAATAATTGAAGCGACTACCCACACAAAATACTTATAAAGTAGAAAAAAAATTCAAATTGGCCTTCATTAAACGTTTTTTCTATGAAGATTCAAGAATTATCTTGTGCATTTTTTTTTTTTTTTAGAAAATTATTTTAGTTTCAATTTCATGATAAATTACATTAAACTCTACAATTAAGGTGAAAAACTTAATTAAACAATCTTCGATTTTTTAAGATAAAACTATTTTTATTTTATGCAATTTTACGCTTAACTATAAATACATGAGTCATTCAACATTAAAAAAAAAGTTGTTTATAGCAGTACAATAAGGCAAGCCACTGCCCACATAAAATATATATAAAATAGAAAAAAAAAACCAATTGGCATTCATTATCATTTTTTCTAACAAGATCCAAGAATTATCTTACACAAACTTTTTAGGAAATTATTTTAGTTTCAATTTCTCGAAAAATCACATTGAAATCCATTATGGTGAAACACAAAAATTAAACATTTTGTTAAAGGATATATGTATAAAAACTAGCAGAACATCAATGTTTAATAATAACAGATTTTTTTTTTCAAGGATTAATAACAACCGTAAATAATTTAATTCTAAATAGATGTATTTAAACTTTTTTTGGTGATGTAAAATTAATATGAATGTTTTTTCAAACTTTAGGAAAATGAGACTGATAACTTTCCAAATGAATATATACAAATACGTGTTTTTTCAATGAAAAGATAAATAGGAGCACTTTCATTTATTTGAATGAACGGCTTTTACCCTATCATAATTTTTAAAGTTAACTTGAATGTCCCAATTGTTAAAAAACATTTTATTTACTTTGAGAAGTTGAATCTGAGTAGCCAAGAAAAGAGGACTGATAATTTTCCATATGTATTTATCCAATTATGTGGGGTTTTTTTTTTTAATCAATGATAAGGATTTACAGATGACAAGATATAATACTGTGCCCAAAAAGTAAGACCAATTATTTTTTTTTTCAAAAACTCTTTATTTATTCTTCCAAATTTATTTCAGCGCCTACAAAGTAATCCCTTCCGGACACAATTCACTTACGCCAACTTTTTCCACGGAGTGGTCTTTAGAGTTTAGGGAATAGCCAAAAGTCGCACGGTGTGAATACGACGGTTGTGGAACGATATGGGTTTCATTTTTGAGGTTGATGGTCGACCAGAGGGCTCTTCGTCTTTAACGCGTTCTCTGCCTTCTTTGAACTGTTTATACCACTTCTAAACATTTCTTTCCGATATACGAATAATCACCGAATCTCTTCTGCAACATTCTATACATTTCCGCAAACAAAATTGAATGCAAGTTCTTTGCTGAATTAATTCAGACATTTCAGAAATAGCTGGAATCAGTTTTAGCGTCTTACAAAGCCAATCGTAACTCAAGCACTAATGAATATTTTGACGTGAAATTTCACACAGATGTCAAAGACAGTGCCAGTGACTAAAGATGAAAAAAAAATTGAAATTCCATAAGCCCTGGGAATTTTAAATTGAAAATTGGTTTTAATTTTTGGACACAGTAGTACATATAAGCATCATTTATATGAAGATGGATAAACAGCTTACAGGATAAACGTCTTTTATCCTGTTATAATTTTTAAAGTTAACTTCAATGTCCCCATTTTTTTAAAGACCCATTTACTTTGAGAAGTCGAATCTGAGTAGCCGAGAACAATGCTACAAATGAAGATAAAGACATTACAGCAAAAAAAGTAGTTTTATCTATTGTTATTCTGAGCTTTAAAGAACTGCGTGACATCTTTCAATGTACATCTAAACAGAGACATTATTAGTTAAGGAAAGCATTCTAAAAACTTGCAATCTCTGTAATCGTATACCATAAATCGATGCTAAGATTGCCACTTCAAAAGAAGAAACGATTTGATAACCTACATCCCCTATCTCGTGATTATAGATGGAATTTATCTGGAAAATTGAAATACATAAGTCAGAGATTTCTTGTGCGATACGTCAGATAACAAATTAGTCGGCTAATTGAAGGAAGATTGCAGTATTTTACTGTACTATTTTGCACCAACGATCAAGTGTATCTCTAAGAATAAAAAGGAAAAAAAACAATAACTTTATAACCCTATTTTTAGTAAGTATTGTATACAGTTATTGATTTGTTACATTTTTAAAGTAATACAAAACAAAAAAGTTCATGCCAAAAACTGTAGACCATTTAGCCGTATAGAACGTTGCCCAGGATGCACTACTAGGAGGTAGGTCTACATTACCATTTTTATATTGCCTTGCCATTGGAAACAAAAGAAAAAAAAAATAAGATCTAATTAAAATTTTGTATATGAATCATATACAAAATGAAATGAAAATTTTACTCAATGTAGATAAAATTATAAGGATATAGTAATTTTTAGTATTTAGGCCAGTGGAAAAATTTGGATTGAATATTACTTTATGAGAAGAAAACAAATAAAATCTGGTATACCTCTTTGTTTCGAAAAATACTTTATGTTTGTGTATTTATCTGCATAAAAGTCGATGTAAAGAGTGTCTTCTTCACCAGGGTTACAAAATTCCAAATTACTCTTGTACACTTAAATGATTCCAAATTGCATAGCAATATGGGATTGCAAATGCAGAAATGAAAGGACATACCTACTGTTATGCGGTTTATTAATAGATCATAAACAAAAGCACACGGTCGTTTCACGCAGAATCCTCCAGACTCTGTAACGGGTCATTCCGGCTTAGTTTATGAGTTGGACTAACATGTACCGGACCTATCACATTTTGTCCACGTACCGTTCGTCCATGATTCATGGTGTCACGAAATAAACCCACCCAGATATAATTGATGAGAGCGTCCAAAGAAGCTAGCGCTCTGACCATTGGTACCACAGGCTTTAGGTTCGAATCTTGACTGTGGCATGGATATTTTGTTAGTGGTTCGGAATCCCTGTTAAACTGTAGGTCCCGGACTAATTAGTCTAAAGTGTGTAGTAGATCCATGTGTAGTGACTTTAGAGCGACAAACCAAGCCAAGGCAAAGAAACTATTTCTGGTAGTATGTTTCTTCCCCTCGTTTTACGTACCGTTGGCTTGCCCATAGCACCCAGTAGTTCCGGAAGTCAGGTGCTATTCAGTAGTTCCGCTTTCGTATGATCAGCCGCTCTACAACAGCTACTTCAGTATGTGAAATAAAGAATCTGCGAGTATGCTTGAAACACCAATGATGTGCAATATCATCAACTGCATCAGGAAAGCATTTTCTATCCGCCATTATCCGCATGATTACAAATCATTTGATGTACACTACCCCATCTAGAATTTTGCAAATCTGATACCGAGATATTGTATAAAATTTCTTCTTCATTGGTGCAACAGCCGCATGGTGTGCCAAGGCCGTCTGCCTACTTACACATTTCGAGACAGGAAATATTTTCTTTTTACGGGGCAGGGTTGTCAGTTCTAAGCGCCTACAATGATATTAGACCGAGCACCAGAGCGCTAGACTGTATAAAATTTAAGCTTTAATTATTTTTTGAGAAAGTTAGAGTTTTTGCATATAGATAAAGTGATAAATAAATTCTAAAACTTCCCTCACATGAATATAACTAAGCGTACTTAACTAATAACTTTAATATGAAAAGTTAGTATTCTTCTAATAGCAAAGCAAAAACAACCATAATTCTCTACGGAATAATGATAATTGTAAAAATTATTATTTCGCGTGAATTTAGGAATCACAACCGAATATCTTTTAGCGTTTTAACGTTGTTTTTTAATACCATGTACTTTAGCTATTCGCTACTGCGGGCAATAAATCTAATGATAATTACTTCCTGGCTCCCAAACAATGCAGAGCGTTTATAAACTGCTCGTTTTACGACTTAAAAGCCGAGATTCACGCCAGTTTACAGAATTTAGTAAAATAACAAACCATTTTAGTTCTTGTTTATGAGTTTCACTCTTTTTTGTATAGGACATAAAGTTGCTCATCGAAAATACTTCTAACCACGGCGCGTGGTAGTTCTGGAAATAGCTCCAGCAAATTATCAAGGATCTATCCAGTTTCAGAAGTTATATTTGTTTCAGCCATCAAGGGAAACTGCAAAGAAGTTAGTTTGCTTTTCACCTGAAAATATTCTTTTTTTTATTATTGCTGGGACTCGAATACGAAACCTGTGGCACAGAGCGCCAGCTCGCTAGACTGTATAAAATTAATCTTTCATTATTTTTTGAGAAAGTTAGTTTTTGCATATCGATAAAGTGATAAATTCTAAAACGTCCCTCTCATTTATTATATAAATGAGAATTCCTATTACCTCTATAATAAATGAGTAAATGAGTAAATAATGAATGTCTATTTAATAAATGAGACTTAATTGAAACTGTAATACTAGAATATTTTCTGGTTGACGTAGTTGTTAAAGAAATACTTTTAAAAAAGCACAAAAAAGGCCAGGATTTGTAACTATAATTCTAAATAAAGAAATGTCCATTTATACCCACCCCCTTAAATCATAATTTTTTTTTTATTTGTAAGTAAAAATAAAAAAATCTTTTTTTTAAATATGCAAATTAAATTTATTCTTTTGTAGCTAATTGTCTAATGAATTAAATTATTTTTTGACGTCAATTAAATTTCAATTAAAAGGAAATATTTTTTGTAATTTAATTATTATCGTGTCATAATTTTCAAACAAACCTTTTCAAAGTTAACATTTAGAAGAAAACACTGTTTTATGTATTAACATAAAATAATGATGTTATATTGTTACATATGTTGATGTTGACTTTTTTTTTAATCCCGATCCCTTTCAGTTGCTCTCTTATTATGTAGTTTTAAAGAATAAGAATATTTTCATTTAGGACATTATTATTTTGGATACTTCGAGTCTCAATAATAAATTAATTTTTTGACATTTAAAAATAACGTACAACATCTTTTTTTTTTTTTTTTTTTTAAATCTTGGTTTGTAATTTTTATTAGTGAAAAATGAAATTAAAAACAGAATTTATTATATGTAGAAAACTTCCTTTGATTTATACTATATTTACCAATATACACAATCTAGCCATTTTATTAAAATTATTTAATTTCGATGTAAATAAAATTAAAACAGAATTTATTATACGAATAAAAATTCCTTTGATTTATACTATATTTACCATCATACACAATCTAGCCATTTTATTAAAATTATTTAATTTCGATGTAAATAAAATTAAAACAGAATTTATTATACGAATAAAAATTCCTTTGATTTATACTATATTTACCATCATACACAATCTAGCCATTTTATTAAAATTATTTAATTTCGATATAAATAAAATTAAAACAGAATTTATTCTATGTATAAAAATTCCTTTGATTTATACTATATTTACCAATATACACAATCTAGCCATTTTATTAAAATTATTTAATTTCGATATAAATAAAATTAAAACAGAATTTATTATATGTATAAAAAATCCTTTGATTTATACTATATTTACCATCATACACAATCTAGCCATTTTATTAAAATTATTTAATTTCGATATAAATAAAATTAAAACAGAATTTATTATATGAATAAAAATTCCTTTGATTTATACTATATTTACCATCATACAAAATCTAACTAAGGGGTGGCCAACCCAAATGGTTTTGCAGGCCACTTTGAAAATGCACCAAAATTCCGCGGGTCGCATATAAAATTATGTATCCCCATATTAGATTTAGACCCACTATAGACATTTTTTTGGAGTGAAAAATTGAACCATAATGAGTTATTATTGTCTTTACTATTATTCTTACAGGTAAACATAGATAATATAATAATGATACTAACCACACATTGTAATGAAATATATAACAATAAAAAGGAAATATAAAAAATATATAAATATAAATAAAATAAAAAATTAAAATCATTAAAAAATATTTATTTTACTAGTGCGACATTCGATTTTAAAATAATACTTGTGCGCAAACAAATTTAATTTTTTCTCGTAATTTCGACAGTTAATTTTTGAATATATGGATGCACAAATAATGTAGTTTTTAATACATTGGTTTTCACTACTTTGTTTTCACTACTATAAAATAAATATATTTTATAAAAGTGTACTCAAATCTCACGTGCAGGAAAAATGTTCAAGGCGGGCTGTGGTTTGGCCACCCCTGTTCTAAACAAAGAAATCTCCATTCCCCCTATCAATTTTTTTATTATTAAGTAAAAATAACAAAAAATTCTAATGTAATCCTTTTTCAATTCCTACTATTAGTTCACACTCACCCTATATATATCTTGTTCAAATTTTCAATTGTTAATAAAATACTTTTTATTCATCCACTCAAGTTCAAATACATTTTTTTGAACTTGTAATGGATGACACTTAATGTTGACACAGTGTTTTTTCAAATATTAATTCATTCATTAAATTTAATTCATTAATTTTAGTTTTTTTTTACATTTAAGTTGCATGTATCTAATAATAGATGGCGCCATATGTAAAAGGAAAATTTCAACTTTATTCTCTGCAATATACTGAAAAAAAGTAGGAATTGACTTTAAAATTTTTTTATATTACTTGTTTTAATTAAATGTAAACTAATTTCTGAAAAGAAAAGTCTTTTGTAGCTAATTGTCTAATGAAATAAATTATTTTTAACGTCAATTAAATTGCAATTAAAAGGATATATTTTTTTATAATTTAATCATTATCTTTCCATTATTTCCATTTAAAAGTTAGCATTAAAAAGAAATTACTGTTTTATGTATCAATATAGCATTATTGTGACTTTTTTTAATTCCGAAATTTATTCAAATATTATTAGACGCATTTTCCGTTTTTATATCATGTGGTTTTAAAGAACAACAATGTTTTAATTTATAACATTTTATTATTTTGGATACTTTGAGTTCTTAAAATAAAAATATGTCAATAACAAATAAATTTTTTGTTATTTTGAAATAATGTAAAACATCCCTTTTTAAAAACCTTAGTTAGTATTTTTTGTTTTTATTAGTAAAAAATGAAATTAAAACAGAATTTATTATATGTATAAAACTTTCTTTGATTTATACTATATTTACCATTATACACAATCTATCCACTTAATTATAATTGTTTAATTAATTTAAATAAAATTAAAACAGAATTTATTATATGTATAAAACTCCCTTTGATTTATACTAAATTTACCAGAATTTATTATATGTATAAAACTCCCTTTGATTTATACTATATTTACCATCATACACAATTTAACCACTTAACTAAAATGATTTAATTTCAATATAAATTAAATTAAAACAAAATTTATTTTGTGTATAAAACTTCCTTTGATTTATACTATATCTACCATTATACACAATCTAATCGCTTATTTAAAATTATTAATTTTAATATAAATGAAATTAAGAATAGGCCAAAATAATTCATAAAAAAAAAAAATTGAATATTTGGTAAAAATATCAAAAAAATATTTACGTTTATTTTCAATAGCTCAGAGGGCTGCAAATCAATAATCCCACCGATAGTTTAAGAATTTTTATTTTATTTTTATCTTGTATGTTTTCTGATAAACTTTTTTTCTGCTTCTGTTTTCTCAATGATTTTAATGTCTATAATTACAAAACAGACGAAATTTCAAAAGCATGTACAATTTCAAAATAATTTCCATTACAAAACTGAAGATGACATTCACAATAAAGTACCTTGTGCTCAAAATGTGGAAATTCACAACGAAAAGTAAATCAAGAATGTTTGCGGAATTAGTAAAGTTAATCTCAGAATAATTTATTTTATATTCAAGTTTTCACCTAGGTAAAAAATTAACTAAATAAATAAATGAATACATAAAACTAACAAAAAAAATATTTGTTACCGGTTTTTTTTAAGTCACAGTATGAATGCTAATTGTATTTTTGTATTAGTACTTAATGTATTTAATATTATTTGTATGTACTTAAAAAGTACGTTGTTTTCATTTAAAAAATTACACAACTTAAAATACTTCATCAAAAGGCAAATTGTACAATATTTTGGAAATTTTAAATATAATAGAACTGTAGGTTACTAAAAGAAATATAAATATAATAATAGATAATGAAAAAATAATACTTACTAAAGATAAATGAAGTAAAAGTTTCTTTAAACGTAAGTTTAAGATGGATATATTATCTGTTTGGTTTTTAAAAAATCAAGTATAAAATTAAAAAAATACATTAAATTACTGTTGATAAATTTTCATAATAGTTTATCATTAAGTTTCATATAACTATTGATTAATTAATCATAAAATGAAGATCATTCTTAATTTGAATCTTATGCTTTTTCCCGAAATTTTAATTAGTATTTAAAAATTTATTTAGTAAATACTTCTTTAACTTTTGTTTAATTATGAACTACACTCATGTCCATAAATTAAGGATAATGAAGTTCAGGCAAAGAAAGAGACAGAAGCAAAACAAATTTGACTTATTTGTAAAGTCTATTTATTAAACAAAAGGTAAAGAGCAAAAAAGATGCTATATGTTTGACATAATTAATAAAAATTGCGATTTTTACTCCCTTCAGCAAATTTCTAAAAAGAACATATTTACAAAAAACAGTATAACATGGTTAGTATGATGGTTAATATGGAGTATGTCTCCCGGACGATGCAATACAGGCCTTACAACGCCTAGCGGTAGCTGAAGAGAGCTGACGAGACAGTTCTGATGCTGTGCTCCGTCTGTTTCTTTTGGCAGTAACTGCTAAATACCGGTCCTCATTCGGCGTTGTAACTCGGGGGCGACCTGTGCTGTTAAATCTACTCACATTACCATCATCTTGGAATCGTTGCCAAAGCCTGGAGATAACACTCTGGGGATTCCAAGTTCCTCGGATACTTCCAGCTGGGTACGTCCACATTCCAGTCGTCCGATAGTTCTACCACGTAAAAAATCATCCAAATGCTTCCTTTGTGCCCTTACTATGCGGTTATTGCACTGAAAGGCTTTTAAAGCGCTTGTGAACAATTTTAATTCTTTGCCACCATTCCTTATATACCCCTCTCTTACACTCTCGTCATTGTGACGTACTATCTGCGCCATCTGGTGGTTTCCTGAAATTTGCATATTCTTCTTCAAGATGTGTGTGATAATTCTACAGGTGAAATTTTTATTTTAGAGTTCAATTTCTGTGTGATTCTGAATTATCCTTAATTTATGGACATGAGTGTATATATCAAAATGTATTGAATTCCGATTATTGAATAATTCTTCTTGTTTTTGAGTATAAAATTCTAGACTGTTAACAATTCAGTAAAATTAAACTTCGAGCTCTCTTTTTTTTGCAATATATAAATCTTTTATTCTAAATATATACTGCTCTCCTTTGCCTTTTACGCATTTGTAATAAAATACACATAAATGTTGATAAAATATCTCAAGTATTGTTTTCTGTCACTTTCATGGAAATTTTTAATTTAATGTTATTCTAGAATTAAATAAAAATTTGAACTTTATTATGCATTAGTTTAACAAATGAAAATGCAAGCAATCTTAAAATTTTGTAAAAAAACCACCTACTTCGTTTTACAAGTATTTCATAATTAAAAAAGAAACTTTAAAACCTTTTTTTTTAAATCGCATCACGATTTCCTAAGTCTTTTAAAATGACATTTATATGCCTACAATTTCAATTTTAAATTCAATAATGTCCGAAATAAAATGATTTATATAACAAAATATGCATTTTCAATCACAACATTTTTGGAAATAGTATTCATAATACCTGGATAATGTTTTTTTCCGCAATTTGTTAACTGACGAATAAAAAAAATTTCTAAGTTTTTAAAACTTCTTTCTAATTGTGGTACAAGTACCAGAAAATTATTAAAATTGCTTCAATATTATAAAAATATTTCTTAATTTATCCTGGTCTTGCTTCCTTTTTACTTTTTATATAGAAATAGCTGAAGATATTATACATTAATAATTAGGGAAATAAAAAAATATATTACAATCATTTTGCATTTATAAGTTTACAATGCTGTAATAAAATTACTTTTCATTTCTAAATTGACAACATTGTAATAAAATTACTTTTCATTTGTAAATTGACAATATTGTAATAAAATTACTTTTCATTTGTAAATTGACAACATTGTAATAAAATTACTTTTCATTTGTAAATTGGCAACATTGTAATAAAATTACTTTTCATTTGTAAATTGACAACATTGTAATAAAATTACTTTTCATTTGTAAATTGACAATATTGTAATAAAATTACTTTCAATTTGTAAATTGACAACATTGTAATAAAATTACTTTTCATTTTGTAAATTGACAACATTGTAATAAAATTACTTTTCATTTGTAAATTGACAATATTGTAATAAAATTACCTTTCCTTTTTAAGATATTTTGATAAGATTTTAACCAGGTGAGTAGAGAATATTTTTTACGACATCTTTTCAGAAAAATAAAAATAATTAATTATCAGTTATATTTAGATTTAAATAAAAACCTCTCCTGTATCATATCTTACTTGGTCAATTAATTCGAGATGTTCATACTTATCAGAAAATAACTGACACGCGAAAACATATTTGATTCTAAAATTTCAGGTAAAAATGGGAATCACAGTCGTTCTTACATTAAGATCTTCAAAACCAATCAAGTTTAAAACTTATATCTTCATTTAGATATATATCTTGAACATCATGTATTAAATTTTCGTAGATTTTAAAATATTATTCACAAAATAAATGTGATTATTATATAACAAAATATTAAATTATTGTTCTAACATTAAAATTAATAACCAATAAATATACATATTTAAATAGTATAGATAAAAATTTGAAGCAAAATTTACTATTTTACTGTGTACCATTATTGTCTAGTAATCAATTGAAACTTCATAATTTAGCAAAATCCTATCAGATAAAGTTTCTAAAATATTTTAAACCCACTTCCTCCATATTCATTAAATGTTATAAATAAAAGTATAACAAAAAATGTAGAAATTTTATTAAATAGATTATATAATTACAGTTTAGAACTTTGTGTTAAAATATTTTATAACTTTTCATAAAAAAAACATTGAAAACAAATTATTTTCTCCAATAGAAAATTGGATATTATTCCTTAATTTAACATGAATGCAAGTAATCAAAATTTTAAAAAAAAATTTCTCCAGTTCATAATTAAAAAGAAATTTGAATACTTTTTGCAATAGCATCTCGATTCATATTTCAAATTTTACTTTGTTGAATTTGATAAGTTTTTTAAAAATTTTGTTAAGTAACATTATAAGTATTACATAATATTATGTTGTACACAAATTTTCATATACTACTGAAATAATCCGTAGTTATATCGACTAAGTATTTAATGTAAAATTCGTCGAATAATACCATATATTATGATGGAAGTCATATTGATTTATTTCGTCACAAAATTTAAAATATTCAGTAAACACTACAGTAAATATATTGTATTGTATAATATATTTTAAAATGTATTGTACAACCGACTTTTGATATATGTATATAAAATATACATATATAAAAGTCAGTTGTCAATTATGTAATATATATCGCAAACAAGCTTATCGATGGAGAGTATTGTCTTTTGAGAGGACTTTTAGAAATATCTGTCCCTAAAAGTCCTCTCGTAAATCAATACATGTTGTACGGAAACGCGTATTCCCACAAATACATTTTACTTAAAGAGTAAATATTTCCAATAACGAAATCATTTTACCTCAAAAATATACCTTATTCAAACAATTTTTATTCCGTGAAATAGTTATATTTCATCAATTCGTGGCCCACCTGTTAAATGTGCATCTAGTGAATAGGAAGGGCGAAGTTTGAATCTTCTAGCTGCGTACATTGCAGTCACTGCGTTCAGAAACGAGATGAATCGATGAGGATTGTAAAAGTGTGTGTAATCTTCTCGTATCTGTAGACAAGCTACCTGTAGGTAGTTTACCTGAATTATCCCATATGATATGCAAATGTGTTGCAATTAACCCAAACAGTAACGCTTACTAATCTGTATATATTTCAATTACGTAATGTATACCGTAAACAGCTTATCGATGGTCAATAAAAGGAAAAAATTGTCTTCGAAAAGGACTTTTAGGAATAGCTGCCCCTAAAAGTCCTCGACTAAAGCAATACCTGTCGTACAGAAACATCTATTCCCCCAAATGCATTTTACTTAAAGAGTAAATATTTACAATAACGAAATAATTTTACTTAAAAAATGTATCTCATTCAAACAATTTTTATTCAGAAAAATAAGTTATATAATTATAGTTTGTCAATTCATGGCCCACCGGTTAAATGTGCAGTTAGTGTGTAGGAAGGCCGACGTTTTAATCCGTACATTGCAGTCACATCATTCAGAAACGAGGTGAATCCATGAGGATTGTAAAAATGTATGTAAGCCTCTCGCATCGATAGCAATCTACCTATGGGGAGATTTCCCGAAATATCCCATATGATATGCAAATGCGGTGCATTTAACCCAGAATGTTTATTTTTTTTTCTTATCCCACTTGGTTGGGTCAATAGAAATATTTTAGTCCAAGTCCATGAACTCGTGCTGTCTCATGGAAGTAGGGAAGGGGGCAGCTTCTGTTGTGATGGAGCACCCGTAGGTAGAAGTTTGACTTGGTTCCACGACGCTGAAGAAGGACAGTGCCTTCAGATAGGACTTTTAAGGGGAACTAGCGTATCATAGCGAATTAGCGTTGGATTTGTGTATCGTATAGGAGAAAACCCAGAAAACTCCCACCAGGTAGTCCGACTCACGAGGCAAGATATAGAACCTCACAAATGTCATCGAGTCTCCACGTTTTTTGAAATAGTGTCTACAACAAAGCCGCCAGCGGATTGAATGTCACTCCTAATGCTTACCAGCGGCGCACGTTGCCACTGAACCACAAGTCGGGTACCCAGTAAGCAAGTAATATATATATATATATATATTACACAATTGAATATATATATTCAATTGTGTAATATAATATCAACAATTATAGATGGTCAATAAAAGGAGAGTATTGTCTTACGAGAGGACTTTTAGGAGCAGCTGTTCCTAAAAGTCCTCTCGTAAGGCAATACATGTTGCATGGAAACACTTATTCCCACAAATCAACCTGACTGATTCTTCCACTGTCACAATTGATCTCATTTCTGACAGCTGTGACTGTAACGGACCCTGCAGGGCATTCAAGTCATTACCAGTGAGCTACAAAACGGGATAGAATAATAAATTCAAGGTATAAAATTAAAATGATTTACATCATATTTAAAAAGAAAGGACGAAGATCAAATGTTCCCAACCGTATAAAAATTTCGTGAGAGTAAAATAAATCACTTAAATAAAAGTATTAAAAAAATACTTTATGCGAAATGTAAATTGCTCAGTAAAGCACATTATGCATAAAAGTGGCATCTGTATTTTGCCATGTGTTGAACGTCAACATTAATTTACAGACATATTTTCTCATTAATTTCCCCTACGTTCACACAACGCTTAAAGAACTATATTTCTCATAGTTAATGCAATGTTGATTTCATTATGTTTTTTTCCTCGAAAAAAAAAAAAAACTTTAAATTCCGCAGATCATTCCAATTTTCTAAGACTCATAACATATTGCATTTTATGGTCTGACCTGAAATAGCTGCTGAAGTTTGGATATGAATATCAAAAAGCTTTTTTTACAAAATGACATAATTTAATAATTTATTATGAAATGTCTTACATTGTACACAATTTATTTAATGATGTGCACATAAAAATAATTTATCACGAAATCAATATGAATCTTTTAGAATTATTTTTACTATGATTTGCTTAATTATTCTGAGTCAGTTTAATAGTTTTTACGTGAGCAATACATGGATTTTTTTTTTTATACGACCAATTCATGGATTTTTTTTTATACGACCAATTAAAGGATTTTTTTATACGACCAATTCATGGATTTTTTTATACGACCAATTAAAGGGTTTTTTTATACGACCAATTCATGGATTTTTTTTTATACGACCAATTCATGGTTTTTTTTTATACGACCAATTCATGGTTTTTTTTTTTTTTTTATACGACCAATTCAAGGATTTTTTTATACGACCAATTTATGGATTTTTTATACGACCAATACATGGAGTTTTTTATATACGAACAATACATGGATTTTTTATTCGAGCAATACATGAATTTTTTATAATGACAGCACATGGAATTTTCGTAAAGCAATTTTTAAGAAAATTTTTGTCTCATTCTTATAAAAAATTTTAATAATTCAGTTTTTTTTTCTAATAAATAATTTTGTGTACTGTCTAAATTTGGCCTAAATAACTTGTGAAACTTTTTTTTTTAAGTTTACAACAATGAATAAAAAAAAAAAAAGATTTTGCAAGAAAGAAAATTTAAAGAAAATTGATATGTAAAAGAAATAATATGAATCTTGTATAATTACTTTTACTATAGTTTGCTTAATTATTCTGAGTATCCGTCAGTTTAATAGTTTTTACATGGATAATACATGGAATTTTTGTAATGGTAATACATGGAATTTTTGTAAAACAGTTTAAAAAAAATTTTTTGTCTTATTCTTATCAAAATTGTAATAGTTTTCAGTTTTTTTCGATAAATAATTTTGTGTATATTCTTAATTCGATTCATTTTTTTTTTTTAAGTTTACAACTATGAACAACAATGAATAAAAAAAACGATCTTGCAAGAAAAAAATTTTTAAAAATAAAATAGATATGTAATGTAAATAATACAAATTTTTCAGAATTATTTTTACTATAGTTTGCTTAATCCGTCAGTTTAATTACATGGAATTTTTCTAAAACATTTTTTAAGAAAACTTTTGTCTTATTCTTATAAAAATTCGAATAATTTTGAGGATTTTTTCCGATAAATAATTTCTTTTTTTCGAAGTAAACACTCGTTTCACGAGTTTTTACAAAAATTACAGACAAAAATGTTTTTTAAAGTTTACAACTATGCCAACAATGAATAAAAAAGATGAAAAAAATAAAAAGAAAATTGATATTAATATATGATATGATGATAATAAAAAAAGAAAATTGAAAAATAATATGAAAAAGAAAATTGATATGTAATATATGATATGTATGTAATAATAAAAAAAAAGAAAATTGATATGTAATATATGAAAAAATAATAAAAAAAAAGAAAATTGATATGTAATATATGATATGTATGTAATAATAAAAAAAAAAAGAAAATTGATATGTAATATATGATATGTATGTAATAATAAAAAAAGAAAATTGATATGTAATATATGATATATATGTAATAATAAAAAAAAAGAAAATTGATATGTAATATATGATATGTATGTAATAATAAAAAAAAGAAAATTGATATGTAATATATGATATGTATGTAATAATAAAAAAAAGAAAATTGATATCTACTGAAAATATAAATATTTTAGAATTATTTTTACTATAGTTTGCTTAATTATTCTTAGTATCAGTCAGTTTAATAGTTTAAAAGCAATAAATCGAATTTTTTTTAAAACATTTTTTAAGAAAATTTTTGTGTTATAGGTATTCTAACAATTTTCATTTTTTTCTGCTAAATAATTTTGTGTATTTTCTTTATTCGACATAAACAATTTGTGAACCTTTTTTTTTAAATTTACAACAATCAATAAAAAAAGATTTTGCAAGAGGAAAATTTTAAAAAATAAAATTGGTATGGAATGAAAATATGAATCTTTTAGAATCATTTCTGTTATAGTTTGAATTATTCATACATTATTGCAATACATGGAATTTTTGTAATGATAGTAAATGGAATTTTTGTAAACAATCTTTAAGAAAAGTTTGTCTTATTCTTTCTTATAAAAATCTTAATAATTTTCAGTTTTTTTTCCCAATATATAATTTTTTGCATTTTCTTCATTCGACGTAAGCAATTTGTGAAACATTTCTTTTTAATTTTACAATAATGAATAACAATGAATAAAAATATTTTACAAGAGACAAACATATCAATTTTCTTTTTTAAATTTAACAAAATGTTAAAAATATATTTTCATAACGATAATGGCATGGTAGTAGTCAACTGGGTTCTAGACTGGTAGATCTTCATTTTATTTCCATCAAGATTATTGTAGATAGAATAATGGATGCTTTACTATTCATTTTTTTTAATAAGTTTGAAAATATTCTAAGCAATAAGTAATTATTTAAATCTGTTTTTATTATTTCAATTTTATTTTCGAAGTTCAATTACATAATTTTTGTTTCAAAATCTTCATTAATAGATTTTTAGAAGAAAGGGTTTTCAGAAACATATTTGACAGAATTCTAAAACAATTTTTCGCTAATTCTCCTCTAAACGAAATTATGAACGATTTGAGGAACATTAACTTTTTATGTTAGCTTTGTGAATAATACTTTCTGAAAGTTTGAGTTTCTAATTTTATCTGCTACATCAGTTATGATCCAAAATATTCACAAAAGCAAAACAATTACACTTCTATTACGAATTTCGATCTATTCTTTGATTACTCATCCTACTTAATATTAACAGGTTTTTATTTTTATTTTTATTATTAAAAAAATTCCCGGTTTAAATGCAAATATTGAAATGTCCATCTTTTTAATTGTTGATTAGTATTTTTATTAAGTATTTTCATTTTAAGTATTTTAAAAAGCCACTCGAATAATTTATGATTTATTAGGCGATAAAAAAATTAATATATTTAAAAGGATTCTTTTTCTTAAAGTAGATTCTGTTTATATTCTGTCTACCTATAATCGTTTTAAAAATTTAGTTTTACTGTAGATATTTAGCAATGTGTTTTTGCATATTGTATAAATAAACATACACATAATTTATAAACATATGTCCTTTTTGCTTACAAATGTATAAAATTAATTATGCAATAAATAAATACTAGGAAAGAAATAACTGAGAAATGTGTTCATGTATAAATTGTGTAATAGATTATTAGAAACGATTTAATAACATATCGTAGGAAAATTTAAATAATTAGATGCAATTTCCTAGACGTTAAAAAACATCTATTATTAAAAAAAACATCTAGATATTTTTCTAGATGTTTTTTATATTCATTATTTAGAATTTATATCTGGTTTCTTTTGTCTAGATATAATGAATTTAGAAATTTAGTTGTACTGTAGAATACTGTAGATGTCTAACAAAGTATAAAATTATTAGATAACATATCATAGGAAAATTTAAACAATTAGATGCAATTTTTCTAGATGTTTTTCTAATTTATTATTTAGAATTTTCTGACAACAAGAGTATCATAAAGTAAGAAGTTTAATTGTAACAAAATTTACTTTTTTTGTATAAAAATAATTATTATATTACATGAATTAATAGTTATTCATATAAATGTAGAATATCACAATCATTAACAATAAACGTCAGGAGTGGATTTAAATACTTATATCATACCAATATATCCTTTGTATAAGGTAATATTAATGATTATCTATTATTTATGACAAATTACGATTTTTAAAGTAGTTCTTTCTTATATTAAAAAGGTATTTCAAAATGAAATAGTTTTGTTTAAAGAAATTATGTAATTTATCAATATAAACAACAGAAATTTTAAAAAAAAGTTTTAAAAAAAATTTAAAATTTTACTAAACTAAGTTATTATAAAACAATTTTTGTGAAAAAGTTTCGCGATTCAAAATTATTTTTATTATTATAACATTAACTTAGATTTAAACAATTTATTTCATATCAATGGAAAAAAAAATGGAAATATGTGCGACTTAAAGCATTGCATAACATTTAAAAAAATATTCAATAAGCATTATGTATAAATTTTTTTTATTGGACAGCTTATTTAGGTTTTACTGCTTTTGCTACCTTTATTGCAATAGGAATTTTAACACTGAAAATTTTCCAAATCAATTCAAAAAGTTATTATACTGCTACAAAAAATAATTAGTTCAATTAATCATTAGGTTATAAATAAATTATTTCTGATTTTAAGCTTCAGCTAATCTAAAAAAATGAGGGATTAACGAAACTAAATTTAAGATGGAAATAAACGAATAGAACTTTTATAGCTTTTTAAATTTAAAATGCTGTTAAAAAGGCAAATACAACAAATTTTTTTAAAATTTTAAACGAATTTAATCATAAAAAAGAAGAAAAAGCATTATCTAATTTTAATAATTAAATAACAAACCACTTTATGTCAAAAAAACATGGCAAGAAACAATCCATATAAAACTGTTGAATTATTTATAAATCCATTATAAATTTAATCTTAAACATTTAAATTCTAGCAATAAATACTGTTTGACTTATTACCACTTTGATTAATAAATAAATAACAGCATTTAATACAACATGATTAATAAATTTCAACATTTTATATAAAAAAACAATACAATGGAATTATTTACTTTTTTTTCTTAAAAATTAAAATTTCATGAAAGAAACAAAAACTTACCTTTATTCTGAAGATCAATAAACTAGATGTTTTTCCAGCAAAATAGGACTAAATCAATCAAGATCAATTGATAATTCTTGTTCTATTTATTTCCAGGTAGTTCACATATGAAATCTTCCGTGGCATGCACAGAAGAATTAAAACGCAACAGAATAATAATTCCAAGCGGACGATAAAGCAAGCCACATAAATTCAATAAGCAGAGATGGCATCAGCTATGAAGCCAGGCCACATTAAAACCGGATGTCATTTTGGCTTTCGCGGGACTTCAAGATCTCGTCTGCTTTTTTGAGTGCAGCGACACCTGTTGACAAGGCACTTTTGGTGAGGATAGAACGGGATGTTGATGGAGAATTTAAAACGTTGCTTTGACAGGCAGATCAAGGTGAAAATGTTCCATTCTTCGAGTTCTCTTCCAGCGCGTCCATAAAAATATCTTCTTGATTTTATTATGAAAAAAGTTTCTTTAACAGTATAATTTTATTTACATACGGGACAGGTCAAATTTTAATTATGTCAAGCTGTTAATTATATGGTTTCGTCTTATTATGACGGATAAAAACAAACATTTGCTGATAAATATTTGAATTCGAAAATGTAATATATACAGTGAAGGTGACAAAAATTACTCTATTAGTTGGCATGTTGTTACGAGTCTTAGAAGTTCTACGGCTTTGTATTATCTTCTATTAAAAAATTATTGGAATTGTTTTATCAATAAAATTCTTCAATATAAAAAAAAAAGGCACAGCTGTATGAAAATTTTTCGTAAAGCAATAGCCATCGCTTTTACTTATAACAAAATTGATTGTATTACGGCTTTTGAAAACCATTTTTCAACAATTATTCTTTCGTTATGAATTCATTCTTTCATAATTTTATCTTAATGGAAGGTAAGTAATGGTAAAAAAAGAATTTAAAGCGTTGCTTCGACAGGCATATCTAGGTGAAAATGCTCAGTTCTTCGAGCTCTATTCCAGTGCATACATACAAATATCTTCTTGATTTTATTATGCCAAAAGTTTCTTTGACAGTATAATTTTATTTACATATGGGACAGCCCAAATATTAATTATGACAAGCTGTTAATTATATGGTTTCATCTTTCAATAACGGATAAAAACAAACATTAATGACTAATATTTGAGTTTGAAAATATAATATAAAAGTCTTTTTCCTAATGCAGCTGGTAAATACTTAGACCGCGATCTTTTATGCGATAAGGATTGCACCGACGTTACTCACTTAGCATTATCCAGGGGGCACGTGTAACTTGAAGATAAGCTACGAACGCGGAGTAACAATACCCCCGCAACGCTCAAAGACCTTATTAGACCGGGATCTACGGTTTAAAGTGGATTCCGAATCACTACAAACATTTATGTCACCGCCGGGACTCGAACCCGAAACCTGTGGTACATAGCAATAGCCACTCAGCCATTAGGCCCCCATAATATAAAAGTAAAAGTGAGGATTATTAGTCTATTAGTTGACATGCTGTTAGGATTTTTAGAAGTTCAATGCTTTGCATTATGTGCTATTAAAATACATTAAAAATTATTGCGATTGTTTTATTATAAATAAAATTCTTCAATACAAAAAAACGCATAACTTGAAGATTTTTAGTAAAGCAATTGCCTTCGCTTTTGTAACATTTTTTTTCTAATGCAGCTGGCAAACACTGAGACAGCTGTCTTGGATGCCTTAAGGCAAGCGCTGCACAAATGTTACTCACTTTGCCTTACCCAGGCGGCGCGTGTAATTTGAAGATAAGCCACGGACTTGGAGTAACAATGCCCCCGTAACTCTCTACGATCCTATTAGACCGGGACTTACGGTTTAAAGTGGATTCCGAACCACAAGAAACATCCATGTCACCGCCGGGACTGGAACCCGATACCTGTGCACTAGCCACTCGGCCATTCAGGCCCCGCTTTTGTAACATTCACCATCGAGTCTCCTGATTTCTGAAAGACTTGACTACAATAGACACCTCCAACAGATTCGAACCTGTCCACTTCTCTACATGCTAGCTACGTACGTTACCACTGGGAAACCAGTCGGACTCTTTTGCATATTGGAAATTAAATTTTGTACTCTAAATCCTTTAGAAGAGTGGTTCCTAATCTTATTTGTCTCATAGAATCCTTTTCAGAAATTACTGAGCACCCCTATGAAAATCAGCTTTAAGCTAAAAGCAGGAAGATAAATTAAAAAATTGCGCCTTTTTTTATATGTCTCTATATTTTTTACCTACGTCTTAAAACATTGAAAATAGAGATGTAAATACACCAATTTATTTCTTTATTTTTTTTCTAATGCAGCTGGCAAACACTTAGACTGCTTGGTCTTGGGATGCCTTAAGGCAAGCGCTGCACAGACGTTACTCACTTTGCATTACCCAGGGGGTGCGTGTAACTTGAAGATAAGCCACAGACGTGGAGTAACAATGCCCTCGCAACGCTCTACGATCATATTAGACCGGAACCAACGGGTTTAAAGTGGATTCCGAACCACTACAAGCATCCCTGGCACCGCCGGGACTCGAACCCGAAACCTGTGATACCGAGCACCAGCCACTCGGCCCTTTATGCCCTAACTAGAATTTATAAAAAGTACTAAAATCAGCCACAGTAATTTTGCATTACACGCAGAAAATAAAGATTTCCAAAGACAATATGAAAATAAAAATTACGAATAGCATTAAAAATGATCCTAATGAGAAGGAAGAACCAGGTGCGCCAATATTAGTCAATTATTCGCCGACTCTATTTTTAACAGCAGTATTCTTAAATTGGCAATTTGCTATTTGTATTTAAATGTCTTTTTTAAAACACATTTGTAGCTGCATTAAACCTGCGTTTTATTAATTACGATGAAAGAAACATAATTATTTTTCTTTTTTCTTCCTTCGTTATGTCTTCCCAGGCTCCTTTATATTTTACGTCCCCCTAAATACCTCCGATGGCTACTATCGCCATATTTGATAACTCCCACTGACTCTTAGGATGTGATATCGTCCATTTTCGAAAAAAAAAAAAAAAAAAAATGTTTTAGAATACGTATTTAAACTTCTTTTTTTAAATTCACCAACATTTAATTAATATTGTAATCATACTTCCTCTTACACATTACCAAGAGCAACCCCACCCCCTCCTGGGGCTTTCAGTAGAAACAGTTAGTCGGCCTCGAGAATCTCCCCCGAGAGGAAGTACAGCGCAACCAGCGCTCTCGATAACAAACGTTTACTTGGACTACAGTCTGTCATCCAGAGAAAAAATATATTTAGCGCATCCAGGGGCATTAGTTGTCATAGAATGCGCAAAATCACATTAATATGACCACCTGTCATTTATGTGGCCACCAGAAAACCAGAATAACCACTTTGGCAGAGCGGACCACTGCGAGACGTGCAGGTAGAGAGTCAATTAAGTTTCTGAAGGTGTTCACTGGGATGTTGAGCCATGCCGACTCCAGTGCCGTGGCCAGCTGCGCTTGATTACGCGGTTGAGGATCCATGGCGCGAACAACCCGATCGAGATGGTCCCACAGATTCTCGATTGGGTTTAAATCCAGTGAGTTTGCTGGCCAGGGGAGTACGGTAACCTCATCCTGGTGCTCTTCAAACCATCCACATACACTGCGAACTGTATGACACCTCGCATTGTCCTGCTGGTAGATGCCATTATTCTGAGGGAAAATAATTCGCACGTAGGGGTGTATAAATGTTAGATTCTCACCAGGAGAAGAAGTATATTTCGCGCTGAGCTGAAGTAGCTGAGTATCGGGATTTTGGATTAAACGGGGAATCCTTCCTCGGATCTATAATTATGTGTATTTAAATGAGTTAAATATTGCATGTCTCTAATTGCGTGTGTTTGGTGTTTGGACGTGTGTATTGAGCCCAACCACACCCACTTACAATCTAGTTGCCCAATCTGCACACTAAAATATTTATTTGTTTTGACATTAGTTACTTGCCCCTAGAAGAGCAGCCATCATCGTATTGGAGCTTTGTGCCACTGCAATTTTGGGTGATTTATTCACCCGAGGATTTGTATATGGAATATTGGGTTAGCATTCTCTTTGTCGATCCCAACGGAAGGGCGTTTCGGTTTACAGATTTAACAAGCTATTCCTGGCTAAACACAGAATTGTTAACTGAGTTAATAACACGGATTTCCTAGTTGAGTTTCGAACTAAGCAATTTAGATTTGGAAATAAAAAGACAATAGAGAGTTTTTGCATACCGTACGTCAGTTACCGTAGGACATCCGTTAGCTTTTTCTCCCTAGCGCGCATGCTCATAGGAAACTGAGCATACGCATGGGGAAAAAGCTATTTCTCTACCAGCATGGGGAATATTTCTCCTATAATATATATATATATGTATACATTTCTCCTTCATTGGCGGGGCCGAGTGGCTAGCGCTCGGTTCCACAGATTTCGGGTTCGAATCCCGGCGGTGCCATGGATGTTTGTAGTGGTTCGGAATCCACTTTAAACTGTAGGTACCGGTCTGTTTAGCCTAAAGTGTGCACAAGATGATCGTAGAGCGACCAGCCAAACCAAACCTTCATTGGCGTAAAAGCCCCATAGTGGGTCAAAGCCGTTTGCCTACTGGCAGCTTTCGAAAGAGGTGATGTTTTTTTTTTTACGAGATAGGGTTGTCAGGTTGTCCGCCTTACGCCCAACATTCTACATTAATATTAGTCCAGAAACTACGGCTTAAAGTGGATTCCGAATCACTAGAAACATACATGGCATTGCTGGGACTCAAACCCTAAAACTGTGGCACTAAGGGCCAAAGAGGTAAGAGGCCTGATTACAAATTGGCTAGCGCTCTGGCCTTTGGTACCACAGGCTTCAAATTTGAATCATGGCGGTGGCATGGATGTTTGTGAGTGGTTCGGAATCCACGCTAAACTGTAGGTCCCGGTCTAATGCCAAAGTGTGCACAAAATGACCGTAGAGAGAGAAGCCAAACCGAACCAGAACGGTAAGGCTCTGGTAAAGTATTACATTTATTAATTGGGGATAGTGTTACTCGCGTCCGTAGCATACTTAAACTATCGTGCTTCCTAGGTAGTGCTAAATCAGTAACATCGTTCATCAGTGCCGCTCGAATTTTGCACCGCATTGGTGTAGCTACTAATGATGTTTGTGTTCATCAGGTGAAGCCGTGGACTTTTGACGACATGCACTGCACTTGATTTTATGACTTTTAATTCTAACAACTTTACCAAAGCTAAATTGTATTGGAATGCTAGAGTTCTTAAGACGGATATCGCTACAGTTTGAAATAGGAAAAAAACATTTATTAATTGTTATATGATAATTCAGTTGAAAAAAAATTCTGAGTATTTACTCGCTACATATAACTAAGACATGTATTTTCTAAAATTCATATGTTTGTATGCAGCTTTAGTGGAATACAAGCCTCAATAATAAAACAGCTGGAAATTGAACCCATGATCTTTTTTTGCTCGTTAGCTGGCGCTCATTATCAATTATCTCTGAACTAACAAATTATGTTAATCTTCCCTTTATCATAAAAATATCTGTAGGGTGTTAGCCTTTTACCCCAAAAGCTCTCAACCATCTGCAGTTTGGAAAATTAGCAAAGGCAGCACATAAAGGTATCATCTCACCTATCTGCAACAAATTGACATCCACGTTTCCCGTCACAGATAGTATAGGGTGCCAAAGAATGTACATTATGTAAGACTTACTTAAGTGTACATATCATAATCATAATAATTAAAAATAGCCCACAGCCGGAGGGCCAAATGGCTAGCGCTCTGCCTTTGGTAAAACAGGCTTCAAATTCGAATACTAGCTGTGGCATGAATGTTTGTCAGTGGTTCGGAGTTCACGTTAAACTGTAGGTCTTGGTCTAATTAGTCCAAAGTGAGCACAAAATGATCGTAGAGCGAGAAACCAAACCAGTGTGGTAAGGCGCTGTTACATAAACCAGCGTGTTACATTAAATATAGATTGCAAAATACTTTATAAATAAATGCATTAAAACATGTATTTTACAACAATTCATTTATAGCTTTTTTTTTATTCAAACGCCAATAGCAAAACAGCGGAAATTGAATTCATGATCTTTCGCTCGTTTGGTTTGGTTTGTCGCTCTACTGTCATCTTCTGCACACAAGGAATTAACAGACCGGGACCTACGGTTTAAAATGTATTCCGAACCCCTAGAAACATCCATGGCCCCGCCGGGACTCGAACCCGAAAACTGTGGTACCGAGCGCCAGAGCGCTAGCCACTCGACCATTCAGGCCCCTTTCGCTCGTTAGCTTGCGCTCATTATCAATTATCTCTGGACTACAGGTGGACTAACAAATTGTGTTAATCTTCCACTTATCATAAAACTATCTGTTGGGTGTTAGCCTTTTAATCAAAAAGCTCTCAACCACCTGCAGTTCTTAAAATTAGCAAAGGCTGCACGTAAAGGTATCATTTCACCTATCTGCAACGACTTGACATCCACAGATCCACGTGGAACCGACCCTTAACTTCTCGGAAATAAATTCCTCAGCCGAGTCATTTCCTCGTCTCGGGAACAAGGTTCTTCCATTTGCATTATCGGCGGAAGATGAGATATATCGCTCGCAGAATGTTCAGCACCCGAACCCTTATCTTGTCTCACACTAGTTTCTGTGGGTTGCAGTAATTTGCACCACAAAGTCATCGCCATTTATCTTTTTCGGTTCACCCTCATTATTTCAGAGCAGCGTTTCGTGTAACTCAGTGAGGAAGTATGTGCTAATTGAAAATCTTCCACCGATTGCTCGAGAATTTCGAAATGGGAGAAATAGTGTCAAAAAAAAAAAATTCTTCAAAATTCGGGATGCTGATTATAGACCTCTGAGTACATTATAAAAGTTTCTTAAAATTTTTGTATATAAAACTCCACTAATTTGTTATATAATACTCCACTTGAAAATACTTTTTGCTATAATAAAAAAAATTGGAAAGTTTTGTGCGACAGAAAAACAAATAATATTCTAAACATAATAAAAGAAACATTAGGATTGAAAATTATGCGAATCTTACATCAATGTGAAGTCCACAAGGGAGTGTTACATCAATCTTACACCAATGTGGTTAAAAAAAAAAGATTGCAGTGAAGGATAAAAACTAAAAATGATTTGCAAAAGACCAATTTAACAATGAACTGTAGCCTAATGGCCAACATGCTAGCTCTCCGGCCTTTGGAACTATAGGCTTTAGGTTCGAATCATGGATGTTTATGAATGGTTCGAAATACACGTTAAACTGTAGGTCCGGGTGTAATTAGCCCGGCCATTTTTTACCTAAAGTGTGCAAAAAATGACAGTATAGTGACAAACCAAACTATAGTAATGAACTGCGATACTGATCAAGATTTTAATCTCAAAAATCTTATATAGAATCCTGGGGAAAATGCCATTTCTTTTGTTTTCACCGTAGTTCTTAAATGCCTATCTTTCCTGTGTTAATAATTTTTAAATTAGAATAATATAATTTATATGTTTATTATGTTTTAAAATACGCACACACACATACACACACACATATATATATATATATATATATAGAGGCTTAGTTTTCAGTAACGCTCAGACATAGTACAATGTAGATATTTTAGGGACCTGATGGCCGAGTGGCTGGTGCTCGGTGTGATAGGCATCGAATTCGAGTCCAGGCGGGGCCGTGGATGTTTGTAGTGTTGCTCGGAATCCGCTTTAAACTATAGGTCCCGCTCAAATTTCAACTGATGCTGCAATTAACTAAATTTCAAATTTCAAACTAATGTAGAAATTAACTAAATTTCAAACTTCACCCAATGTGGAAATTAACTAAATTTCAAATGTCAACTAATGTGAAAATTAACCAAACTTCAACAGATGTGGAAACGAACTAAATTTCAAACTATCTTAAATACTTCTACAACTTCCAATAAATAGAATTCATATAAATACTCCAATAAGATAGTAACAAATTTTAAAAGGGCTTCACAATCATACGTGGTTAATCATCGAAAGATTTAAATGGGAAAAAGATGTCTTTTAAAATGCACTAATATCCCTTATTGCACAACACTTTACCAAAACATTTCTTAAAATAAATGCTCCTATTGTATGTAGTACATGGTTTCCTTCCATACGTGAAACCAACTACAAATCCAAATATATTTTCCCTTTATAGCTCTAATCCAATTAGAATACCCGTAATCTTTTAACATAATATGCCAACAGGCCGGAAATTCAACAAGGCATGTCCTTTGTAAGGCGAGAAATCCCATCCTAAATCCTTTTTTACTCTAATCGTAAATATCGTCCACAGTGAGGCTTGCTTGAATGGAAGTAAATTTAAGTGCTCGTCTTGCAGTGGGGGTCAATCTTCTGAGACGCGGATGATGAGACAACCGTGATTTACACAAAGCGACACACCCTGGGTCCTGTTCGTACAGATGTTGCTATTTCTTTTATTGTTCCTGTCGTACTAAGTTATCTGGATTCTGGTTTTTTCTTGCTTTTTTTCTTTGGTAGCTATAAGAATAGCAGACGTCTGGGAGTTCTTCAGACTAAACTAAAGTCTGTGCAATTATACCCAGGTTTTTAAGTTTGAAAACTAGTCACTATTGCAGTTGAATAGGAATAAAATTATGTATTGATAGGAAAGTGTAGATAAGGGAAAATATGACATAAAAATAATAGATTTTGATTAACGAGAAAAATATTAATGATGTTTATTTAATCATTATAATTCCATATTGTTATTGTTAGTCACTTAGACTTTGATCTGATGGCTGAGTGACTAGCTTTCTGTGCCACAGGTTTCGGATTCAAGTCCCGCCGGTGCCATGAATGTTTATAGTGGTTCGGAATTCATTTTAAACAGCCGGTATAATATGATTGTTGAACGTAGGGATCGACGATTCTACTCCGTAAAAAGAAAGCATCTCCTGTCTCGAAATCTGCCAACAGGCAGACAGCCTCGGCCCACCATGAGGCTGTTGCACCGATAAAGAAGTTCTGTGTCTAAAGGCTCGTTCCCACCGAGGCGAGAGACGTGAAGATGCAAGAGGCAAGCGACCAAATTTTTTCGACCCCTTCACAGCGAAACGTCAGAAATAGCATTACGCATAGTGAAAAACCGCTTGAAGTTGAAAGTTGGGCTACTCCACGCGGCGAACTGCAAACCGGTTTCAGGCGACCGCGGTGAGGTCAAATTTTGGTCGCTTGCATCTTGTCGCCTTGGTGAGCACGAGCCTTAAAAGCTCCCATCACGTTCCCAGCGAGTGCCTGACTCAAGGACATAAGTTTACTATCAAAAATTACTACTTATATTAAATGCAGTGCAATACTAATTGTAGTTTTTTAGGGGCCTGATGGCCAGTGACTAGCTCTCGGTGCCACAGGTTTCCTGTTCGAGTCCCAGCGGTGCCATAGATGCTTGTAGTAGTTCGGAATCCACTTTAAACGGTAGGTCTCGGTCTTATATGACTGTAGTGTGTTGGACGTAGATGACATCCCTACCCCGTAAAAAGAAACAACTGTTTCGGAAACTGCCAGTATGGCCTTTGGCCCACCATGGGGCTGGTGCGCCATTGAAGAAGACAATTAGACTTGAGGAACATCGAACATACCAAGGAAGGCATCTGGTAATGTTCGATTCATTTACCTGAATGGAACGAAAATGTTTCAATCTACGATTTTAATGTGCTCTTATCAGAAGGTGATATGGTAATTTTCTATTTGGCATCACTTGCCTGGTTTCGAATTCCTTCATATGGGGAACCCTATGCGCTATCCACCAGGTTGCTCTATGCCCATGTTATAAATATCCAAGAATTATTACATCATTATAAAGTAAATAACTATCATTTCTGGTCAGTTAACCATCTTTTATCAAGTCAGTCAACTATCAGTTAAATCAACATCATTTATTGTGTGACGATATAATAATAATAATTTTCAAATATTTCTATTATTGTGTAAAAAATATGAAGTGCAAATCGGAAGTTTCTCCAAGCCATTTAGACAAGACTTTAATTTTGAAAATTTTTAAGTTACGGTTTTTTTTCTAAAAGTGGGTTTTAATTTTAATTAAATTTTGTAAAAATAATCTAAAATCTGAAATTGCATTTTATAACTATATCTCATATGAAACCAAAACAATAAAATTTATTTAGTCAAATAGTAATTAATTGGGGGGCCTGAATGGCCGAGTGGCTAGCGCTCTGGCGCTCGGTACCACAGGTTTCGGGTTCCGGCGGTGCCATGGATGTTTGTAGTGGTTCGGAATCCACTTTAAACCGTAGGTCCCGGTCTAACACGATCGTAGAGCGTTGTGGAGAGTGACATATTGAAAATAAGGAAAAAACTAACTGTTCATATATATATAATGATTAGAGGGGATTATAGTCTTTGTTGCTTCACATCCCCATATACCACTTCATTCATCATTATAGTAATTAATTACATGAATAAAAAAAACATATTGATCTCCCTTTTGGACTGTGTAGGGGGAAAGTCTTAGAGTTAGAATTTTGAAAATGTTACGTAGATCCAGATTTTTTCTCCTCGTGTAGTTCCGGTTTAGAATAGTCCCATTACAGCCCATGCATGTCGTTAAAGGCGACTAAAATGGTACCCAGTACGCGTGTATAATAACCGGGCGTGGTAACAGAACTGCATTTTTTACCCTTTATCATGACTCGTCGGTTTACGCACAGTCTATGAGCACACATATTCATGGACTTGGCTTGTGGCCTAATGACCAATTGGCGCTCTGGCTTTTGGTAGCACAGGCTTCAGGTTCGAATCCTGGCGATGAAATGAATGCTTGTTAGTGGTTCGGAATCCACGTAAAACTGTAGGTCCCGGTGTAATTAGAGTGTCCAAAAAATGACAGCAGAGCGACAAAACCAAACCACGGACTTCGTCTAGATGTTGTTGTCGACCAAGTGGGATAAGAAACAACACAATTTTTTTAATTTTATGGTTAATAATACAAATTTACATTGTCTTAACTATGATTTATCATAAAAACGTCTCAAATGTAAAGAAATAAGGCAGAACATGAAAAGCCACGCACTTAATAAGTGCTTTTCTATTTACATAACATAAAATGCTTTTTGTTACATCATTTTGGGGTTTTAAATTTCTTGCGCTCAGATCAAATAAAGCAAATGAAAAACAATCAGGAATTAGGAATGAAAATTTAACTCTACCAAATATACGTAACTTCCGTAAATACAAACAATAAAAGAGTTTTTATCTTTTTCGGTTTGTAAATGTTAATTTTCATGTATTAAATATCAACTGATTGTCTTTAGTGGACTGTTATTTATTTCCACGAAAAACAATAAAGGGGGTTTCTTCTTTCTTATTTATCTGCGCATGTTATATCATTTTATATTTCCTTTGTTTCCGTTGACCCTGGAATTTACATAATGTCACGGCCAATCTGTCTTTATGAATTTCTTTTATTCTGTTTGGTGAATTCCATATTCATTTACTAATAATTTTATCTCATATAAGTATTTAGAGATAAAATAAAGAGCTTATATTTTCTTAGTCTTTTGCGTTTTCTTACTTTTTCTTCAAATAGATATTTTATAATAAAGTTTTTTTTTTCATAGAAACTGATTATTTTTATTTCATTAAAAAAAGAGTTCATTTTACACACTATTCGATCAATAAAATGTTTTACTTTAAGCAATTAAGTTAATTACAGCAAAATTAATTAGATCTTGTTTTATTACAAGATATAATTTTTTTATTTTTTTAAGTGGAAGTTTGGTTATAATAAAAAAGAAACAATTTCATTGCCACTACATTTTATTACATACATTCCATAAACGAGCATATTTTTTTATTCTAATGCAGCTGGCTAACACTTAGACAGGTGTCTTTGATGCCTTAAGGCAAGCGCTGCACCGACGTTACACACTTAACACTACCCAGGAGCTTGAAGATAAGCTACGAACGCGGAGTAACAATACCTCCTCAACGCTCTACGATCCTGTTAGACCGAGACCTATGGTTTAAAGTGAATTCCGAACCACTACAAGCATCCATGGCACCGCCGGGAATCCGTAACCTGTGGTACCGAGAGCCAGAGCTCTAGCCACTCGGCCATTCAGACCCCCTCCCCCCCATATACGAGCATGTCATAATAAATTTTTCGTGTATTTACTATTCAATCAAACCTTTCTCAGATTTTGTGCTTTGAATCTCACACATGGGAGACCAACATTACCACACATAAACCGCGTCTTCAAGTAAAGAAAAATGTAAGAAGTCTATTTGTTCAAGGTCCGGGGCTGTAAAGGGTGGGTCTAGTAAAAAAAATCTTCAATAAACCTGCAGAATCTACAACTGCAGAACATATCAAATAATTTACAAGGACTTTAACAATTGCTAATTGGCTGCAAATTGTGGGTGAACGATGTGATGCTGTAATGGTTTAATATTATTGTGTGAGTTTAAATAATATTTAAATGAGTAATAGTGAGTTTAAATAATATTTAAATGAGTAATAGTGAGTTTAAATAATATTTAAATGAGTAATAGTGAGTTTAAATAATATTTAAATGAGTAATAGTGAGTTTAAATAATATTTAATAATGAATTCAAATAATATTAAAATGATTTAATATTATTTAAACTTAATGTCTCATTCGTTCCGCAAATATATCAGCCACCTTGAGTAGTTCTGTGCAACAAGATGATATTTTTAATTCGATCACCATAATAATAACGTCGGTGCGGGTTCTTCGGAAAGATGGACTCCCCAATTTGGTATTGCAACATCTGTCGTGTTATATTTGGAGCAATAATCTGTAGCCGCAAACCACCATAGCCCACATTATCCTTTGTTACATTCTTAAGACACATTTTCGCATGTGAACTAACAAAATCTTCAATTCTGTGGCCACAGAGAACAAATGTTGGCAGAAAACAAAGGACATTTTCTACAGCCGATTGAATTTCTATCAAAGATATTAACAGCTATTTGTCACTCACCCCATGAAATGAGTTTATCTTGTTTCTGGGTGGAATTGTAAAGGAAAAGAATTTGACTGATATTAAAAATGCGAAGTATTTTAGTATCCCTTTTGTCAATATGCTCAACATCTTGGACGTAGATGAAATGATTGAAATCATTCGCAGGTTCATATAGAGAAAAAAAGTTGAAATTAAATGAATAATTTGTGGGGTTTTTCAGCTAACTTCGTTAGAAAGCAGTTGGCTTAATGGAAAATACTTTAAAAGTTATTGAACAGGGTGATCTAAGAATAACAATGTGTTGAGGACAAGGATACGACAATGCTTCTATAATAGTTGGAGGGGATTCAAGAGTTCAAGCAAGGATTTTAGAACTTAATGTTAAAGCATCATTCCCTGTACAAATCAATCTATCAATCTGTGTAGAGCACACAAACAGTCTTTTCAAACTTGACTTGTGACTTTTTTGAACCTTAGAAAGTTTGTATGTGGTTTTTTTTCCAGATTCTACGCACAATTGTCTTTCTGACAAATGTTGAGTTACTTTTTAGCGGCTTTCAGAAAACAAAATGAAATAATTACTGCAAAGTTGTTAAAATCTTCGATGTCATTGAGAAACCATGTGATGCTTCGGAAACTATCGAAATCAGAGAAAACAGCTGAAACTCTGTTGCCTGCAATGTGCGATTTCTCGTTTTTGTACCTTTTGTATTTACAGAATAATATCTTAAAAGAAGTCAACCACTAGTATTAAAAGTATTTATAGATTCTTAGAATAAGCTTATAGAGTATAGAAGTCTAAAGGAGATTAATTTCAATTCTGTGCCTAATTCTGTTCTAATTAGTGCATTGACAGGTTTATACGACAAATCGTTATACATGTTGCGAAAGCATAGAATTTCTATCAAATTGGTTTGCCGTTTTAGAGCTCAACAATCTTATCGAAACGTCGGGAACTAAACTTCAGATATTTTTAGAAAGTTTGGTTGAAAATTGCAACGATTTCTGCACATGATATCCTTACAGAAATTCCAAGCATAAGAAGATTTTTGAAAGCCGCCAGTGTGGCAATTCCAGCCACGGGTACTTGATAATCTCTGCAAGATGAAAAACATCCCTTCAAGAGGGTATTTTCCCTATCCGATGGGGGAATTCACCAGATTGGAATTGGCTGAGACAAGACCTCATTTGGAATGAGTATAAACCAATTTGGATATTACGTTATAAATGAATAACAGATTTATGTGTGAGTTGCATATGTTGTCAAGTGCTGTATTAATTGTGTTAAAATAAAATAACAAAAAGATAAATTGGTGTCATGTTTGAAAGGATAGTACATGAACACGCACCTCAGCAGTGGTAGTTCATTACAGCCAAAGTTCCAAAAGTATATTCTCTTGGCTAGAGATTCCAAAAGAACTCTTCCTTAAGATTATTAAGAGTTGGTTGATCAATACAAACTTTCCGACACTGTTTCCAATCTCACTTTAGCGTTAGGATTTTTCTTAACTTTCTGCGCTTCTGTGAGACGAATTTTTCGAAACTCAAATTAATTAAGAATTAATTCAGACCCATTATGATTCAAACACGATTTTTTAACATAAATATTTTTTAAATTGAAAATAGTGTATCGATTCAAAGTATCAATGGAAAGCATCGATTTTGATGATGTCGATTTCAAAATTTGCAGAACATTAGAAAGACGAGATTCTAAGTATCATGTTAATGTACAGTTTGTTGGTTTAGAGCCTAGAGAGCGAAACGTGTAAACAATTGAGTTTTCATTAAATAGCATTAAAATAATAATAAATTAACGCTTTGGGTACTTTCCCTGTGGAAAACAATTTCTTACGTTGTTCTTTAAACTGGCTTATTAATAAAAAAGCATTTTACATTTTTCATTAATAAAAAAAAATTTATAAAATAATTAACATTTTGCCCTCTTTACTTAGCCAGTTTAATAAAAAAAAAATTACTTTCTCAGTAATTTAAATTTATATTTTGGTGTATAGGAGGGGGGACAAGTTTAAACCCCTCACCGGGCTTTTAACTGATTCTTTTTCACAACCCGATTTTAAATAATAATAATAAAAATCTTATGAAGAGATTCAACGTGAATCGGCCATCCCGGCCAATGACTTTTTAGCATGCATTGAGGATTGGAAAAAAAGTTGGCATTAGTGCATTGTGTCCGAAGGGGATTACTTTCAAGGCGATGAAATAAATTTGGAAGAATAAATTAAGAATTTTTGATAATAAAAAAAAAATGGTCTTACTTTTTGGGCACAGTAGTAAATTAAAAATGCACTCATTAATTTGCTGTAATTATTTCTTATTACAGAATTCATACCACGAATATGTTGCGTTCCGGCTTATGTATACCACAGATATATTGCATTCAGACTATGTATACCACGAACGGTTCATTAATGAGCTGTGAAAGAAAGCATTAACTGCTGAAAAGATTTTTAAGGATGACTATCCCGCATTTGCGTGTCTTACCAAAGGAAACTGAGATAACTGATGCCAAACATTCTGATTGTTGATACAAGATTGTTAAATTAATGCACACGCTGCTTAAACAGTCACCAAGTCTACTCGTTTTTTATAGTAGTGAGTGCAACGGACGCCACCAGTATATTCTAATCTGAACCCCTGCCCAGAACGTTAGCACTACGCACCACTAATCACGAATTGGAGGAAAATTAAAATTTAGAATAAAGAAGGAAATATGAATGAAAAAAAAATTCATTCATTAAATTGTACGCATTTTTAAAATACATATATATATATATATATATATTTTTTATTTGCAAGGGAAAAAAAAACTTTTAAAAAATGAACGATTTTACGATTGAAAGTAAAGAGTATCTATTCCATCAGAATTTGTCCTAAGTGATTAAACTTTTTCTTTTTTACTTAGACAGACTTTCTAGATTTTAATCTCCATCTTCAGAAGGAAAAGTATATTATCTATCTTAAATTATGATCAAGGATCAAACATCTCCAAAACAATTAAGTCGTATTTTTCAAATGTACTTAAATCTTACAGATAAAGTAATTACTTCAACATTTTTTTTGTGGTTGGAAGATTTACTGCGATAACACCTGAAAAGTATTTTTATTTATTTATTTATTTATTAGTATTTTTTTTTTAGATATTTTCAGATCTTATTGTGCGACTTGAAAAAATTGCTTATTAAAAATTAAAATTTTTTTTTTTTTACAGATTATAGCTAAATTTTTATATAAGCAAGTAATAGCTTCAAATAAAAAATCGTTATGAGTAATTCAGTATAGTTATTTCTTATACCTCTTTAAAGTAGCACTACTACTACACCACACCACACCATATCACTGTGCCTTGAGCTGAGTCACCCCTTTATAGTTTGGGAATGATGTGGGAGAGAAAAAGTCTGATTGGGCCCTGTGACACTCTACGATCATATGAGACCGGGACCTTCAGCTTAAAGTGGATTTCGAACCATTACAAACATCCGCGGTTCGGTTCGCCGGGGTTCGAACCCGATACCTGTGGTACCGAACGCCAGAGCGCTAGCCTATCGAACATCAGGTCCCTTTGACCTAGAACTGTGTTCATGACATTCAACTAAAACATCAATATAAATAATACAATATACCTAATAATAAGTATAATTAATTTCAAGAAATGGCCCGAACCATGGCTCAATGGTAAAATCCGTTGGTGAGCATTAAGGCCTGGGGTTCAATCCGCTGATGACATTGTTGTAGACACTGTTTTTTCAAAAAACGAGGACACTCGATGGCATTTGTGAGGTTCAACATCTTGCCTCGTTAGTCAGACTACCTGGTGGGTGTTTTCCGACTTTTCTCCCACACGATACGCAAGTGTAGGGTAGTTCCTCATAAAAGTCCTCCCGGAAGGTTTCCCTTCTTTAATGGCTGGGCCAAGTCAAATTTCTACCTACGGAGGCTCCATTATAACAGAAGCTTCCTCCTTTCGCTACATCCATGAGTAGCGAAAGGAGGAAGGTCAAAGGGACTCATGGGATGTCCGTCCTTTACTGCAGGTCACTGAGGATTAGTCAAAACATTAGCAACAATTCAAGAAACATAACTTAAAAACCTGCTAAGAAATCTAATACGCATGTGCAAACCTAAAGATTCTTTTCAATTAGCATCAGCTTTCTCATATATAGGGTATATTAGCGACAAAATAGTAATGGTTATAGCCAACCAGATGATCAGAAATTGCCATAGAACATGATATTACAAAGGGTGTTAAAGAATACTTATGCAAGGAGTGCCGGCCATACTGCAACAGAATACATGTTTCTTGCATGATGTTGAACTAGCATATTATTCTATAGCGTTGCATGATCATTTCCATGTTAATTATCCTGGGAAGTTAAATAGGTGCATTGGTTGTTGATGTTGCTTGATCTTCATGTTCTTCGGATCTTAAATCCCTCGTTTATGAGACGACTATGAAGACATTGGAGGACCTCGTTGCAATCGTCGTCATAATTACAATCTTATTGTCAATCATAATCAATCATTAATCCCGTTGCAATGTCATTGCATTGCAAGGATCTTCGTCGCTTCGGAAGACATCACAAGAACATCCGATAACGTCCTACAATACATTCTCCATTCAGTGCTATGATGTTCAATGTCGCAAATACGAATATTGCCTGTAATCATGGGTCTTCGTCATCTTTCTAGTATTGCACCATCAGCTGTGTTGTAATCTTGGTGTAAAGTAAATATGTTTTATAATTATTGTAATTTACTTTGTACGCCACCAACTGTGTTGTAATCATGTTGTCAAATAAATTTTTTTTGTCGATGCGTCACACCTTGCATAAGTACTTTTGGGATATTTACCGACTAAAGGTGGTATACCATGTTATATAGCAATTTTTGTTCCTCTTGATGTCTATTATTACTCATCTGAGTTTGTCACCATTTCACTGGCTCTGTATATAGGCAAGTTTACAAGTAATTCCACGTCTAAAAATGATTTGTGAAGACATTGGAGGATCTCATTGTAATCGTCGTCGTAATTGCAATCTCATTGCCAATCATAATCAATCGTTAATATCATTGCAATCTCATTGCATCGTCGCTTCGGCAGACATCCCAAGAACATCCGATATCATCAGATAGTATATTCTCCATTCTGTGCTATGATGTCCAATGCCGCAAATACGGATATTGCCTGTAATCATTGCTCTTAGTCCTTTTTCTGATATTGCACCACCAGCTGTATTGTAATCTTGCTGTCAAGCAAATGTGTTTTATAATTACTGTAATTTACTTTATTACGCCACCGAATTGTGTTGTAATCATGTTGTCAAATAAAAATTTTTTTAAAGATTTTTTTTGTCAATGAGTTACACCTTGCATAAGTACTTTTGTGATATTTACCAACTAAAGGTGGTATACCATGTCTTATGGCATGTACCAAATACCATGTTATATGGCAATTTTTGTTCCTCTTGATGTCTATCGCCATTCATCTGAATTTGTCACCATTGCCCACACTCTGTATATGGGCAAGTTTACAAGTCATTGCACGTCTAAAAATGAGATTCGTCGTCGTAATGAAATTGAAAAATCTCATTGCCAATCATAATCAATCCTCAATCTCGTTACAATCTCATTGCATCGTCGCTTCGGCAGACATCACAAGAACATCCGATATCATCAGACAATCTTCTTTCTGTGCTATGATGTTCAATGTCGCAAATACGAATATTGCCTGCAATCATTGCTTTTCGTTCTCTTTCTTTTATTACACCATCAACTGTGCAAATGTGTTTTATAATTACTATAATTTACTTTATATGCCACTGACTGTGTTGTAATCATGTTGTCAAATAAAAATTTTTTAAATTTTTTGTCAATGCGTCACACCTTGCATAAGTACTTTGTGATATTTGCCGACTAAAGGTGGCATACCCTGTACCAAATACCATGTTATACGGCAATTTTTGTTCATCTTGATGCCTGTCATCATCTGAGTTTGTAACCATTGCCCTCGCTCTGTATATGGACAAGTTTACAAGTCATTCCACGTCTAAAAAATGATGAGTCACATAAATACTACAGTTTCAAAAAAAAAAAAAAAAATCTATCTTTCCCTTTTTTACCAAACTTTCAGATCCTCGCATTTATATACAGAAAACAGCAAAAAGGACGTCATGGTGTTGCATAAAAAGCATACTCTTAGCGGAACGACGTCTTTTACGAAATGCTCTTCACGTTTTTCTTATTGAATGAGGCATGGAATCCCCATTTCTGATAAGGAATAGCTCACCTTTTGCAATCCGTAAATCTTTCGCTATCTGTGTTTCCTTCCGTTCCAATATGTCTGCAGCCCACATCTCAGAAAAATAACCGAACGAGGTAAATAAATTTATATCTCGGGAGGTGTCAAGAATCCATTATACAAGCCATTGGTATTCCGACAAGTTCCATCTTACAGCTTTTAACCTTTTTGATAAACTTAATTGAATATCTTCAAGTGCTTCGAGCTGGGGAATGCTTATTGTAACATGAGTTGTACAATCTAATCTGCTGATAATCGTGTCAGGAGGATATTATAAAATACTCGCTAAGTATAGAAATGAATTACAAAAAGCAAGTGAAAAAAGAAGTCGCAATGTATATTTCATTCATTTGCCGTATAACGTTTAAACAGGTTCGACGCATTTAAGAGTTTTGCAACAGACACAAGAGATAATGAAGAAGTTCGTTGTTCAATGCCATTAAGATTGGACATTTGTATAAATTAATATAGATTTTCAAGTATGATAGTAAATTTATAACTGGGAAAGACAATTCAAAACATTAAGAATTGTATATTGATAGAATTGGAGTAAATTAACTCGGAGTTAAAAATAAAGGGCAAATAACATATGAGAAATGATTGTGAAAAAATAAAAAAGGATAATAATTAAGTAAAAAATTGCTAGAATTTGAGTGAATTAAATCTAAGTTAAAAATAAAGAACAATTAACATATGAGAAATCATCATCATCAGTGTCGCAACAATCCTAAGGTGGGTCAAAGCCGTCTGCCTATTGGCAGATTTTTAATCAAGAGATGTTTTCTTTTTACGGTGTAGGGCTCTTATCCCTACGTCCAACGCTCTATAGCCATATTAGACCAGGATCTACGGTTTAAAGTGGATTCCGAACCCCTACAAACACCCATGCCATTATCGAGACTCGAACCCGAAACCTGTGACATCGAGCGCCAGCGCTTTAGCCATTTGGCCATCAGGCCCCAACATATGAGAAAGGGTAGTAAAAAATTAAAAAAAAAAGGATAATAATTAAGTAAAAAATTACTAGAATTTGAGAGAATTAAATGAACAAATAGCATATGAAGAAAGGTAGTAAACAATTAAGAAAGAATAATAGTAAAGAAATTACTAGACTTTGAATGAATTAAATCGGAGTTAAAAATAAAGAACAAATAACATATAAAGAAAGGGCAGTAAAAAATTAATAAATAATAATAATTAGCTAAAAATTTGTATTGTTGAACTTTATAATTAATTATCATAAATTTCATAAGAAAGGATGCAAGAAATCTTATTTTTTTAAATTGGATAAATTAAAATTTTAATTTAGCTTAAATATAAACAATTGTTGTTGCTGTTTTCGTATCCTCTGAAGGGTAAAAGAGAATCAAACATCGTGGTGCTATAGTATTAGCCATGTTGATTGCCAGCTCGGATTATAAATCCTCTTCCGAGGGATGGTCCAGACAAGGCATGGCGGTTGCAACAGCTGGGCAATCCAAGACATGATGAGGAGTAAGCTTGACATCAAGGCAGTTGCCACATTTTGGGTATTTTTTAACGCCATCAGTAGAAATTTTCATATTTTTGTGGTGCTTCTTCCCCTTAATCTTGTGAGAGTAGCAGCTGTTTTATATAAACAATTAAATAGAACATATGTCTGTAACGCTTTCCGTTTAACGTCGTTGTTTTTTTAACATATATGAATAACGTGGGCGTTTTCCATACACTAATAATGTTTGTTTGATTGATGGCTGATTTTTCTAAACATTCTTTTTTCATGAATCATTTTTTAAATTTATTCTTTATTTTGTCAGTAAGTCATCTATGGTCATTTAACTTTGAACAACAACAACAACAAAAAACTTGAGTAAAAAAGAATAAACTTTGCAATTAAAAAACCTTAAATTAGAAATAATAATAAAAAGTTTTTGAATGTTACAAAACACCTAACTCCGAGACACAGTGGTAAAGTGCGTAGCTGGTACTGTAGAAGATACGAATCTGTTGTAGCCTTCTTTTACATTTACTAGTTTCAGAAATGAGGACATTCTATGAAAATTTTGATAGCATATTGCATTGCCACAGTCTGTTTATGGAAAGTTTTCAAGTTTTCAAGTGCACGTCACGCAAATGCAGAGAAGTGACGCCTTGAAATTCCAGCGAAAAGATATACTTTGATCTTTAGTGATAGCAAATGTTAGTGAAGCGAAGGCCTCTGATGTAAAGATAAATAAGTAAGATTTTTACATATGACATGAAACATCGAATGATCATTCAGAACTTAGTGTTTGTTAAAAGGCACTAACTAGCTTCTAAAAACAATAATAGATTCATTTTTCTGGGGAAAACAATTATGTATTCAACTGTTTTAAGGTAAATTTTACTTCTGTAGTTTTTCTTCGACTTTCAAAAAGCTTCTCTTAAAAATAAAAGTTAATTGCAAAATGGATTTAATGAATTTATCCTAATCATTATTATGCTTATGAAGTTAGAAACTTTCTTTCTACATTCAGAAGTAGCTTTGTAGAATATTCAAACACGATGAATATAAATATTTTAATGATTAAAATGAATTATTTCATAAATGATAGAAATTAGCTATTTATTTTCCGATTTCTTATATATATATATACACACTTCTTAAAGCACAAAATTCATATATCGGTATGAATAATTATTTTCATAACGTTCGATTGCAGTTTATAACTTTTCAAAATACGCTAAATTTTGAAATTTTACAAATTTTAAACTATACAAATAAAAACATTTAAAAAAAAAATATGAAACCTAATGAAACATCTAAAGACAATATTTAAATATTAATTACTATGTATTTTTAAGAAATAATTCCAACAAAAACTAATAATATTTAGTTAGTAAAATAAATTCTCAATTTAATTTTAGGAATTAGTTTATAAAAAAAGACTTACATTTAGATTTGATTCAATGGTCCTATAATTTAATGAATTTTGCACATTAACAGCATTTAACTCCATGAATTATTAATTGATATCTTTTCGATTTATAAAAATCCATTTATTTCGCATATCAATCCATTGAAAAATATTCATATTTTTTAAAACCGACATTTATTTCGCTGAGCCAGAAAATCAGCTAATTATTTAATTTGAATATCTTTTCAAAGTTCTTTAAATTGCCGAATTAATTAATAATAATGAAAATATTTTTTAGGTTACAGATTAAGGTGCAATATAAATATAAGAGAGATTAGACACAAAAGACAAACTTTTGATGCTGACTGAAATTAATTCTGCTCAATGAAAAAATGATTCATACTATGATTCACAGATACTATGATTCATACGATGCCCACTGTAGAAACTATATCTAAATTATGATACCATTAAAAGTGCAGTATAAAATGCTCTTGTTTTTGTTTCATTCGTGATAAGACTAACAACAAATATATATGAGTCGATTTCTGAAAAAAAACAATGAAAGCAACTAATTGCACTCAAAATTTATAGATATGCCCCAATCTTGGACGTTAACCTTCATATCAAAAATATACGTGACATCCAATAAATTTCTAACAGAAATTCGATTGCTCAAATATTTGTCCACTTTGCGAACGTAATTTTGTTATTTTTCCCTTTTTTGGCGAGGATTATAGAATTAATAGTTTCTTAAATGATTATCCATGAATAGTTCTAGTGCCTGGAGAAATAATAACGTCAGTATTCCTATAAGGTTTTAGTAATTCATTCCTTCCGCAACGTTTTTTTTTTATAGGTCCAAGACATCTTCTTATCTGTTTGACAAGTTGCAAACAGATAAAAGAATCTTTAAAGAACAGCTCAATAAGTTTCTGACGCCAATGGTGTAAATGGATTTCTAATAATGTCCAATGCAGAAGTTTTCTCACGTTTGCAGAGTTAGAGATTTAAGACAACAGATTGCTCTAGGAATCTTTCCCTTCCTGTCTCCAATTTCCACGAAATAATCTATTTTTCCACTTTAGGTAAAAAACCGATACCTTCCAGAATATTTGTACCCATGAATCTTTCAAACTTTTGACTTTTCTCGAAGTTTACAATTAGACATAATTAAAGTTTGAAACTTCTTGGTTCAAATTTAATGCATAAATATGATTATGAACAAGATTTGTTCAACTATGCTCATATCAGTTTTTAGATGGTAAATATATAATAAAATCCATCCTTTCCCGCGGGAATCTTCAAAAGAAACGACGGATACTGGACAACTATAAATATGGATCAAAATAGATAATTTATTAAGTATCCCTATCCTATGACATACATATAAATACTGTTGTAGATACATGTAGATTCATCCCGGTCGAGTCCACAGTTTTTGTGAACTTCTCTACCAGTCTAACAATGGCTGGACTTTTGCAGTGGGTGTCTAGGGGATTTGACAGACACAATAAAGTAATGCGATGTTTCTTTAAATAAAGCCATTTAATTACATGCTATTTTATAATGATATTTACATTAGTTATTAATTAAGTGCTAAACATATTCTCTCGCTGTTTGACGCAGCCTGCCCAGATTGTCTCCTCTCTCGTTGTTCGCCAGCGTTCTTTTCCTTCTTCATCTACGGGGACCTGTCCCCTTCTCGTGGGGTCAGAGTTCAAAGCTGAATACTACCCCACATTGTAAACAGGCTATGTCAAAGACAAGCAACCGTGATGTGTCACCGCCTGCTGATTACCACACAAACAAATCCTACACACATACATAAAAAATATACCATGAAAATTTTTCATCAAGGTTATCTTGGTCGGCATTACCTTTGTAATCAACGTCCACCATTACTTTAATTTTAGTATCCTTCTCTGTATATTTGTAATAACCATTTCGCATTTGCATGTAATATAGGAGAAACTCGGAAAGCCTTCACTTGACAGCCCAGCTGTTGAGGCAACATACTTATACCGTTATCACCATCTAAAAGTAGTGACTGCAATGGAAATTCTGGAATTTTTCGAATAACTGAGGAGGAAAATTGTTTTTTAGGAACATTATACCAATTGGCGATCAGGCTTATGGAGTTCATAAAATGTTTTGGGGCATCATTTATGAAGATCTTGTTTTGTAACTCCAGATGCTCAGTAATCCATAGGAGATAGGTCGATGGATGTTGGTGGAATGCATTTAAATGAATTAACCTCAATTATAATTTCATTTTTTCCAAATAGAAAGCAGTACGTTTAGAGTAGAACTGATAGCTTTAACCTGATGAAACTTAGTACAATGAAGATAGTTTGGGTAAAATAATGGAATATCTTCTTTGAAAATATGTGTTAAAACGTATGTAACCCGGGTTAATTTTGACATTTTTTTTTTTACAAGTGAAGCCAGTAATCATCATAAAATCTTTATCTAAACTTCCTTTGTTTTCTCTAAACCAACATTTTAGGCATCAACAACCGTAGAAAATCGAACTTTTCCTATTGGAATCAGATATATATATATATATATATATACAATCTTCATCAATTTTAATTACATATTTACATTTTTCACCTGCCAAATAATTTTCATACAAGTCTGAACATAATCTTATTTTGCAGTTAGCTAATTAGCATTGTTTTCTTTTTTATAGTTTGTTTTGATTAGCTTTACATCAAAAATTATAATTTTGTCTAAAGTTCCTACAGAGATGTTTTAAGATAGGTCTTTGATAAGTTGAATTTTTTTTATAATCCAAGAGATGGAACATTAGATATAATAACATATTTAAATACATACCGTTGCAGGGTAAGCATTTTTGACCTTTTCCACAGTGAAATATTAACTTTGGCATTTCTTATTAATTCCTTTACTTATTTTACGTGTAACAATATTGAAACCATACTTTTCACATCTTTTTGTAATAATCGAATAAGAATATTTAAAAAAGTAAAGCAAAATATAGCCTTCGATCCATTATTTATGTTGCAGCGATATTTTAAAGCAAAGAATAATTTCAATCTTGCAGACGATTATTAATTCTATTCCGAATTGATGCCATTCGGTTTTTCTGTTATTTTATTCATTTAAATTTAATACATGTAGGAAGCCAAAAATCATTACAAAAATGTCTGAACAGTCTTTGTAATACTCGAGTGCTTATTTATTTATTATTTTTTTTTATTGAATAAGGGTCAGAATATGCTCCATGTTGTTGTTATCTTTTCATTGAAATCTGTAAGGTTTTTTTTTTTTTGGGTGCGTATGCGTGTAAAAATTTTGCCATTGTTTTTGTATATTAAGAATAAATAATTAATTGTGCTTACACGAAGTAATGCAAACATAGTTAGGCAGGTCGTAATGGTTCTGAATTTATCTACTCAATAATTTAAGCATCTTTTTATTAATTAATTAATGCTTATAACAATCAATGCCCATTTAATATAATAAAACGTTAATTAGTTCCCCTCGATACATCATGTATTAGAATATTGCACGATTTTTTTTTTTTTATACAAAAAGGTTTAAAATATTTTTTAGTTTTTTTATTTTAATTCAAAAAGATAATGCACCGCAGACAAGAGTTAATTTTCGATTTGTTATTTTATTAAACATTCCCTTACTTTCAAATGTCATTGCATAATTCCTAATTAACAGAATTTAAAAAATTAACAAACATCATGGATTTAAACAAAGACGTGTTTCTTCCTTATTTCCCAACATCTGCGATATAAAGATAAATTCCTATAATATATTTATATTTCCTATAACAAAAATATAACTTGCTGCATAATGGTTTGGCACATAATCCACCCATCCTTCGGTTTACGCAGCAAATTGCTTTTTTAATATATATATTAAAAGTCTGGCGTTCGGTACCAAAGGTATCGGGTTCAAATCCCGGCTTTGCCCATGGGTGCTGTAGTGGTTCGGAATCCACTTTAAACCGTAGGTCCCGGTCCTAATAGGATCGTAGTAAGTTGCGGGGGCATTGTTACTCCGCTTCCGTGGCTTACCATCAAGTTACACACGCCCCCTGGGTAATGCAAAGTGAGTAACGTCTGTGCAGTGCTTGCCTTAAGGCATCCAAGACGTCCATGTCTGTTTGCCAGCTGCATTAGAATATATATATATATATATATATTTATTAAAAGGCAATTCATTAGGCTTATATATATATTTTAAGTTATATGAGAGGTGACCGCAAGTTCAGCAACTTTGTTACGGAAGTAGGCAAGGCTACTTTATGAGCAGTTAAGTACGTGTATAGTTATTTCCTATTTATATTAATAAAGCGATAATTAGCCAGTTTCATCAGAATAGTGATCGCTTCAACATGCTGTAGTTGTCGATTGTTTGTACTGCTTCATAATGAATTTAATTCACAACCATGGTCCTATTCAAATTTAAATCTGATTATGGTGATGATGATGAATGAAGTGGTATATGGGGATGTGAAGCAACAAGGACTATAATCCCCAAATCACTATATATATGAGCGTTAGTTTTTCCTTATTTTTAATATGTCACTCTCCACAACGCTCTACTATCGTGTTAGACCGGGACCTACGGTTTAAAGTGGATTCCGAACCACTTCAAATATCCACTTCAATTCTTCGAACCCGAAACCTGTGGTACCGAGCGCTAGCCACTCGGCCATTCAGGCTCCCTGATTATGGTAAAGATACTAGTATGCTGACCAAATCAAAACGTAAACAAACAAACAAAATGACCACCGTTGCTTAAACGAATTATTACTTACATTTTACTGAACTGTATCCTTAATTTGGCAGCCTAATTTATCCAATTATTAATAATAATAAACCCCAATCCGATAACCTTTCATCTACTCGCAAACAGCGGATTATGAGCATAGCAATTTACTATATATTTACCAAATCAAAATATTCTTCCAGTTTATTCATCGTCCATTATTGCCATATACATCAGTACGAGCCACAGAACTTGAAGAACAGCTGGATCAAATTCCAATTAATCTTTGGCCACTTTTGAAAGCAAGTTTTCCTTCAGATGATGTAAAACCCTTGATTCAGTTTTTGGAGGTTTGGTTTGTCGCTCTACGGTCATTTTGTGCACACTTTGGGCTAATTAGACCGAGACCTACAGTTTAACGTGGATTCCGAACCACTCACAAACATCCATGCCACCTCCAGGATTCGAAGCTGAAGCCTGTGGTACCAAAGGTCAGAGCGCTAGCCAATTGGCCATCAGGCCGCGCAGCTTTTGAAGAAGAAATTATTGTTGAAAATGAACAATTCACCAGTTGAGTCTATTATGAGTCAAGGAACAATAATCGAAGCAGTTTTCTCACGTTACGCCGAAAGAGTAGATTTAATTTTATACTTCAGTTACCACAAGCCTCATATTTCTTTTTTGAGCAACAAATATAATTATTAATTATCTCATACTCTAATAAATTAGATCTCTGTAATAAGATCTGCTGATGAATACCTGAAATCGGGGGCCTGAATGGCTAGCGCTCTGGCGTTCGGTACCGCAGGTTTCGGGTTCGAGTCCCGGCGGTGCCATGGACGTTTGTAGTGGTTCGGAATCCACTTTAAACCGTAGGTCCCGGTCTAATAGGATCGTAGAGCGTTGCGGGGGAATTGTTACTCCACGTCCGTGGCTTATCTTCAAGTGACACGCGCCTCCTGGGTAATGCAAAGTGAGTAACGTCTGTGCAGCGCTTGCCTTAAGGCATCCAAGACCAAGCTGTCTAAGTGTTTGCCAGCTGCATTAGAAAGAAAAAAAAAAAATACCTGAAATTGTTCCCTTTTCCAACTCGGATATACGACATGAAGTTCAACTTCAGTCATGATAAATTTTTACACAAACTTTTTTATTTATTTATTTATTAGTCTTTATTATAAATATTTCAATAGAAAAAAAAATTTAAATTTTAAAATGGTTATTGTAAGTCGTATCGGAAAAAGATGATTAGATGCTACGATATGATCATCACGCATAAAAGTTTAAAAATTTATCAAAGCTACTATAATTTCTGAAAATTTAAGCAAGCAATTCTAAAATTTGGATAATATATTTGAATAATATTTTAAGCAGTTAACTAATTTTTTAGTACAATGTGTAATGAAAAATATAGCTTTGTTTAAGATCGTGATATTTTTTTTTTCTAATGCAGCTGGCAAACACTTAGTCTTGGATGCCTTAAGGCAAGCGCTGCACAGACGTTACTCACTTTGCACTACTCAGGGGGCGCGTGTAACTTGAAGATAAGGACGCGGAGTAACAATGCCCCCTCAACGCTCTACGATCCTATTAGGACCGGGACCTACGGTTTAAAGTGGATTCCGAACTCCTACAAACATCCATGGCACCGCCGGGACTCGAACCCGAAACCTGTGGTACCGAGCGCTAGCCACTCGGCCAATAAGATCGTGATATAATTTTGAATTACGATAAAATATAATTGAACCATATTCGTTCGTATAATAATAAATTTAAAAAACAAACATGTCGATTTGTATGTGAAGAAAGCAAATTATTCAGCTTTTAGATAAATCCAAAATTATATTTTTATAATTCCCACACATGGAACTAATTAACGGTACAAAGATTATTTTTCATCTTTGCCATTTTAGAGGCGAATGATTTAATCTGCCGGCATTCCGAAAAATGGCCGAAAATTTTTTTTTTTTTGGAGATTGGATTTTCTTACTGAGTTGAATGAAAATATATGCTTTCCAAAAGTTTTTACAAATACTTGTAAAAAAAGGTTTGGCGATTTTTAATATTTCTATGTACTCCATGTGGGATAATTCCATTTGGCAACCCTTCTAAAAAAATTTAATAGTAAACCTTAAGACATTAAATGCAGCTTTATTAATGCAAGAATGCTGTTTCTACAATTTAAAATAATTTGAATTTCTTTACGTATAAATTTGAGTTTTGTACTCGACAACTAGAGAACTTTTTTTTTGCTTTATATACAGCAATTGTTTTTATTAAATTTAAAATTAAAAAATATATATATTTAAAACAAGATCATGGCGGGCCAAAAAAAGTCCATCAAAACATGCAAATTCTCACTTTGTTAAATTACTTCCATTCAAATATTATGAGAATATTCAAATACTATATTCATGCTAATTTTGTTCACAAATGTAAGTAAATGAGGAGTTTTTATTTTCAAATTTTCCATTCAAATATTCAGTTCAGAATTTTCGAAATTATTCAATTTAATAATTGGTTTCTGTTAAATTTTTATTTTCGTAAACGCCTACAATAAAAAATTATGTTGTTCCCAAATCCTTTTACATGAATAAATGTCATAGTAGTTTAAATTTTTTATTAAATAATTTTATTTTAGCAATATTATTGCCAGGGATTTTTAACTCTTAAATGTTTAATAATCATTAAAAAATATTAATAGAAATTAATCTCTCTCTCTATAAATATATATAATGTTCTGCAACGACAAATATTAAATAATTTAATGACAAAAATAATAAAACATTTAAATTTGGCAACAGTCATTCGTAAAATGGGACAGTGAAGGAAAAAAAACAAAACATTTCAATTTTTTTGAAATGGCTATTTGTTTAAATTAACATATATTTTCATCTGATGTACCAGAACAAAAAGAAGTTATATATTGTAAAGTATCTTTCTATATGATAGATGTGTTCTTCAAAACAGAGTATACATTTTTTAAAAAAAAGTCACCTAAAAATTAGGCCAATGTCTCGTAATTTTCCAAAATCTCAAATCAAAAGACCGCATTAAAAAAGTTTGCAAAAATTAAAAAAAATACTGCTTGATAAATTTTTTCTAAGTCTGAAAGAAATTCATATAAAAGTTTAAAATTCACTTGCATTCTAACAAATTCATTTTATTTCTTTGAAAAAGTAATATAGCTTTTCATTTTTTTTATCATTATCACTATCTGATAATTGTCTGCAGCGTTTGCAAACTGATCTTAAATCGCTTTCATCATCAGAAAAGACCATGTCTGCAGAGACGATTGATTTTCACAAGCTTCAATCTCATTCTGTGTAGCTTTTTCATTTCTGACAATGTAATGAGTAATTAAACTACATTATGATGATCTAACTTAATTCGTTTTATTTCTTTGAAAGAGTAATATGGTTTTACTTTTATAATCATTAACACTATCTAATTGTCTGCAGCGTTTGCAAACTTATCATAAATAGCTTTCATCATCAGAAAAGACAATCTGCAAAGACGATTGATTTTCACAACTTCATTCCCAGTTTTGTGTAGCTTTTTCATTTCTGACAATGTAATCAGAAATTAAATTTTATAATAATTTCATTATTTTTTTTCACTGGTTTACGAAATTCAGACATGTAATCTAACAGCTCGTTCAGAATTGGGGAAATATTTTCTAAATTATGGCAAAATTTAAGATCTACTCTAATATTGCATCGAAGTAGGCTGGTTTATCTTCCACATTATCATTCACCGTGGAGCTGTGACATCTGTAATTGGATTTTATTTCAGCGGAAGCAAATGCAACCACAAACACACATAAGAATTTCATATAAATATTTTGTACTAAAAGAAAGCAGAATTTTGAATGATTCTACATTTAAAACCGAGGTACTTAAAACTATATTAAGAGTAATTTGAAATTCCTGATAATTTTATCTAAAAGTTTATATAAAGGAATTTAAGTTGCATCTACAGATTTCTATCTCATGATTTTAACTAATATACAATGCTATCAAAAAAAATCTTTATAAATAAATTGGTTTAACTATTAAAGTCCTGTGTTCTTATAAATATAAATTATATCCATAATAATAATGGATAAAAATCTGTAATTAAGTGCTTTAAATTGAAATTCGTGAATCAGTAAAACTTGTGTAAGTAAATAAAATTCCAGTATTTCATAATGTAATAAAATTTAAAAAAAAAGACAAAGCACTGTTTTGCCTTTTTTCCTTTTATTGATCACTAATCTAAAGTGATATGATCATTTCTTTAATAGCCTAACATGGATCTGAATGATATGTTTGATACTTTGCAAGCTACAGCAAGCCTCACTATAACAAAGGTGACATGCTTTGCTCGCTGGAAGACAAAGACAATAGAAAAAAGAATTTGATTTTTTTTTAAGTGAAGATAAAAGTGCAATTTAACTTGAAACCATTAATCAAAATAATAAATGTTGTTGCTAGCAATCATATTTAAAAAAATTACACACGTCAAAATAACATTTAAATATAAAACAAAACTTTTTATACAACACTGTCAGCTCTTATATTTATTCAAGTCTAGACACATCAACAATGAAGCTTAAAATCTAGTTTAGAAAACAGTGCTTCCTGGTTATAGAACATAATAAAAAACAGAAAAATAACTGCATCATACATTGCATGTAATAAAGACAGATGTGAAATTCCAGAAGTTATTCTAAAATATTCTCAATATAAATCACTAATTTCATTTAGAATACATTTTTCTGATTGCACTAAATTAGTATTTTTTGTCATAAATTTATTTTCATATTTTTCCTATGAAAGTTATAACTAAGGAGCACTGCTGTTCATACATTATTTTTTTTAAGTTGTAAATTTTAATATTTGGCAGTAATATTTAATGTGAGTATATAATAGTATCAATCATAATTCTTTTTGGGAAAAAAATACTAACTTTTAATTTATGAATAAATAAAAATTAAAAACTAGCAGAAAAAAGACTTGAAAAAAATCAGATTATAGGAAAAAAGAAAAATTACTCAAATTTATTGTATGACTAAAATTTAAATAATCAATAAAAATTTTGCTTTGCAATCTAAAGTAAAATTTAATCATTAAAAAAAAAAAAAAAAAAAAAAAAAAAAACTCAGTAAATATTAATATTACTTTAAAAGAAAAAAAAATGGAATATTAAATCCAAATCATTAATTTACTTTAAACCAATAAAAAATGGAACGATATATAATAACATTATAAAATAAATATATGTAAAAATTTTGTAATTGGTCCCATCTTAAAACAAAAAATTTTAGTCAAAAAAATTTATTCTCTTTTTTTCAAAAACATAACACACTTACAAGTCTATAAAACTGAATTTAAAACTCTGCATGGTAGGAAATTTTTTGTTCAAAATGACAAAAACAAAACATACAAAAATAATAATAATAATAATTACACTACCTAGTCTAAAAAACATCTGGCAGTAGAGACAATAAATTCCTGAAATAAATCACATATATGTACTCAGATATGCTACTTATGCTCCAAACATTATTTAGAAGTGAACACTTCCAGATTAAGAAATTCAGCACTTCTACATGATAAGTTCCAATGATTGTATAAGTGATGTTGGAACAAGCATAGCTTTCTATATACCAACAAACAAAATATTTTGAGAAGAGTCATTTATATCCACCATATAGTTTTACATACCAGAATATCATTATGGCAAAAAAATGGTTACTTTCTTCGAATTCTATAATAATCAGCATCAAATCTACCATGCAATTCAACACTAGGCAACAGCATGCTTATTTATTACCAACAATGAAATGTGATTCATACATTTAATTATTAAATATTCAATGTACAATAAAGGCTCCTATGTTCTGCACCTAATGTTTTGAAATGTCACAGTAAACAATCATGACAAATTTATTATGTAATTCGAACTATCATTTTTCTCTAGGAAGTTCAAAACTTTAATATTCTACTTTTGCTTCCATAAATAGATGCAACAGAAATGCAAGTTTGGCATCTTATATTTTTAGATGTCTACATGCAATTCGATTTACAAAGAAATATCTAACTGCAGTTAACACCACATACATTATAAAGAATATTTCACACTGACAGATTTTATACTATTATTAAATCAAAATATTTTTTCTACATATTAATATTTCTAAAATTTCTATAGAACTTTTAAGTGGAATATAATCAAAAAAAGATAAAATTAAAGTCACATTAATATCATCAACATAATATTGAAAGATGGTTTCAAATTATTTTGATTTAAGTACAATATTAAGTATATTTTAAGGTAACCAATTAAATTGATATAAATTTTCTACATCTTTTTAGTAAGTACTTGCAAGAGAAAAATGTTTCTTTTCCAGTGAGATATATTTCAGTAATCTGGTAAAATTTTTAATTTTAAAATATAATTTGGTTTAATATGGTGATAACTGTTACAAATATTTGAAACCTAATTGGATGTCTTTATAATGCAAAACATAGAACACTTTTAGTGTCATTCTCTCTTGGTTAACATTAATACCACATACAAAAGATTACATATCTTTAATAAACAAGAATAGTGTAGTCATAAAAAAGTAGCTATAATCTATAGTCAACAAATTATTGTGCTTTAGCATATTAAGAAGACATTCTTAAATTTGCCCAGCTGCAATTTTTTTTTTTTTTTTTTTTCCATTTGTGCATTAATTTAATCCACAGTGAAGAATATGAACATCTATTTCAATCTACCACACAACTAGCTCTGGGCTAACACTTTATTACTCACACATATTCCTTAAGTTAAGTTGTTCAAAAGCCAAGTGCAGCACAACAAAGACATTTAATTTTTTTATCATTATAAAAACAAATTGAAATTGAAATAAAACAAAATATTAGTAAATCAAAATTACACTTATTAAAGATTCATTGATTATTGCAGTGCTTTGAAAATATTTTACAATATAGTCACAACCATATATTTGATAAATAACGATATTTAACAATAATAGTACACTACATATATCCAGCAACATCCAATATTTAACAGTAAACATCTAATCAAAGAGCAGAATGATTACACATTAAGTACGTATACAATCTTACCTAATATTTAAAATTATTTAAATGGAAATTATTAAATATTAACTATAAAATTTTAAAATTATATGAGCATTAAATAAGTTATGTGATTTAAAAATATCATATGATATTGATTAAACATGACTTTCTTACAAATTAATTATGAAGTTAAGAAAAACACAACCTTTCAATTCAGATTTCAAAACACAATCTTTTGTCAGATTTCATAATTACATGTATATAATAATAAAAACTTTTTATTCACACAATAAACTGACCATAAAATAAAACATTTCCCCATAAAATTAAATTATCATTAGTATAACACTTATATTCATTTGGTTTTTAACTATTGATAACTTATCAATAATTTGTTGACAAAGCACATTTTACATTGGCTTGCAAAATAAACATCTTTTTTAGTGATTTTCATACCCGTAATTTAAAATAGGTATATTTTTTATGAATGGAAGTCAATGCGTATACAACACAATGATTATATTGATTACATGATTTATATTTTTCCGATCTATGCATCACTTGCAATATACATATAGTGATTTTTTCTATAAAAATAACAGAGGTACATTAAAATTGCTGATTATCAGATATAGATTTGATATGGAAGAATGTGAATATCATTTAGTATTCTTTGCAATAAAAATATTTACACAAAAGATTAAAGGATTGAATTGAAGCAATAAATTAAATTTTAATTTTAATAAGAATCAAAAAGTTTAAATTTATATTTGAGTGAACTTCTATATTTCTTCAGATACTTAAAACTTTTGCTAAGGAACTTGATAATATATAGAACAACCACATAATTAAAAATTTAATGAAATTAATAAACTCATGTCAAATAATAAAATATACATTTAAAAATAAAATTTGTTATTCAATGAAAATAAAACTTTAATACAACATTTAAATAAACTTTTAACTACAATGTATACAATAAGTTAACGATAATTAACTTATACAATAACTTAACAATATCAAAAATGAAATTCAAAGCAGTTTTTCAAAACCTTCAATCACTTTTGTATTAATAATAAACTTGTGTCAAATAATAAAATATACATTTCAAAATAAAATTTGTTATTCATTGAAAATAAAAATTGAATACAGCATTTAAATAAACTTTTAACTACAATTTATACAATAATTTAACAATAATTAACTTATACAATAACTTAATATCAAAAATGAAATTCAAAGCAGTTTTTCAAAACCTTCAATCACTTTTGTATTAATAATTGTTTCTTATAAAATACACCTTCATAAAAACTAAAAAAAAAAAAATTGTGTCAAATAGTTATTTTGATAAGATAGAAATATTATTTTAATTAAAAATATTCTTTTCATTAATATTGCACCATACAAAAGCATTTTGATAAAATTTTTTGTATTATGACATTATATGACCTAAATTAATTTCAAAGCAAACTAAGAGATGCAATATGTAAAAAATTAGCTGCATCAAAAAAGAGAATTCAAACAACCACAGATTTTCTTTGCTCTATATTTAGAAGCCACCAACATTATTGACTAGACAAAGTTAGTTGAACTATAAGTAATCGACTAGTAAAAATATATTTTTTTAACATAAAAATCTATTCATTTAAAATATATTTATATTAATATAATGCCATGATGAAATATTACATAAATTAATTAAAACATTGCTTTAAATGAATATTAAACAAAATGTAAAACCATTCATGGTAAGTTTCATACTAAACATGCAAGATAAAAGATTAGATTTTTTTTTAAGATTAGTTAACTTTTTATAGCTAATTCATAATTTTGATTATGAAATATTTTATTATATAATTAATTTTCTAACACAGTTATATAAACTTTTATAAGTACAGTATGATAAACTAGATGAAAATTTAAAAACTAAATATAAACTTAACAGTAAAATCTATTTCTTAATAACAAATTTTGATGAATTTAAAAATGATTTATGTTTATAATTATAACATTATCCACTTGTTTATAAGTGTAACACACTAATCAATTTCGCTCTATCGAAAATAAAAATTACACTTCATTTTCGTTTTTTGTATTTTTTTATAAATTAGAATATAAATTTTTTTTTTTTTGTATACTAATATAAAAAATTGAACCCTCAAAATCAATAAAATTATATAAAAAATAAAATAAACATAAGCATATAAATTTTCTCCAAAAGATAAACTTTTAAAGAAATAAGCAAAATGTGAAATAATAAACAAAATCAAACAAATCTGCATAATAAACAAAATTTTCTAGCACAATGTATTAATACAATAAATAAAAATAATCTCTAGAATATTAAGAAAAAGTAATATATATAAAGTATAGCGTGACTAATACTATATATATATATATATATATATATATTGCACTTTAAAATTAAAAAAAATTACAATAATTAACAATAAATATCACATAATGACTAATAACAGTTGCATGTCAGAATTAACAAATAGATTCACCGCAGTAAACATATATAAGCATAACACAACAATATTTGTATCAAATCAATAGCTAACATAGCTAAGTTTTTAAAAAATAATAAAATATTAATAAACTGCTTTGGTGGTTTTCCCAGAAGTATAGGGCAACTTCTACTTCCAGTTTAGTAATCATACTGTCCACCCATCTTGTTTCCCAAGTCTTGATCTTGCATCGGTGGAGCTTGCTGCTGCCCCATCTGAGGAATCATTGCAGGTGGCTGAATTTGCTGGTGGAAACTTGTCTCCTTGTACACAAACCACAAGCTTGAAATCCAAAGCATACAGTTGGCAAATCCAAAGATCTAAAAGTGTTACAAATAACAAATCAAAAGATCAATATTCAAAGATATAAGAGAATAAATTTAAAACATTTCATTGAAAAGATAATTTTAGGATTAACCCCTTTAAAAAAATTCATTACTAGCATTAATGAATACTACTAATGTTATTCACATTATGAAATTTGAATATAGAATTGAATACATAATAAAAATTGATTATAAAACATATATAAATACAGCAGCTTGGATGAAGATTATTGCCAATTAAAATAATTATTTGTTAAAAAAAAAAAAAAAAAAAAAATACATACATGAATTTTTAAATGGATTGCTTTAGTTAATTTTCTGTGTATTTTATAATTGTTCTTTTCAATAATCAATAATAACAATATTTTACAATTATTTTTCATTCATTAAAAATTAATTTGTAATTTGAAGGAAGAAACTATATTACTCAAAGTGAAATGATGTTTGATTACATATATCTTATAAGCTTCAACTACAATAATAATAACTTTAAATGCATTATCTTATTTATTTATTTTAATTTTTAAAATTTATTATGTCGGTTTTCATTAATTTATTAAATGAATAACAGTTGTAAAATTATCTTTTAGGCTAAAAAAAATATTTTAAAAATAAATGAAACGATTAGGAACAAAATGATTTGATAAATCTTAAAAAAAAAAAAAAAAAAATATCACATTTTTTAGGCAAGTACTTGTTTTCTTAAATATTAATTATATTTTTTCCTGAGAATATGAATCAATCCACAGCAAAAATATTTTTATTTCAAAAGAAAATAAGAAATTACCAAAGACACATTTAGGGAGGCAAAGTTTCCAGGTGACACAGTACGACAAGTCTGAACATCTTCCATACAGATATCAATATCATGAAAGAGATTAGATGGATTGGTATAATATTTCACATCCGATACACCTTGAGCCCAAGCACAAGATCCAGCAAACCAAAAGACAGAAAGGACACCACTACCCAGCAAATCCTTAAAAAGACATTCAATTATAGATGAATTAGTAAGAAAAAATAAATTTTTAATGACATGATATATACTACAGTGTCCAAAAAGTAAGACCAGTTTTTAATTTAAATTTCCCAGGCATATGGTATTTCAATTTTTCTTTTTTAGGTTGTTGGCACTGTCCTTGACATCTGTGTAAAATTTCACACCAAAATATTCATTAGAGCTTGAGTTACGCTCGATTTTGTGAGATGATAAAACTGATTCCGGCAATTTTTTAAATGCTTCTTCAATTGACTCAATTAATATTTATTATGACTTCAATTAAATGTCTCCGGAGTGGTCTTTTGAGTTAAGGGAATAGCCAGAAGTAGCACGATGCTAAATTAGGTGAATACGGTAGTTGTGGAACAATATGGGTTTCTTTTTTGGCGAAAAAGTCACGAACAATCAATGCAGTGTGACTTGGCGCATTCAGTGTTTTCAGTGTGATCATTCAGTCGCATTTAGTGTTTTCGGTACCAATCGAGATTCAACGCGTTTGAGGCCCAAATTGGAATTGACCGATCCATTTCAAATTCCAACATCATCAGCAAGGTCCCTAATTATAAATAGACGGTTTGCAAGCACCAAAGCTTTAATTTTTTTGGGCATGAGCTTCGTCAGTTGAGGTTGGTGGTCGACCAGAGGGCTCTTCATCTTCAACGTGTTCTCTGCCTTCTTTGAATTGTTTATACTGCTTCTAAACATTTCTTTCCGATATAGGAATGCTTACCGAATGCCTTCTGTGACATTCTATATGTTTCCGCAAACAAAATTTAACTCAAGTTCTTGATCATTTACTTCAGACATTTCAAAAATCGCCGGAATCAGTTTTAGCATCTCACAATACCAAGTGTAACTGAAATACTAATGAATCTTTTGACGTAAAATTTCACACAGATGTCAAGGACAGTGCCAACAAAAAAAATTGAAATACCATATGCCCGGGAAATGTAAATTGAAAACTGGTCTTACTTTTTGAACACAATAGTATATATATATATAACTGTGTGAAGAACTAACTCTATACAAAAATATATATTGCTACAGCTAGTTGTCTTAATTATATAACAAATACAATATTTAAAAATTCATTGACTCTAATGAGAATATAATTTATTAAAATTTTTTTATTATATTATTTCCATTTTTAAAAAATATTAATCAGCTTGCAAAGAGATTTTTTTTTTTTTTTTTTTTTTTTTTAAACAGAGGGTCAATTATTTAGTGACATTTCAAATACAAATAAGCAGAAAAAGAAACACAAATAAATAAAAATTTAATAATATGATATAAAATCAAAAATTGCTTTATATCATATTAATTAATGCCTAATATGAAAAGTTCTGTTAAATTTGCATGATAATAAATTATATATAAAATATTTTTTTTATATATTTTATAATTTATATAAAAAAATCATAAAGAATTACTATGCATGACAAATAACTTAGCAAGAAAATCAACAATAATAATAAAATTCTTTTTTACTGATCTTTTTCTTTTATTGCTAGACTATGTTTACCATAATTAATCACTTAGTTATTAAAAAAGCCTATCCTTTGCAGAATGAATATATTTATGATTTTTTTTTTAGCAAAATATTCTTAGTTTCATAAATTAAGATCGATATTGTTTTGGGGAGAAAATTTTGACAAACACTTAATTTAAAAAAGATTCACCTTAAGATATGCCTGCCTTAAAGGCATGCACTTTAAGGGAATGCTATTATAAAGTCTGATACACAATATTACAAGTCATCTTGAGTGGTGTCAAAGCTAATTGTAGTGGTCACTAATAGACTTTCATCCCATAGCATTTAACAAAGTATCCTGTTTTAGTTATGGAGCCTGTAATCATAACCAGCTTTTATTTTACAGAAGCTTTTATGCGTGGTGTGATCTTGCAAAGTACTATCACTTCTATAAGTAAGTTCCCCCATGTCATCCACCTACATTTAAGTACATGCTAATACAGTTCAATGACGTTGTAATCATTTCTGTTATCTTTCTTGGCTTGTCATCATAGATATATTCTTTAATATCCCTATGATGAGTAATAGTTGAGGAATGCGAGACAGTAATAATTGAGGAATATGATAGATGTGTGATAGCCAGAATTGAGGCCAGATGAGTAAGAGTTGAGGAATGTGAGGTAGAATGTATTGCTGAATGATATCTAAGAATTTTAATCATTTCATACATGGGTGTATACAAGCCTTACACACATAAAGTTTTCTTTACTACAATTTGAATATTTGCTGTTCAATTGCTGATCATTAATCATTTATTATCTGATGTATGTTTTAAGTTATTGAATTTTAATAAAAACAAGTCACCTTCTTCGTGGCAGTTTGTTTCTTTTGTAAAAGAATGTACATTTATTTCAATTAAAATACATAAATAGAAACAAACATATACACATATATATATACACAAAATAAGATTCATTATATTCAATATATAATGAAATGTTATATATGTATATATATGTATATATATATATAGTCAAAAAACAAACAGAAAGATTTAACATTCTTACCACTACAGGAGTCATCGGATTAGTCGAATATAATCGATGCATGAACACATACACAAAAATTATTCCTGCTGTATACATCAATGTCAAAACTCCAGAAGCAACAAAGAATTCAGCATTACTGGAGAAATCAAAAGGAAATGTGTATGGTTTATATACAATGTCAGACATATTTCCACACTTTTCAGGGACTCGAAGCACAGACTTCCCCAGTCTGCAAAATAAATAAATAATAATAATTTCAAAAGATAAATATTAACAAGAAAAAAAAATAAGTAAAGTTTAGGATCTCATATATCTAGTTATTAAATACTAATTAAAAATTATACAAATTTTTTTTGCAAATATTAAATTTTTTTTTATTAAAATTATAATTTACAACAAACAATCTTAAGTGATTTCATATTTATATAAAATACCTCCCAATGATAAATACACCTTTTAATTAACATCTATGAAATTAAATGATTTATCTATTGATCTATATAACTCAATGAAATAGATGCAAAACATTAATAAAACAATGCTAAACTGAACCTAAATTAAGAAGGATAAGCAAAACTATAATATATATATAATAAATAATATAATATTTTAAGCTAAACATTCTTCGTTTCATAATTTAATACAAGAAAATGATTTGTTATTGACAAATTATAAATATATCACTTGAAAATATTTTTTTGTTGATTAATTCATCATTTTAACATTGATTTTATTCATTCTTAATTCATTCAAATGCTTTCTGCATTAGTTTAGAATTCACAAAAATATCTGACAGTTTACAAAAACTGTAACGTTAAAATAATTTAATTTTTTTATACTTACTTGAATGGATATCCGAATTTATATTGCACATCTTTCTCATAATCCTTGCATTTAATTTCCATAGTAGCCACAGTTTCAAATCCAGCAGTAGTGGCAAAAGCAAAGATTGACATAACCTTTAAAAGTATCAATGCAAATTATTGTACTATGTCTTAAAAAACAATATTTTACAGCAAGCTATCTGTTAGGTGATTTGTAAGATCATTTTCAATTGGTATTTTAATTAAAATAATAAAAAAGGTCTAATTCACAGAGAAAGAAAAACCCAGTTATCTTTATTTTTATACTATCCAAAATAGAAAAATATAATATATATAAACCAGAATTGATTAATTATAACATTATTTTACAAATGGCTTAATTTCAGCAATTTCTGACAAATGTTTTTTAAGACAGGAAAAAAAAAAAAAACATTAATTGGATTTTTAACAATAATGAACTATTAAATATATGTAATTGATTAAATGCATTTTATTGATAAAAAATGTCTTACAAAATATATATTACTTATATTAATCTCGAAAGGAAAATTTTGTGATTTAATCAAAATTATAATTTAAAATGTTTTAAACTATGTTTCATTAAAGAATTGAAATATTTTAAAACTTACTAATTGAATGATGCGTATGAATCCCCGTGGTTCAATCAAAACCCTTAAATTCAAATCCATGATCACAAAAGCTAAGGAGAATAATTTAAAATAAGTATCTAACAAAACAGATATACATTTTATATAAAAATATAAATACAATGGGAGAAAAAAACATTTCAAAGTTAAAAAAAATGTAGTGATACAAAATAACATATATATAATTGTTATTACTAGAGAATAAACTTTTAACTAAAATTCAACTTTTTTGATTTTTTTGAGAAAAATCTTTAAAATAGTATTATACTTTATAAATAAAAAGGACAAAATTTTTTAAAAATTACACTTTGCAAGTACAACAGTGATAGATCTAAATATAGTAAAGTAGTAGTCCTATTATTGCAAAAAAAACTTAAGGTATAAAAAAAAAAAAAAAAAAAAAATCATACAATACAAACTCATGCATTTAAAAATTTAGTTAATGAATAAAAATAAATATAATGATTTACACAGAAAGTCATTTTGAATTAGTATAAATCATTAAAAAAAATTTCATGAAATACTATTACATCATCACTACTACTACATTACTGTGTTTGGAGCTAAGGTATCTTTACAATTTAGGAATGATGTGCTTATAGCAATAATGATGGGAAGAATATTATAGGTCCAATAAAACCAAGAGTTTAGAAAGAAGGAGGAGTGATTGCTACAATATTTTTCAGAAGGAAGCCAGGTTATAGAAAACCAAAAAGATAACATCACCACTACTATTACATTACTGTGCTTAGAGCTAAGGTATCTTTTCAATTTGGGAATGATGTGCTTATAGCAATAATGATGGAAAGAATATTATAAGTCCAATAAAAACCAAGAGTTTAGAAAAGAGGAGGAATGATTGCTACAATAATTTTTTGAAGGGAACTAGGTTATAAAAAACCAAAAGAAAAACATTGATATTACAAAATTACAGCAGAAATGTATAATAGTAAAATGGAATTTTTTTTATCAGTATTTACTAATAACATTTCAGAGACTAAAATATGATGGCAGAATACAGTATAAACATATGATAGAACACAGATAAAATTATATATATATAAATAAAAGAAAAACAGTAATATAAAAATTGATATGTAAAATGACCATAGTGTGAAATTAAATTAATAAATATTATTTACATAACACACATTGTAAAAAAATACTTATTGCATTAAATAACAGCATTTCAATTAAGTATATGCAATATAAAAATTCGATATACTCAATATAAAATATATATGCGTTAAACCCAATCATTTTTCTAAAAATCTTATTTCTAATATTGTACTGACCTTCAAATTAAATAATAATTAGTATCACATAATACATATGCTTGAAATTTTTCATATATTTTTAAATAATTTGATGGCCATTTTATCTACATCAATAAGTAATTTTTTTACATATTCATAGCAATTTGAAATTTATGTATTAAAATATCAATGATTCTTAAATAATAAAAGGAACTTTTTTTTTATTCACTAAATACATGCAGAGAGAGATAGCAAAAAAAGTATTCATAATGTTACTATTCAAAAATTATTATTAAAAAAAAATTATTTATGATGTAAATTAGGTAGCATTATGCTCTCCATGAAATGAGATATTTATTAAAGCAAAATAGATTTTACAAAACGAACAATTAAAAAAAAAATTTTTTTTTTTTAGATTGATAAAAATGTCCTTGAATATTCAAATAAATATAAATTTAAATTTAATATTATAAATATATAATTTTAACAAAATAATACATAGATTTAATATTTGCTCTTTGATTTAATATTTTAAAATTTCATTCAAAATAAATTTAAAAAACAATTATGTATTTAAGCTTAAAATTTTGGAAAGCAGAGAAAGACAAAACCAAAACCAAAACAATTAATTTGAAATATTAAATTAATAAATTTAAGAAAAAATTGATTTGATTTCTATATAAACACTATAATATTATAAAAAATTTTTAAATTAAAATTCGTTTGATCAAAAATTTTAACTACAAGGAATAATTTTTAATCAAAAAATCACTCCTCCTCACATCGAGAATCCAATAGGGTTACAAAATACGTACATTTATGAAACAGAGCTTTTCTTTATTCTGTATTGTTAGATTTTATTAATGACGAAAAGTTACTGATTGATTCTATTATTTTATAATTAATAGATTACAAAGAATTTCATAGCTCTGTAAACAAGGGCACCATAGCAATACTGAGAAAAACGACCTACTTGCGGTATACCTTCCTTCAACAATCGATAACGACTCGTTGCCAATCTGAAGTTGTATCTAGTTTTTCATCTAAGTTGCGCTAGAGTTTTAGAATATTCATTCGTACAATAACTAAGTCTCCGTATAATAATTAAATTTTAATTTTAAATTGTTTTCCAAATATTTACATAATGTATCAATGAAAATCTTTTATAGAAGAAGTTAACAAACGTTAGAAGTAAAACTAGAAAAATTTGAAAATAATCCAATAAATTTTCTTGAGTTTTCAAGAGAAATTAGTTAACACTCTCTAAAAATCAATTTAACACCTGTTTGACCGAATCTTTGTAGTTTGCGGATTTGAACTCAAAGAATATATGGCAGCAAATATATAATATACTTTCATTATTTTCTGCACTATTAAAAAAAAACATTCCAAGTTTTGTACAACTTAACATTTTTAGTAAAAACATTCCCGTTTAAAATATCTTGATATAATAGGCTTATTATTTACAATCAAGAGATTTTCAAAAGAAATATTCTTGCATTGCAACATGTGTACAAAAATTATAAATCCCTAACAATAATCTCGATTAATTTAAATTATTTTCAATATTCAATATTCATTATTAATTCATTTGGTATAGTAATATAATTAGGAGCATCATTTTCTGATTTAGGAGATATTTCAAATTTATCAAAATCAATGAAAAGTGTGATGTTCTCATTTTTTTATTAAAGCGATCAAAGAAAAAAAAACACGATTTCAACAGATATAGACGTGGATAAAAATTGGCATTTACTTTGAATGTAATATATATATATATATATATACACATTAATACTTAATGAACATCTATTCTTTTATATGCAGTGTCATTAAAAATTTTGGATACAACTTTATATTTAAATTTTAAACTTTTATGGATCAGATTTATGTATAAATTAAAGAAGAAAACCTACAATGCTAAGTATTTGAAAGGTATTGAAAGTATTGAATATTAAGGTAAGCTAAGTATTGAAAGTAAAAAATATTTTGAAAGGAAAATTATGGTAATTGAAAGTATAGTATTTAGTAACTGACCGTAGTATGAGAAAGAAACATCACATTAATTAATGCACTTATAAACATGATGGCATATTTAAAAATATTTAATGCTAATTTGATAATTATATTAAATTTTACATTTTCAAGTCATACTGATCTCAAGCGTATAATATATACAATGAAAAAAATCGCCGTTTTATCATTGTTCAGGTTAATGTCACTTCAGGCTATTCGGAATTCTTCACATATTATTTCATTCATAAGAAACCTGTATGAAAACATCATACCATTAGAGAATATTTAAAAATTATTTTGGAAGATAATTTTTAATGAAAAAATTAATAGTTTTTAAGTTGAAATAACTTTTTTGGAAATTAGATGCATTCTAAATAAATGATAATTTTATTTAAGTCACAAGCAGTTTAAACTATGTACTCTCATTTTTGTTATTTCTTCCAAATATTTTTTGTTAAAATATCATTTATGTGTTTAAAAAAATTCATTTTAGTTTCTTTCTTTTTATGTTATGCAGAAATAAGTAGTATTAAAATCAACATTTTACTTAATTTATGTTAGAATTTGATCTTTAAAAATTTAAAATTGTAATAGAAAACGTGCATTATTGCATATATAATAATATAAGAGGTTATTGTTGTTGTGAATTCTCCTCATTCTCCTGTAGCACTCAGAACGGACATCCCATAAGTAGTTAACTCATGGATGGAGTTGAAGAGCCAGCTTCTGTTGTGTTGGCGCACCAGTAGGTTTTATTATTACTATTATTTTCAATGGCAAGGCAACACAAAAATGGGGAAAATATAAAAGGAAGAACAAAATACACACAGAAAAGAGTTCAATAAAGTTGACGAAGTCATTGCCTTCTCTTGCTTGCCAGTATCTCGCTGTCTCGGATTTGCCAATGATGTGCCAAGCAACGATGAAAATTGGGAATGTAGATACCTCACTCGCTGGCTAGTTCCAAAAACGAAAATTTATGCTTAATTCATTACTACAGTATTTTAGTATGATGAGCTAGTTAGGTCTTGGCCCTCATGATTTAGTGGTTTTCCTATAGAGACCCTGTTTTATACCCATCATATACTTGTGCTTCTGAAACATTCGTAGCTATTCGGCACTCCTAATCCTTAGATTCGCCTTATATTCCAGTTACTTTTTACATTGATTGTAAAATAACATTTTTGGCAGAGTGTTGTAAATGATTTATTAAAACTATTTCACCGGCGTCAATTCTTTTTCTTAATAGAGCCCTAAAATTCCTTTCATTAGCATTTTTTATTGAAAATTCTCCAGATTCTCTATGTGCTCTTAAAATAATGCTTTGATGACCACAGAAAACAATTGTCTTAATGATTAACCCTCTAGCAGATGAGGAAATTTCAAATTTGTTGGTTAAACCTTTGAACGAGTACGTGAGTGATATTAGCTATGGCTGAGATGAAGAATTCATTCCTCTCCAAGGTACCAAATATTTCGGATATTATATCATTGTAACCAACTTAGAATTAATATTAAATATTAAATATTTTTTACTGATAAAGTATCGTACAAAAATAATGTCTTTTGTCACTTATTTCCATCATTTTTTTTTCATTTTAGCACATCACAGGCTAGCGCGTCATGTGGCATTTAGGGAATAATTTTACCTAAAGTATCTATCACGTGTGGACTCATAGTCAAAATATTCAGTCAGGAAAGGCATACATATTACTTAGTAATTAGTAGGATGAGACCTGATAGTTGATTAGTGCCCTGGAGCTTGGTACCATAGGTTTCAGATTCAAGTACCGGCAGTGCCGTGGATGTTCATAGTGATTCAGAATCCGCTGTAAACCGTAGATTCCGGTCTAATATGACTCCAGAAATTTTAGCTTCGGGCTAATCATCCTACACTGTAAAAAGAAAACATCTCCTGTATCGAAATCTGCCTGTAGGCAAACAGCCTTGGCTAACCATGGGGTTGCTTCGCCGTTGAAAAATCCTCATGATACACATGATAAAGTTTTATTACCACTTTTAAATCATATCCTTTATGAAAAGTAAGTCGCCTTTCTGAGAAAAACCCATTTCTAAGGCGAGACAATAACTATCAACATTTCCTCTCGTGACAAGCAACTTAAGGGTTAAAGTAATATTAACCACCTCACTCAGTACATGAATGGTAGGTAAATAGTTAGTGCATAGATATATATATAGTATACACATATTTATAGTTATAAATATATACCTTTTATATTTGAATACATATTATTATTATAAATATAACAAAATAAAGAGATATCAAAGAGTTAGATTAAGAAAACAATGCATTTGTCAAAAGCCATCGGTACAGTGCAACTCCAGATTATAATAACATTTTTAGCGAAAATTTTCCACAACATTTTTATAATAAAATTTTTAACACTATGAGTGGCTGCTTGTTACAACCATAGCCAAATTAAATACCAGAAGGCCAAGCCAATTAGTCACAAAATAGAAACGACATTAAGATAATGTTGGGGTAGATAGATCAAAACATATATTTTTAATACACTGGAAACTATCTGACCTCGCTGGGTTTCCGGTATTATCTATATCCGGTATATTCTATTTTGAGGATATTAAACTGTAGCACTCCTTAATCTTCATAATGGATGCGCACATATATGAAATCCTAATAACAAAAAGTCAGGATAAAGTCTTTAATTTATAGGTACCCCTTGGTACTTGTTATAGTTACATAATAAGTTGTTCTGTAATTATTCAAAGAGATTGTTGATCTTATGTAGTTACACACACAAATATATGTATAGAGAGAGAAAGAGAGAGAGAGAGAGATTTCATAATTTCTGTGAATTATAGTTATAAATTAGCGTCTATACATTTATATAGATAATAATTAAATTCTGCTAATATTAAACTCTGATATAATGATGATCTTCTTTATATCTAAATTTCTATACATTTAGAACATCTATAAAATCTATAAATCCATATTTTTTATTTATTATTTTGAATATCCAAAAAAGTAATGATTGCAATTTAGTAAATAAAATCAAATTCTTTTTTATAAAATTTAAACTTTAAAAAAAAAAAAAAAAAAAAAAAAAAAAAAAAAAAACCCAAAAAAAAAAAAAAAAAAAAAAAAAAAAAAAAAACTTTAAAAAAAATGTGGTTTAATTGTATTTTGTTTAAAGTATTAAATTATTATATAACTGAGTAATGTTTTTACAAGGATGTTTTTGTGAGAAAGTACTAAAAAAATGAATATTCAATTTTGTTTTGAAAAATAAATAGAAGCAAGTTTGTTACTTCTCATGAATCACTTAATTACTGACAAATTGTTTTTTAATTAAAATTTATGTTCATTGGGGAATTCATTATATTTTTGAGGGTTGGTGAGAAAAACGTGCTTGTTAATACAAGGACAATACTACTATTACTACTTATTACTACTACTATTATTATTCAAATAGAAATAATAATATTGTACAAAATTATAAGGGCTTGCTTCTATATTTGGATTAAAAGTTGTAATATTTAAAAAATTTTGAAAAAGATTGGTTGTTAATTTTTGAAAGAAAAATACTGCAAAAAATGTGCTAAATGATGTCTAAGAACACAATATGACCATGAAATTTACAACAAATGTAAAAAACCTGATATTGTAAAAGTTATAAAAGCAAGTCGTATTAGATGGCTGAGACACATTTTCAGATATAACGACTGAAATGCAACTAACGAGTTATTTTTTTCAACAATTGAAGGCATCCGAAGAGGAGGATATTGAGCTTTATAATAATAAAATTAATTAACTAAATTAAGTTTATTTAGTTTCAGATTTTCGGCTCAGAAGTGGAATCCTTCCACGAATTTATATCTATTTCTAAATGTGTTAAATATTGCACGTCTCTAATTGTATGTGCGTGGTGTTTGTGCGTGTGTCAATAAAGCTGTGAGATCTCCAACCTGTGCCTCAATTATCTCAACCCAACTACACCCAGTTGCAATCGTGTTGCCCAACCTGCACAAATTATTAATATAACGTGAAATTTGCTACAAAAAAACAACAACAACCAGAAATCCATTTACGATTTTGATTTACCATGTGTTGGAGAAGATAAAATGGAAGTGATTGAAAAAAGATTGGATGGAAGTGATTGAAAATACAATATTAATGATTGTTTATATCGTTGTGTAATGACTCCTGTTGTTCTTTAAATCATTGTTAATAGCAAATAATAGCTAACTTCTATAATATGAATTGACTATGTCCATTGAATTTGATTGATATTCTTGACGATGAAGTTGATTGTAGCATTTGCTTCATCATCATGAATAATCAAGTTCAATAAACATAGTCAATTCATGAAATAGAAGTTAGCCACTATTTGCTATTTTTTTTATTTTATTTCCAATGACAGGCAACAATAAGTAATAAAATAAAAAAGAAAAAGAACACAAGGAGCATGAAAACAACATCGAGAATCGAAAGAAATCACATAGTGACATGTTTAGCCCATAAGGGCATTAGCCTTCCAGTAACGACCCTACACAGTAGAGGAAACGAGTGCAGGGCAGACAGGAAGGTGAGATGAATCCATGTCCTCTCCAAGATTGCAGAGCATGCATTTTGGGCTTGCAAATATATATCAAATATACTATTTGCTATTAATATCAAACAAATTCAGTAGCTGCAACAATATTGGAACGACGAGAAAAGCTATATTATAGGCATTGTCTTCCAGTAATTAAACTCTCAATCCGTCAATCAATATTCCAGTTCATTCACCAACCAATATGGCGCCACCTGTACAGATGAGTACCACCTGTTCTCCCACGCGTTTTCGTACTTTTTTTTTATATTTAGTATTTTTTAATTTTTTTGAGTACCATTTTAACTGAATTTTTTAAACTTTATCTTATATTTTTACTAACATTAATTAAGCAGCCAACTATAATCATAAGCATGTCTATGAATTAAGATGAGGAAGTTTAAGGGGTATTTCCCTCTTGGTACTCCGTAATCGATCCGCCAGTTGCCAGTTGACACTTAATTTCATCAAAATGCATTTATACGAAATTGTTTTGCAAAGATTCATGCAGTTTTTCTCATTATTTTAGAGATTTAAAGTCTCCGAAACACAATTCCTCAAAGTTTTACAAATTTCAGCCACCGCTCTATTGCTAAGAGAACACTAATAGACTTGATGGAAAATATAAAAAAAAAAAAGATTATCATCAGGATTATTGTCTTTTTTTTTGCCACATATTTAATATAGGATCTACTTTGAATTAATTTTCCTGCTTCCTTGAATCATTCAACCTTTTTATTTGTGCACCACAGAAGACAACATTTAAATAAAAAAGATTATCTTAAATTAAACTTGACAACTAAATTACTTTAATTTACAAAAAATTAATTGGAACAATCAAATTTGAAGGGTCTGCTTATAGAAAAGATCACTCGATTGATGATAAATTTGGTCCTTTATTAACTTACCAATCTACTTAACATCTCATCAAAAGTACAATAAATTAATTTAGTAACTATAGTGCTGCAAAAGTGTAGTATTTTATATAATTATTTCGTATAATTACAATTTTTCAATCATTGAAGTTCAACTCAATTATAATAAAAATTATAATTAAGAATAATTTATATCTCCTTATAAAAGAAGCAGTGTTCACGTCAACAAAAAAAAAAAAAATTTTTCTCAGTATTAAATATTATTTGCAAATAATTTAATATTAAAAAAATATTTTTATATGCTATTATTAAAACAAATAGCAGTAAAAATTATCAAGATATCGAAACATACACAGTCCAGTCACTTTAATGTCACCACCTGTCAAAAGCCAGAATATACACTCTTGTATATTTTGGCTTTAAGTGGAGTGTGGAATGTGGTATTAAGTGGTATTTAAGTGGTATTAAGTGGTATTTAAGTGGTATTAAGTGGAACTCTTTATATACACTCCACTGCAATGTGCTGCCACCTGCCTTTTGTGATTGGTTATTTCACGTTGACGTCGAAAGTAGGTGGTGGTCACATTGATGTGACTGGACTGTGTATATATCTCCCAACTGAAAGTAATTTTTATAAATATATTCAATAAATAAGAAACATAAATTTTAATTAAATAATATTTACAAAAACCCACAGGATGCAAAACAACATTTAATTAAAATTAAATAATTTTTTATTACACTTTTATGGAACGAAAGAAAACGCATACATCGAGGGATGATATGAGTTCGTCAAGTCAATATTTTTATTGTAAACAGGGAAAACTCTAAGACATTTAGAAGACATCAAGACCAAGTCCATGGACCCGTGTGTTCTCATGGAAGGAGAGAGGGGGGCAGGCTCTGTTGTGAGGGAGCACCCGTAGGTAGAAGACTGACTTGGCTCAGTCTCACTGAAGAAGGAAGGCAATGCCTTCCGGGAGGACTTTTAGGTCAAAATACTCCGCATTTGTGTATCTTATGGGATAAAACCTGGCAAACTCCCACTACGTAGTCCGACTCACGAGGCAAGATGCTGAACATCACAAACGCCATCAGGCTTTTGCGTTGTTCGAAACAGTGTCTATAACAAAGCAGTCGTTCATTATTATTATTTAAAATTAACTAAATAACATTCACTTTACACACAAAATTTAAGGTAATGAAGGATAATTCTTTTTCTTCCTTGGCGCAATAGCCCAAGGGTGGACCAAGGCCGCCTGTCTACTGTCAGATTTCTAGATAGGAGATGTTTCCTTTTTTACGGAGGAGGATTGTCAGCCCTTTGCCTAAGCTCTACTGTCATATTAGGCGAGGAACTACGGTTTAAAGTGGATTCCGAACCACTATAAGCATCCATGGCATCGCCGGGGTTCGAACACGAGGCCTGTGTCACCGAGCGCCAGAAATGTAATATTAAAATAAAAAATTACGAATTACATTCAAAATAATTCTAATAAGAAGGAAGAATCGGTGCACTGCTATCAATGAATAAATCCTCAGCTCAATTTTTGTCAGCATTCTTAAATCCTTGTACACTATTTGCAGTGTGTATCTTTCTTTACCTTAGTTTGATTTGGTTTGTCACTCTACTGTTATATTTTTGCATACTTTAGGCTAATGAGACAGGGGCCTAAAATCAAACGTGGATTCAGAATCACCAACAAACATCCATGCCAACGTCAGTATTTGAGCCCGAAGCCTGTGGGAAATACTAGTGGTAGATTGGTTTGTCGCTCTACGGTCATATTATGCACATGAGGGAGACACTAAACAGACCGGGACCTACATTTTAAAGTGTATTCCGAAGCACTAACAAACATAATTGCCACCGTCAAGATTCGAACCTGAAGCCTGGGATAACAAAGGCCAGGGAAATACGAGTGGAGTCATTATTAAAATTATAATTACTTTTTTTAAAATAATGATTGAAGTTGCAATCACTCATTCTCTCTCTCTCTCTCACACACACGCACACACATATATATATATATATATATAATACTTATAAAAGGATATGTTATGAAATATAGATGAAGTTTAGATAGAAAAATACCTTCAAGTTCATAAAAATAACTATAAAAATACATCATTTCAGCTCTTAAGTAACTTATAAAAATTCGTTACTAATTCCTTAATTCCATGATTTAGATGTACAGAAAGTTTGTAATTAATTCCACTTACTTGCAACAATATAGAGGTATATTCAATTTGAGGAATTTCTCACGGTGCTACTACGCATAGCAAATTCCAATGCCATATTGCATTAGAGGTTTGCTCAGGCAATTATCTATTTAGTTAATGCTAATTCATTCCGGAACAGCCAACCCGGGAAGCCAAGAGAATTTAAACTTCCATTAGCGTAATTGGGCTTTGTGAAAATTTAATCGCTTAAGAACCTTAATGGAGGATTCATTTAACAACAGGTTGGCGCATAAAATGTTTGAAAAACAGGGTGTACAAAATGCACCCATATTTTCTTAGAAATGTACAGAAATTCATTAAAAAATAAATAAAAATATGTGCTGTTTATTTTATCCCGTGAAAAAGTGGACAAAAATTTATTTTGATGATAAATACAGCATTCGAAAAAGCACACTTTTGTCATTTATAATAAAGAGGCCTTTTTTAAAAAAACCTGGATCCTCATTGTTCGTGTGGAAATATGTGAAAAATATTGTTTACCTGTTCCCAAATCGTGCTTATGACAAAACAATTACTATAAAATTTTTTTTTTTTTTTTTAAAGTCAATTCCTACTTTTTTTTTTCACTCTATTGCAAAAAATCCTTTATAAATAATTTTCATTCATTTTTTTTAAGTTTATCTGGCGCCATCTATTGGTAGATAAATGCAACTTAAATCTAAAAAAACCCTAAAATTACTTGATTAAATTTAATTACAGAATTAATATATGAGAAAAACTGTATTAACATCCGGTGTCATCCACTAAAAGTTAAAAAAAATGTATTTGAACATGAGTGGATGAATAAAAAGTATTTTATGAACGATTGAAAATTTGAACAAGATATACATAGCGAGAGTGTGAGTTAATAGGAGGAATTGGAATAAATAAAAATATGTTGCTTTTTTTTAATGATATTTAGAGTATTTTAAAAAACACACTTTTGTCATTCATACCTTTTTTTTTTTATATCTGGATTTCATTGTGCTTGCTCAGGCTCCAGATTCGAATCCTGGCTTTGGCATGGATGTTTGTGAGTGGTTCGGAATCCACTTTAAACTGTAGGTCCCGGTCTGTTTAGCCCTCGTGTGCACAAGATGACTGCAAAGCAACAAACCAAACCAAATCATTGTGCATGAGGAAGTATGTGAAAAACATTGTTTACCTACTCCCAAATCGTGTCTTTGACATAATGAAAAGTAAAATCACAGTTATCCCCGATTTTTGTTTGTATTGTCAATGGTATTGTGATCAATGGCAGCTGAAATTCAACTTCTAGTGTCATGAATTGGAGATAGCTAAACAATTTTTTTTTTTTTAATGAAAAAAAAAAAAAAAAAAAAAAAAAATTGAGGAAAACAATATTTTCTATAAAAAAAATAGTTATAAAAAAATAATATATATTTTTTTTTTTGTAAAAAAATAATGTATGCATTCATAAAAATTAAAAAAAAAAAAATAATAAACCCAAGACACATATTAAACTAAATTATATGTATAATAAAAATAATCTGTAAATATATTAGGAAAAATATTAAATAGAAATAAATATGATATTTTCAATGTTATTTAATTACAATGATTTAGAACAGGGATGGCCAACCCAAATGATCTTGCGGGCCACTTTAGAAATAAATCACAACTCCACGGGCCGGATATAAAATTATATATATCCATATTATATTTAGACGCACTATAGACCTTTTTTTGGCGTGAAAAATTGAAACATAATGAGTTATTATTTTTGTGTTTACTATTATTCTTATATGTAAACATAGATAACATAATAATAATGATACTAAAAGCATATTGTAAAGAAATATATAACACAAAAAATTAAATATGAAAAAATATAAATATAAACGAAATAAAAATAATGAAATCATTAAAAAAATATTTGTCTTACTAGTGCGATATTTGTTTCTCCACTCTTTCACTAAGCTTTTGCAAATCGATCTCAATTTGGATATTTGCACATCGTAATGGGTGTTGCAGGTTAGCGTCTGTTATGTTTGAGCGTGTTTTGTGTTTGGTCAATTTCCTTTTAGGGGAAAAAAAAAAACTATTCGCAGATGTAAGTTGATCCAAAAGTGCTAACAACTTCAATTAAGAGTCTGGTTTGCTCTGCTATCAACAATCGACTGTGTGTATCTAGGAATGATCATTAAAGTTACTTAAAGTGAAACGTAGAACCTGTTATATCAGATGTTCCAAGATGCACTCGCATCATGAGTTCGCAGAATATAATTTAATTATTCTGAGAACTCATAACTGTAATCTCACAAATAAAACAGGCGATATCTGTGATATATTCGCAAGATTGTGATATATTTACAATCAAAGTTAATTTTTACCTCATAATTACGATTAGGGATTGCAATACCGGTATACCGGAATACTGAATACCGGTATTTTGAGCCATTTGTGCAATTTTGTAATACCGGTATTCACAAGTTTAAATACCGTTTTTTCGGTATTTACTAGAAATTTAGAATTCTTATCAGTGAAATTCTTATTCTTATATGTGAATTCTTTTCTGAAAATTAGAAATTCTTATCTGTGAAAACAAGGTTGTAGTTGTGAAGAAAGTGTGTAATGTTTCGACATTTTTTAAATTGGTGGGTTAGTTATTCACATTGTATGAGCATATCATACTTTAAAGTTCAAAATATTTTTCAGATTTATTATATCTATACTCATAAATAATACCCCATAATAATGAATAAGAATAACTTTAAAGAACATAAAAAATCAGTTGACAATACTTCGGTTTGGTTTCCTTATTTATATGATGAAAAGAATATGGTGGCACAATGTAAAAAATTTTCACGAGTTATTAAAGTGGATGGAGAAAGTACAAGCTGACTCCATACACATTAAAAACGAAACATGATACAAATTTGTTAAAGAGGAAATAATCTAATTGTGATGAAGATACAAACTTAAGCGCAGTTTCTGACCCAAGCCATCAGGGATTTTAGAATATTTTGAAATAAAAAAAAAAGATAATTTGGATAAAATACAAATAAAACAAGAAAACACCTGTGTTTTCTTTCTTTTTCTAAAATTTCTACTACCGGTACTAAAACCGGTCTCCCGGTATTAAGATCTAAAAAATACCGAATACCGGTATTGAACTTTTGGTCCGATATTGCAATCCCTAACTACGATAGTTAATTTTTCAATATATGGATGCACACATAATGTATTTTTTTAATACATTGATTTTCATTACTTTGGCCATTAAAAAATAAATATATTTTGTAAAAGTGTGATAAATCTCATGTCCTGAAAAATATTCAAAGCGAGCGGCATGCGGCCCTTAGGCCGCGGGTTGGCCACCCCTACTCTAACGTAAGGGTCAACCCGCCCCTGAAAGAAAGATCTATTAAACTATTTCCTATTTCTGTGATATTTCCAGAGATTAGTAGATCCAGCGTAATTTATTTTGAACGTATTACAAAGAATTTTTCATGTTTTGAAATGCACTTTAAAAGATTTTTTTTTTATTTTAATATTTTTTTGAAAAAATCATGCCAAAAAAATCCTTACAAATAACGTTTGGCAAATTATTTTTATCCAATTAGAAAAACAATTTAAATTTTTTCAGAATTTCAATGATTAATAAAGATTGAACTTAGAATTTTATACTTATGAGAAAATATAAAATTCTTTATCAATCCTTTTTTCAAATTTCAGAAATTCTAACCAACCACACAAATATTGACCCATTTAACAAAAATTCTGAATGTCCCAATCCTCATTTGAAGAAGAAGAAAGTGCTGTTTCATCAAGACAATACACGTGTCACAAATCAATGAAAACGATGGCAAAATTGCATGAATTGGGCTTCAAATTGCTTCCGCATCCACCGTATTCTCCAGATCTGGCCCCCAGAGACTTTTTTCTTTTCTCAGGCCTCAAGAGGATGCTCGCTGGACAGAAATTTCGAGCCGATGAAGAGGTAATCGCCGAAACTGTAGCCTATTTTGAGGCTAAAGACAAATCGTACTATAAAAATGGTATCGAAAAATTGTATGACCGCTATAATCGTTGTATCGCCCTCGAAGGCAACTATATTGAATAATAAAATCAAATTCAATAAAAAAAAAAAGAATTTTTCTATGCTAGCCTACGAACTTTTCAGCCCACCTAGTATCTGAAACTAATGTCTCATCCAGAGTCTAGACTTCTCTAAACTTCTCGGTAAAAGCAACAACAGTTAATTGGTGATGAAATCTTTTAACTTAAATATACAAATAAAAAACATCATGGTTTCCTCCAGACGAGCTTTGGAAATTAAGATGAATGAAGGCCATCGAGCTAAATGATGTACTCTAACAACACAATCCCAGAGAAAATGTCTCATTTTAGAGTTAGAGGAACGTATTTAGAACAAACAAGTAATATAAAAAAAATTTTAAAGTCAATTACTACTTTTTTTTCACTATATTGCAGAAGGTCCTTTATAAATAATTTTCATTCATTTTTTTTAAGTTAGAAAAAATTCTCTCTCTCACATACACACTTTCCATCTCTCTCACTATTTTATTGTGTTTCATTTTCCATTTTGTTTCCTCCTTAACTCAGACTAGAACACAGAATGAAAAAAGAAATTTTTTTTCCAGCATTCTACACGCTTCGCCACTGATTTATCACGGTATTTGTTCCTAAATTTATATCCTGCTTAATATCGCATATAAGAGAAATTTTTTAATACAGCAAATTAAAATAGATAAATATAATAGATAATAATACATAAAATAGATTATTATACAGTAGATTTAAATAGAGAAGGCCATAATGATGACAAACATGTAATATAAAAAAAAAAATTTTTAAAGTCAATTCCTACTTTTTTTTCACTATATTGCAGAAAGTCCTTTATAAATAAAGGTGAAATTTTTCTCTACATCTGGCGCCATCTATTGGTAGATACATGCAATTTAAATCTAAAAAAAAAACCTAAAATTAATTCATTAAATTTAATTACTGAATTAATAGAGAGTTTTTGGCATACCGTACGTTAGTTACCGTAGGACGTCCGTTAGCTTTTTCTCCCTAGCGCGCATGCTCATAGGAAACATAATTTCCTATGAGCATGCGCGCTAGGGAGAAAAAGCTAACGGACGTCCTACGGTAACTAACGTACGGTATGCCAAAAACTCTCTAATATTTGAAAAAACCGTATTAACCTCAAGTGTCATTCACTACAAGTTTAAAAAAATGTATTTGAACTTGAGTGGAGGAATAAAAAGTATTTTATGAGCGATTGAAAATTTGACCAAGATATATAAATATATGTAGGGCGAGTGTGAACTAATAGTAGGAATTGAAAAAATAAAATCCTTACTTTAGTAACAAAGAATAATAAATATCAAAAACTAATTATATATTCATTACATAAATAACGGACATAGAATGTGTTTTAAATTAGCCACATAGGGTTTTTTTTTTTTTTTTTTTTTTTTTTTTTTTTTGTAACAATTATAACTGTAATCATAAATATTCTGGCATCGGTGTCACAATTTTTCGAATTCGAGTCCCAATAGAACAATGGATGTTTGTAGTGGTTCGGAATCCACTTGAAACCGTAGGTCCAGATCTAATATGGCTGAATAGCGTTGGGAGTAGGACTGACAACCCTATCCCGTAAAAGGAAAACATATCTTGTTTCGGAATCTGCCAGTATACAGAACGCCTTGATCTACCATGGGCTGTCTCGCCATTGAAGATTTGCTTTGATTAGTCACTCTATAATTTTGTGCGCACTTTAGACTAGTTAGACCGGGACTTACACAATTTAACGTGGATTCCGAATCATTAACAAACATCCGTGCCTCCGCCAGTATTCAAACCTGAAGACTTTGGTTCCAACGGCCAGACACCGCCATTGAAGAAGAAGAATTATATGTATATAAAAGGTGGGCTGAAAGGTGCGTAGGCTGACACATAGATGGCGCTACTAGTATTAAATCCATATGATTTTTAGTTAGCGCTAACCTTCAGAAGACACGTGCATAAATTTGGCAGCTGTTGCACTATTAGTATGTGAGTTATGGCATTTTTAATGAAAAAATGGGCAAAAAGGTATTTCGTGTGTTAATAAAGCGTTGCTTTTTGGCGAAAAAAAATACTATTGAAACCAAGGCTTGGCTTGATAAACATTATTAGGACTTTGCACCAGGAAAATCAACCGTTGAGAAGTGGTTTGCTAAATTTAAACAAGGCGAAATGAGCACCGAGGACGATGCACGCAGTGGACGCCCCAAAGAGGCTGTTCCGACGAAAACATCAAAAAAGTCCACAAAATAATTTCTGATAACCGTAAAGTGAAGTTGATTGAGATAGCTGAGACCCTAAAGATCTCAAAGGAACGTGTTGGACTTATCGTGAATGAATATTTGGATATGCGAAAGCTCTGTTCAAAGTGGGTGCCGCGCGAGCTCACAATCGACCCAAAACAACAACGAATTGATGATTCTAAACAGTGTTTGGAGCTGTTCAATCGTAATAAACCCGAATTTTTGCGTCGATATGTGACAATCGATGAAACATGGATCCATCATTTCACACCGGAGTCCAATCGACAGTCAGCCGAGTGGACTGCAGGCGATGAACACTAAAAATGCTATACCTCACATACTAAAAGTGCAATAGCTGTCAAATTTATACACGTGTCTTTTGAAGGTTAGGGCTAATTAAAAATTATATGGATTTAATACTAGTAGCGCCATCTATGTGTCAGCCTACGAACGTTTCAGCCCGCCTTTTATATATATTGGTAAAAAATTTCACTAGCCATTGAATGATGACAATTAAAATATTTTACAGATTAGAAAATTTAATTTGTGAAGATTAAAAGAAAATGTGATCATTTTATTGTAGATTTTATGATAGCAGATTGGAGCCTGTACGGCCGAGTGTCTGGAGCTTGGTGCTACCGGTTTTGGGTTCGAGTCCCGGCGGTGCCATGGATGTTTTTAGTGGTTTGGAATCCCCTTTAAACCGTAGGTCCCGGTCGAATATGATCGTAGAGCGTTGCGGGGTATTGTTAGTCCGCTTTCGTAGCTTATCTTCAATCTACACTCACTTCCTGAGTAATGTGCTAAGCGAGTAACGTCGGCGCAGCGCTTGCCTAAAGGCGTCAAAGATAATTGTCTAAGCGTTTACCAGGTTCATGAGAAGGGGAAAAAAAAAAAAAAAAAAAAAAAAAAAAAAAAAAAGGATAGTTGATTTGATACTTTAGTGAAACGGTTTAATTTTTTTCTTTTTAAATATATGTACATTAATGTACAGATATCAAAGCTTCATTTGAAACACATCAGCTAAATCATAAAAAAATATTGAAACAATTAATTACACATTTAAAATAATTATATCACGGAGAGAGAGATACACTTAGCAGAAAAAAGATGTTATTTAATGGTGTGCTTAAATTAGCCTTTCAAAATGTCCTATGTAGATGTAATGTGCATAAGTAAATATATTTCGGCTGAGTTTGGTTAAATTTAAAGGAAAATAAAATTTCATAATATTAAATAAAATAATATTAATGAATAGTAATTGTTTATAATAATAATAAATTCATAATATTAAATAAATAAAATAGAAATCAAGTTAGATATGGACACAAATTCTAAATTTAAATTTTAAATATAGCAACTCTCGTTATTTCTTTATTATTACGGCTCTGCGATAAGTCGCCAATTCATATCGCCAAATTTCCTGCAACCCTAACCAATGTTATTTATAAACAATTATACAGCAAATTAAAATAGATAATAGATAAAATAGATTATTGTACAGTAGATTTAAAATACAGAAGGTCATAATAATGACAAACAAGTAATATAAAAAAATTCCAATTCCTACTTTTTTTCACTATATTGCAGAAAGTCCTTTATAAAGAAAGTTACATCTGGCGCCATCTATTGGTAGATACATGCAATTTAAATCTAAAAAAACCCCTAAAATTAATTACTTTTATTTAATTAATATTTGAAAAAACTGTATTAACATCAACTACCATCCACTACAAGTTCAAAAAATTATATTTGAACTTGACGGGAGGAATAAAAAGTATTTTATGAACGATTGAAAATTTGAAAAAGATATATATAGCGAGTGTGTGAACTAATAGAAGGAATTGAAAAACAATACTTCCAAAGGATGAGGAAACAGGATCTATTTTGATTACTAAAATTTTTTATTTTGTATAGGAAAACACTTATTTAATAATGTTTTACTGAATAAAATACAATTTTTTAAGTAATAAATTGAACAGTTTTAAATATTTAAACATTATATATTCATTGAAGGTATGGAAAGTGAAGAAAAAAAAAGAACTACTTAAAAAATTTTTTATACTTGAATGGCTCAAGATAAAATGGACGATAAAGCGACGAAATAAAGATTAAGTATACTTAAGCATTAGAAATTCTGATTTACCTTTAATAAAGTTAGTTGAAATTAACATTGATTATTTAAAACTTTTCTTATATAATTGCTTGCAAAATGAAGATATATATTTATCGTAATAGTACCAAAGAGGTAGGTTTTTAAAGTTTTTTTTTTTTTTTTTTTTTTTATAATTTTATATAAATTAATAATTTATATAAGAAAGCGTTAAATAAAACTAATTTAGATTTAATGAACAGATAGAATTAAATTTATTCAATTTAAAATTATACGCAGCCCTAACGTGATAGCAGATATGTAATAATATTGCCAGGCTTACACAATATATTTTATTAGGTTAACTTTTGCTGTGAAAAAGAATCGAAGAAGAAAAATCGAAATCAAAGAAATTTCTAGAAAAAGTTGTTCTAGTATCAGAAGTATACTTGTTTGACAAATGAACAGTTGATTATTGGTAACGCCGCAAAACTTAAATATTATGTTTCTTATCCCACTTGGACAACAGCAACATCTAGACTAAGTTCATCAATCCATGTGCTCTCATGGAAAGAGGGAAGGGCAGATTCCGTTGTAGGTTGAAGTCTGACTTGACTTTGTGTAGCTGAAGAAGTACTTAGAGGAGAACTACCCCGCATTTGCGTATCGTATGGTGGGAGAAAACCCTTAAAACTTCCACCAGGTAGTCCGACTCACGAGGCAAGAGGCTGAACATCCCAAACGCCATCGATTCTCCTCGTTTTTTTTTAAACAGTGTCTACAAACTTTTTTCTTGCAAACCTTTTCGGTCGCGGGCCAAAAATCGAAAAAAAAAGAAAAAAAGTTCGGCGGGAAAGATAAATTTTCTAAAATATGTATAAAGAGAGAGAGAGAGAGAAAGATAATTTCATAATTTCTGTGAATTATAGTTATAAATTAGTGTATTATAGCTGCGAATTATAACCAATATAAATTTTTCTAAAATTTTAAAAACAATATACAAGTATTACAATTTAAATATGTTAATGAGATGAATGAAATTGCGATTTCATTTTTAAAAGTTCCTTATAGTGAGGTTCGAAGTGAGATGTACTGATTCTAAGGAACGAGGGTAAATGCTCATCTGTCAGTCTAATTCTGAAATAATTCTTTCTAAGGTCCATGGTTGAAAACATTTGTTCACATTTATAAGATGAAGCAAACATAGCACTGATTTTCTAGGCGTGAGATATTAAATTTTGGAAACTTACTTTCGATGATGATTTGTAAAACTCTCCTTGTTGGCGTTAATCTCAGCTATTCAACAAAGAACTTTCCGCTTTTAACACTTTACCAATTGAAAATGTCTGTGCTTGCTATTTTCGTCGATTTATGTTTTGTAGAACAAAAACAGAGAAATAAAAAGATCATCAGTCCTTTGAAAAAATGAATTAAAAAGTAATATTTAATCAAAGTAGAAAAGGAGTTGGATATATAATATATATTTCTTTTAATTTACCCCGGACCGACAAATTAAAATTCTATGTTAGTTGTTTGCTTAAGTTAAATTTTTTTTGCGTATTATGCTTGTCATTAAACTTTACCTAGCAAGTCAATAAAACCGAGTTATTATCATTCTGCGTTTTTTTATCCAACTTATTACAGCAACAATAAGCTATTCGCTGTCGCGGGCCGGATGGATGACACTGGCGGGACGGATTTGGCCCGCGAGCCGCAGTTTCGAGACCCCTGCAGTAATGCATAAGATGCTAATGCACAGTCTTCACATTTTGCCTTCTTCTAACAGTAGCACCTTTGCATCCTCTTACACACTTTTTCAGTCCTACGGATTTATCGTAACAATTCCTGGCACCGACACAGATGCATAGCATAGATTTTTCCAATTCAGCATTATTTGTTGTTTCTCGAACCAAATTCTCTCTAATGCTAAAAATAGTTATAAAGTATTGACATTCCTTATAACTAATGAAATAAAAGCTAATTAAAATTGTTTTTCTTGGTACACACCAGTTAAAAATATGATAAATTCAGAGGAAAATAGGTTGACATCTTAGTATTATTATAAAAAATAAAAAATAAATAAATAAATCACTTAAATCCAAAGCCTATTTATACAAACATTTCACTTTATTATATACATGTGTTAGATATTTGTATTTTACTTGATTTCACTTAGTATACGTGAATACAAATCTACATAATTAAAATAAAGGTAATCAAAAAATGTGAATTCGTCGAAATGTTTAAATATTTGTAAAAAAAATTAATGAAGTTATATGTTTTACAACATAAAATTCAGAAAATTATTTTTCTATTTTTTTTTAAAAGAATTTTATTACCATTTATCATATTTTATAACGTTTATTTAAATAAAAAAAAAATTTGAATGATTATAAGAACAAATGTATACCAAAAACTGTTCATATACATCAAATTCTTAATATCTTAATCAATTTTAATGCATGTATTTTTTTTAGTATCATTCAAAATGCTATATACCACGCGAATGTCTTTTACGTTTAATCAATAAATTGATTTAAAAACTTATACATCAGGTAAAAAAAATGTAAAAATGAAACCTATTTCCATTTTTATTGTCCAGAACAAATGATTATAAAAAATTTTTTTATATACGAAATACTAAAAATAAAATATGTCTCGTAATATATACGTATAAATATATAAAAAAAATATACATTCTTCTACAACGTTTTTAGTGAAATTTTTTTACTACTTTATTGTACAAATATGAATTAGATAATTGAAGAAACAATTAAAAATTCTTAATGAAGAAATTTCTGGTGACTTTCAAATTAAAAACTGTTTAATGTAATTAATTCAATTAAAAAAATCAATGAATAATTTATTTGTTTATTTATAGAATATTTCGTAAAATTATTTTCGTATTAAAACATGGACTATGAAGTTCATTAATTAACCTGCAAAAATTTTTGTGTTTTTATTATTTTGTCAGAATTTTTCATCAAATATCTAAAAGAACGATGTTACATACATATAGCTAAAATAAACAAACAAACAAAAAAAAAAAAATATTAAAAACTGATATTAAAAAGTAGATAATATAATGCAATTTTAAATTTCGTACAATAATTTTATATTTAAAACGGTTGATGGTATAGGATATTTCAATTTCTGTACTTCCTATATCGCTTCGCTAAAAAGGAAGGAAGAAAAATAACACAAAAGAAAATACATAGTAACGAACCACAACGAAATTTGTTCCATTTTCCAAAACCAGATGCCGCTACCAACACGCATCCATATGGAACCAGCTGCGATCCCATTGGCTCTTTCCGTAACAGCTGGGATCGCGGAAGGGGGTGTGACGTCACTCTCAGTAATCAGGCTGGAGAAAAGTGGGAAGGAACGAACTGCCTTCATCACCGAGAAACAAGCCCAGCGGCGAAATGTCAGAGGAGAGACGAGCCCATCTCTCTTCAATTCGTAACCGGTATTCGAAACTGGATTAAAAATGATGCATCCCAAGAAGCAGAAAGAAAAGCCGGTGTGCCAGGGATTGATTGGTTCTATTTCTGGGCAGGGATGGAACAATCCGTTATCGTTTTCTTCCCATAGAGAAACCGAAGCGGACTATTGATCGTTCCAAAAAGAGGAGAAAGGAATTGGACTGTTTGCTTGTCTGCTCCAACATGGCCCCGCGCTACTGAGGGTATATCTCAGTAGGCCGCAGGTCTCCTCGCCACGATCTTCTTCATTTTTTTTTCTGTACGCATGTCTTCATCTAATAGATCGTGTCTTCATAGATTAGTCTTAGATGCAGTCGAGGATAGAGGTAGCGCCAGCCATGTCTCGGGAAGCGTACGGCAGCAGCAGTGTTAGCCAAAGGTCACCCAAACCCCCCAGACGTACCGACATCCCCCGTGAATCCACCTCCACCTCCTCCAAGTACTATCCCTCCTCCATCTCCCAGCCTGTATCCGGTCGAGGCAGTCCGTCTCGTGGACCACCCCCGGACAGTTCCCTGCCCATCGGTCGCAGAAGCAGCCGACACGGATACGGAGTTAGTCGGTCCGGCAACGCGAGTCCTTTGACTTTACCAACTGACGGATCCGTGCCGCATTCTACCAGCGCGTACAACGTCGGGCACTACTACAACAACGAGGAACTGGCTGGAAGTCCAACCATGGACGGAAGAGCCACCGGGGGACCGACTTCGGGGCATCACCGAAGTCGATCTGCCACTCGTGTGCCATTGCGTAACTACCACTCGCTGGAAAGAGACCAGGACAGGGAATTTGTGCCTATTCGTGATCCAAGGGACAGATCCTTAGACCGTCATCCCAGAAGCAGGGAAAGGTCGATGGATCGTACCGGATACAGGGACGAGTATTCATACAGGGACCTGGATGGACCTATAGACTCAGACCCGTACAGGGACACGAGCCACTCTATGTCCAGGTCCACCTATGCTGATACCACCAGGCATGGGTACAGCAGTAGGTCTGGTGCCGGTGGAAGCGGAGGAGATAGTTACGTGATGGAACTGCAATCCAGACTCAATGATCTCCAGAACCAGTACAGCAACTTGAAGAGAGAGCTGGACGCTACCACGCAAAAATTGGGCTCCAGCATGCACAGCATTAAGACCTTCTGGAGCCCAGAACTTAAAAAGGAAAGAGCCCTAAGGAAGGAGGAGGCAGCAAAGTATGCCTTAATCAACGATCAGTTAAAGATCCTGAGATCTGAAAATCAGGTAATTATTTTCCATTATGTTAAATTAGTTATAAGTTATCGTATTCCTAAAATTTTAAATAATAAAAAATTATAAATAAAATAATATAATATAAATATAATAAATATTAAAACATTTAAGATGTTTACTTCTTTTTCACAATTATTGTTTAATAAATACTTTTTACATGGATAAAAAGGGAAATTTAATCATATGATGCTTCATTATATTTATGAGTCTGTAAATGTGTGAAATGAGTAATTAGGTCTTATAAAAAAGATTGGAATAAATATTTTTAATATCAAGATAAATGTGTTAAATTTTTTCAAATCATCTATTTTCGGAAAAATAGCACATGTATTTTCTCATAAATTAAATTTTTTTCGTGTATTTTTAAAATAAACGTTGCAATTTAAAAAAAAAAGAAGAAAGTCTTCGAAAAATTACGAATTAGCGAAAATTGCAATGAAACACAAAATCATATTTCACTTCTTACAATGCCTCTTTCGACATTCATAATTTTAAAAAAAGACTTAAATCATTCTTATCTTTTCTAATACAGTAGTTTATTTATAATATACATTTTTTTTCTTCGTCGCTTAAGTGGAAGTGAACGTCGATAAATCAATCATTCAATCGTTTTGCTTAGGTCTTATTTATTTGACAGCTACATTTCAAAGGGTTAAAAATTTTTTTTAGATATAAATTTCTTATAATTGAATGTAAAAATTTTACATTTTATTTTATGATGATTAAACGTTTATAATTATTAAATTTAACATTTATAATTATTGAACTAACATTAACACGTTTTCAGTTTATAATTATTGAATTAAAATAATAGATTTAAATAATGTAACTCATATAATTTACTTAATCTCTCTCTAGTTACTTACTATTCTCACACTTATAGATTAATCGAATAGATAAAATAGATTAGATTTATTAAAATAAATTAGCATCTTAAAATTAATATTAGGTAGTATTGTAAATTAAGGGTAAAAATCCAATATATTTGAAAAAAAAAATGTAGTTTATAACGAAATAAGTCAAGAGAGATATTAAATTCTCAAAAGAAAAGACATTCTAAAATTTAAATTATGTTAATTTTGAAAATGAAATGAAATTTGGAACTATATTAAAAATTTTGAACTTATAAAGCTATTTTAGTAGTTCTCATCTAATTGAAATAATAATATTCATTTTATATTGTTTTATTATTATTATTATAATTTGACTGTTCTTATTTATTGTATTATTATTAATAATTTGAAAGCTATTTTGAGCATATAAAAAAACCAATTGATTATTTAATATTTAAATCTTTTAAATGAATATTTATTAACATACAATGAAATAAAATAGATTCTTAGCATAACCACATTAATAAGATATAAATCAATCATTAATGCTTTTAATCATTTTTGTTTGTATGCAGAAAAAGAAAAAAAAAAAAAAAAAGATCAACGTATTTGGTATAACAATTTGTTAATACTGAAAATTTGTATCAAAAGGAGAAAGAAAGATACTTTTTAACCTTCTGAAAAATATTTTATTCTTTACAAGAAATTTAAATTTATACAGTAAAATAAAAATAAAAAAAAATTCTACAAAATAATCATGCAAAATATAAACGCAATATTATCTTTTTTCTTAAATCTAAACCATATTAAAATTAATCATAAGTATTTAACAGTTACAGTTAATCCTGTACTCTTATTATTTATTTACGAGGGCAAAAAAATAACTAGTTTACGTTATGTTCAACATTATGAATTATTTATTTCATGTGTTACATTTTATAATTAAATTCGTTATAAGTAATTATTTGCAACACTACATCAGATAACATTATTTTTTTCACCTCCACTAGAAGTTAGATTAAAATTTTCCGAGCGTTAAAAATTTTCGCCATTCGGTCGAGGGAATTGGCGATTGATAACGCTTTTACTCCCACGAGTAACTGCACAGAGAGCCCCTCGTTTGTTTCTTGGCAAAACTCCAAATTCGAAACTATGAGTCAAGGTTTTGGTTTTAATGGGGAATCTCCGGTGATTTGACGTATGGAAACATTATTTCTGTCACATTTATGTGCGCTCTTTTAATTACTACATTAGTTACAATTTTCATGTGCATTTTATTTGATTTATATATTTTTTAATTTTATAATTATAAAATTGAATTTAATTAACTGATTTTATTTAAGGAATAATAATTATCTTTAATACACACTAAGCGGTAAATAAAAGTCCATTAGAGTATAACTGAATATAATTTTAACTGTTCTTCATATTAATAATATTATTCTAATATAATTTTAACTGTTAAATTAACTTTAAAGTAAAATTTAAATGAAAGTGATAAAGTATAAACTTATAAAAAAATTTAGATTCTGAATTATATCTTGTAACAATAATCAACTGTCAGTGTGCGCTCAAATTAAATTGAAAAATTGGTCAGAAAATTTCGAAATAGTTGCTTAAAATAATAAAATAAAACTAATTGAAATTTTTATAATGTAAATTGGTTTGATTACTTACTCAAAACATTTCGACATATTTTTAAGAATTTTTTATTATTTATGGAAAAACAATGTTAAATTTGTAGTAAAAGAAACAAAAATTGTTTCACAGTTTCTTTGGTGTCTATGAATAATTTTTCACTTTTCAATCAATATAGATTTCATTTGATGAATAATATTCCATAAATATTCGAATCTAGTACTTGATGAAGGTGTGGCATTTATTAATAACTTCTCAAAGAAATTGCTCCTTAAAGATAGTAGTCATACACATTGTATCTCTCACTTCTGAACAAAGATATCTTCTTCCAAACGAAAATTGATGAAAAATGACAGATATTTTTCCTTACCTCCTACAAAATTTTCAAATTTATTGTGTTTTCAAATTATAGGGAAATTTTTCATTTGTGTAGAAACTCCTTATCCCTGAAAGGTGAATAACTATATTTAAAACAATTTTAATTTGTATTTATTTTTTTAGAATTTTTTTCAAATTTCTTACAATCTTTTACTTCTCTTCTCGGCATTTCCATTTTTTATAAAATATTTTATTCTAAGCTGTTAAGAACTAAATCTGTTAATAAACTGTGAAATATTGGGACTTCTTATCCCTTGACATATTTGCTATATATTTTTATTATTAAACTTTAAATAATTTGAATTAATAATTAAATAATATCCTCGATATTATATTTATATAATATCATCTATAGCACATGTATATAACATCACCTATGTCAAATTACTTATCGATGATATTGCTGAGCATTTTGATATACTACTTTTGAACATTTTGTACTATAAAGTGTTTTAATGAATATCTTTTTTTTTTTTTTTTTGTGAGATTTCTTGAAATACTTTCTGCTTATAAACTTAATTTTGATATCTTAATTTAATACCTTTATTTACATAGCTCTGGCGCTCGTGCTGCATTTTTCGGATTCGAGTCCAGGTGGTGTCATGAATGTTTGTAGCGGTTCGGAATCCACTTTAAACCGTAAGTGCTTGTCTAATTTGACTGTAGAAAGTTGGCCCATGTGAAAAGAAACCATCTCCTGTCTCGAAATCTGCCAATAGGCAGACGGCCTTGGCCACCATGGGCTTTAGTGCCAGGGAGTTAGAGTTAAGAGTTAGTTTATTTACATGACTTGTGGCTCTGTAAATAACTTGCAGAGGTAGCAAGCGAGTCGATAAACATGATTCATTGGTGTTTGTGACAAGATTGCCTCACGTTGACGATGATTGCTGGTGTGAGTTATATAAATTTTCTCCTGCACTAGATGCAAATGAAGGACATACTACTTAAAAATCTTTCCATTAGGCATTAGACCCCTTTCCCTTTAGTGGGTGTAGAGGGGCGGGAATGCCTGGATAATGTCGAATATGCTATAATTAGCAGAAGACCATACAAATGAATATTACCATTATATTAGCTTACCCATACAAATGAATATACATATATATATTTCCAGTGACAGACCTCAATGGTTTTCTTTCATTACAATTTTACCGTATCAGAGAAATTAATGTTTCAGATTGCTGAAGAAAGCAATTGCCTCCTTCTCTGAGTAATTGCGGCCTGATGACCAACTGGCTAGCTCTCAGGCCTGTGGTACCAAAGGCTTCAGATTCGAATCCTGGCGGTAACATGGATGTTTTTTAGTGGTCCAGAATCCATGTTTAGCTGTAGGTCCTGATCTAATTAGCCAAATGTGCACGAAATGACCAAATTAAGCCAGAACACCAAACCAAATCAAACCTTTGAGTAATTAAAAATAAAAAAAAAGACAACAAATATTTGTTCTACTTGTATTGTAGGTGTTATCCAAAGCATGTTATTGAAATGTTTTTCTTATCAATACTAATCTTCTATGTGATATTAATACAACCATCGTCAATTCTGATTATTTTGTGAAGAAAAGACCTTTTCACTAACGTTCTGATTAAATCTTGATATTTCGTTCTTTTCTCTTTCTTCAACTTGAATAAAATATACAGTAACTAAGTTACTTAAAACTGTTACTAAGGTAAAAAAAATCACAATAGAAAAACTCTAAACTTAATTACGAAACAAAAAATATATATATATCGTTTTTCTCAAATGGTTTTCGTACTTTTTTAACTGCCAGGCGTTCCAAATGATCGGCAACCGCAAACCATTTTAAGTGTGGTTAACAGCGAAAATGGATGAGATGGCAACGCACTATAGAACTATTTACTCTGTCTGAAACAGCTGGTGTTATCAGTGGACCATCTGCTCCTAGCTGTAAGGGGGAGGGAGAAAATGTGTGGGTAATAAAGAAAAGCCCATGGAAAAAAAACCATTGATTTTTTATTTGGACTTTGATAAATGAAATTGCTAGTAAGCGAAAGAGTTTAAAACAGGGTTGACCAACCCAAATTGCTATTCCCTCTATTTTTATAGCTATAACGGCTTTCTTCTAATAAATGATTTTCAGAATAATCAGTGGTTAATCATTTTAACGCCATCACTTTCTCTGGTTCCAATAAACTTTCTTTTATTAAGAAATTTTTTTTTTATTTAATTTTTTTTAACTACAACTTTAGTTTAGTTTAAAACTAACTAAATTTTAGTTCGGGAGTGGCCAACCCAAATGATCCTACGGGCCACTTTGGAAGAGCATCCTAATTCCTTCGGGCAACATATAAAATTATATATCCCCATATTAAATTTAGATCCACTATAGATATTTTTTTGGAGTGAAAAATTGAAACATAATGAGTTATTATTTTTGTGTTTACTATTATTCTTACACGTAAACATAGATAGTACAATGATAATGATTCTAAGCGCACATTGTAAAGAAATATACAACACTAAAAATGAAATATAAAAAATATATAAATATAAACGAAATAAAAAAAAAATAAAATCATTAAAAAATATTTCTTTTACTAGTGCGATATTTATTTCTGCATTTATTATTTTTTCACTTAGTTTTTGCAAATCGATCTCAATTTGTGTATTTGCACATCATAATTGGTGTTTATAATTTAATTATTTCGCGAACTCATAAATGAAACTGGCAATAGAGAGTTTTTGCATATCGTACGTTAGTTACCGTAGGACGTCCGTTAGCTTTTTCTCTCTAGCGCGCATGCGTATCTGCAATAATGTTTCCTATGAGCATGCGCGCTAGGGAGAAAAAGCTAATGGACGTCCTACGGTAACTAACGTACGGTATGCAAAAATTCTCTAATATCTGTCATATATTCGCAAGAGTATTATTTTGAAATCAAAGTTAATTTTTTCTCATTTCTCAAAGTTAATTTTTGAATATATGGATGCACTAATAATTCATTATTTTAATACACTGGTTTCCACTACGTTGGCCATTATAAAATAAATAAATTTTATAAAAGTGTGATAAATCTCACGGGCCGGAAAAAATGTGGAACTTTTTCAGAGTGGTTCTACAGTCGTTCACGTTTTAATATTTTTATAATAAAAAAGTTATATGCTTGGGACATTTTAAAACTAGAGGTTGAAGCGATATTTTCAATTTAATGAAAATTATTTTAGTTTGTTAAACGGTATTTTGTGAAAATATAGTATACAAGATATACTCCATCTTCAAAGTAAATAAAGAAAAAAGATATACATCAGCCATATGCATGAGTGGTGAAATTTATAATGTAGATGTAGAAATGATAATTTCAATTTAATGAAAATTATTTTAATTTGTTAATAATTTTTAATAATTTATTTGTTATTTATTTTTTTTATTTAATTTTAATGAAAATCTAGTATGCAAGATATACTCGAACTTAAAATGAATATAGAAGTAAGATATACATCAGCAATATGCATGCAGCATGCATGTGTGGTGAAATTTGTAACGTGTGTTATAATACAACGTAATGCGGTAATCGTAAAATATCGATAACTAAGACGAAAATTTTAATTTTGAATGCAATCATCGGATAAGATTAATTTTATTATCGACATTCTGAAATTGATTCTACAGACATTCTCAGAGTGATCGATAGATAGACATTCCCAGAGTGATTCTATAGTTGTTCACGTTTTAATATTTTGATAATAAAAAAGTTATATGCATGGACCATTTTAAATCCAAGTTAGAAATGATATTTTCAACTTAATGAAAATTATTTTAGTTTGTTTAAACTGTATTTTGTGAAAATATAGTATGCAAGATGTACTCCATTTTAAAGTGAATGAAGAAGAATGGTTTACATAAGGAATATGTTTCAGTATGCATGTGTGGTGAAATTTGTAGCGTCTGTTATAATACAAAGTAATGCTCTCATCGTAAAATACTGAATAAAAATTTTAATTTTGAATTTAATAAGTGTTCATCGGATAAGATAACATTAAAAATTATAAACAATACCATTAAACTAAAGCTGCATAACATTAGTATTGTTATCTCTGATATTTCATTTGATTTTCCATACAGAAAAGTTTCTCAAAAATAAATAATATTATTATTCAATTGGAAAAAAATTATTTAAAATATTAGGTAAATCATATTTACTATAATATAATTCATAGTATAATTCGTAGAAAGAAATTGACATCTCATCTTTTCTTCTTTTTTTTTATCAACTATATTCTTCTTTTTTTTATCAACTATATATACTCAACTAATTTTTAGTGTTTAGAGATTAAATAAGGTAATAAAATTACATAATATGATTTCTATCTCTAACTACAGAATACGCCAGATATTACTATAAATTTAATCTTTTTTTTTTTTAAATTATCTGTAAATTTCACAGAAAGCAAAGTTTAACATTTATCGGTTTTTTAAAAACATTTTTGCAATGTTATTTAATTGTTTATGTGATATGTATGAGTTTTAAAACATATTAAGATTGACTATTATCATTATTAAGATAGTTCTAAAAACACTTTAAGCTATTCATCATTTTTAGCTGCATAATGATCACCTTTAAAGAATTTTATATATATATATATATATATATTGTCTTAAATTAACTGGATTCTTTTCCATTATTTATTTATCTTCTTAAAGGTAAATTTCACAGAAATAAAAGTTTAAAATTTTATAAAGTTAAAAGTTTTATTTATTTTTTTATTTTTTAAAATATTTATGAGATTTAAGACATGTTATTAGGATTGTCTATAATCATTATTAAGACAGTTCTAAAACACTTGAAACTATTCCCCTTTTTTGGCTGCATAATGATTTCCTTTAAATAATTTTATTTTTATTTGCAGCATTTATTATAGATAATCATCCAAAATATCTTGATGGTTTTAGTTTAACTGCATTCTTTTCCTGTCATTTATTTATCTTCTTAAAAAAAATGAATCATCTGTAAATTTTACAGAAATCAAAGTTTAAAGTCTTATTTTTTAATGATATTTATGAGGTTTAAGACCCATTATTAGGATTGACTATCATTATTAAGACAGTTATAAAAACACTTGAAGCTATTCATCATTTTTAACTGCATAATGATTTCCTGTAAATAATTTTATTTATTTATTTTCGCATTTCTTTTATTTTTATTTACAACATTTATTATATATAATCATCTAAAATAACTTAATTGACTTAAATTAACTGCATTCTTTTCCGTCATTTATTTATCTTCTTAAAGGAAAGAATTCATCTGTAAATTTTGCAGAAATGAAAGTTTAAAATTTTATAAAGTTTAAAGTTTTATTTATTATTTTTTAATGATATTTATGAGGTTTAAGACATATTCTTAGGATTGACTATCGTTATTAAGACAGTTCTAAAAACACTTGAAGATATTAATCATTTTTACCTGCATAATGATTTCCTTTAAATAATTTTATTTATTTATTTTCGCGTTTCTTTTATTTTTATTTACAACATTTATTATATATAATCATCTAAAATAACTTACTTGTCTTAAATTAACTGCATTCTTTCCCGTCATTTATTTATCTTCTTAAAGGAAATAATTCATCTGTAAATTTTGCAGAAATCAAAGTTTAAAATTTTATAAAGTTTAAAGTTTTATTTATTAGTTTTTAATGATATTTATGAGGTTTAAGACATATTCTTAGGATTGACTATCATTATTAAGACAGTTCTAAAAACACTTGAAGATATTAATTATTTTTACCTGCATAATGATTTCCTTTAAATAATTTTATTTATTTATTTTCACATTTTTTTTATTTTTATTTACAACACTTATTATATATAATCATCTAAAATAACTTAATTGTCTTAAATTAACTGCATTCTTTCCCGTCATCTATTTATCTTCTTAAAGGAAATAATTCATCTCCAATTCTGAAAATCGATATCCTCGCGTTAGTGCTATATTATTTATCCTTGCTAATGGAAATTCTTGTGAGAACTTATTATTATCTCTTTTAACTTTTTCCTTTTAATATAATGTTTGCAATATGTCGGGGAAAAAAAGGTAAAATATATTTCATAAAGACTAAGAAAATATTTACTTGCATATATGATATACACGTATAGTGTGTATTGTATATGCAAGTAAATATTAATATAATATAGTGTAAGAAGTAAATTCCAAGCCTTTCTATAGAAAATCGTGTTTTAGTATTCTTTGATAATTAATATAGTCCATAGCCAACTGAATTTTGTAAAATGGAGTTACGAAAATAACCAGAACAAGTAATATTAAAAAAAAAAAAAAAAAAAATTTAAAGTCAATTCCTACTTTTTTTTCACTCTATTACAGAAAATGCTTTATAAATAATTTTCATTAATTTTTTAAAGTTAGAAAAAATTCTCTCTCTCACATACACACTTTCCATCTCTCTCACTAATTTATTCACATGTTTAATTTTCCATTTTGTTCCCTCCTTGACTTAGACTAGAACCCAGAAAGAAAAAAGAATCTGAAAAAGAAATTTTTTTCCAACGATCTACACGCTTTGCCACTGGCGGTATTTATTAATCAATTTATATCCTGCTAAATATCTTAGATAAAAGAAATTTTTTTCTCCCATATAAAAATTAAAATTAATTAATTAAATTTAATGAATGATTTAATATTTGAAAAAATTGTATTAACATCAAGTGTGATCCACTATAAGTTTCAAAAAATGGTTTTGAACTTGAGTGGATGAATAAAAAGTATTTTATTAACGATTTAAAATTTGATCAAGATATGTAAATATATATATAGGGAGAGTGTGAACTAATAGTAGGAATTGAAAAAAGATGCAATAAAAAAATTAAAAATATTTTACGTGTGATCAAATTAATAACTGACTTATGTTGATCAAGGCGTTATGAAAGATATTGCAAACCTATAAAACATAAAAATTACAAAATGGCGAATCTTTTAAAAATATTCTTTATTTTAATTGGGTAATTTAAAATTTATCTGAAATTTTTAAATTTCTTTACATTTATTAAATAATCCATGCATGATTTTTTTAATTTTAAATTCACTTCTTTGACTTACATGGACTAAGTACTTTTAAGTATACATTTCTTTTATTTTTTTACCTTAGATCTTATACTAACATTTCTCTATTAAAGTTTTCATCTTCTTAAATGTATGCATTTTTATTTTATTATTATGGTATCAAAAAAATTCTTAAAAACTTTATTTGGCAATTTCATTGGTATATTTATTTATTATATTAATATATTTTATTTATTATTATATTTATAATGTCGTTTGTTGTAAGCCAAAATTTACCATTGTTGTTTTGTACCTCTAAGATTATATGCAGAAAATTACAAATAAAATTCTGAAAAAATAAAATTCATAAACCTCTTTTTTTTTTAAGATATTGTAATTTTAAAATAAATTAATTTCAGAAAAAAAAAACATTTTAGTATACATTTTAAAGAAATATTTTTAAATACTTGAAAGGTAAATAATTAAGTATCGAAAATCATCAAGAAAGCAATTAAAATATTTGAAGGTGGTGCGATGTTGATAATAATACATTCGAATATTATTTGTGATGAAATTATAAAATTTTACATACAATTTTATATAGCACTTTTTTAAATAATATAAATTTTCTATTTTCTCTATAATGCAGGAATTATAAGACAATCTTTTAATTTTCCTTATAAAAAATGTCTTTATTATAGTATAGTATTTATATCTATGTGTTAAACAGCACGTTTTTTTAAAATATGAAGTTGTTTTCCCTAATAGAAGTTTTTAAAAAAATCAATAAATTAGTTTTTTCTCTTGTGGTTAATATTTAAGAAGAATGGGGGAAAATTATTGATGCAAATGTACATGACAAATAATAATTGTAATAAATTTAATATTGTAACTTTTTAAATTTATTTATGCTATTCAATTTATTTTTGTAAGGTATATTAACTAGTTTGTTTTAACTATAACTATTAACTATTTTGTTTTATTTTTCTAAGGTAGAACAATAATATATTATTAAATTCTGAAAATATTAAGAATTAAATTGAATTTTTCGACAATAGTAATTTATTTAGCATTTAAATAGCTTGTATTGCATTACAACTACGTTATGGAAATTAGAATTTTATTGGGCCAGCGGCCGTACCATGCTGAATATACCGGTTCTCGTTAGATCACCGAAGTTAAGCATCATTGGGCGCGGTCAGTACTTGGGTGGGTGACCACCTGGGAACACTGCGTGCCGTTGGCAAATTTGGGACCTGAATGGCCGAGTGTCTGGTGCTCGGTGCCACAAGTTTCGGGTTCGAATCCCGACGGTGCCATGGATGTTTGTAGTGGTTCGGAATCCACTTTAAGCCGTAGGTCCCGGTCTTCTATGACTGTAAGAGCGTCACGGAGCAAAAGTCAGGCTTCTACCTACGGGTGCTCCATCACAACAGAAGCTGCTTCCTTCCCCTTCAATCATGAGTCCATATGGGCTCGTGGGCTTGGCCAGCCAAGTGGGATAAGAAACAACAACAAACAGAATTTTATTACATTTTTAATTAGTCGTTTTCATTTTTGCATTGTTTTTTTGGCAACGATTAAATTTTACACAGCTTCATGAATTTAAATTCATCTTAAACAAATTAAGTAGCAATTTAAAAAATTAAATGAGAAAAACATTCTTGGAAGTCCGAAATAAACGAAAAGAAAATACGACGTATAATTTTTAAATCTCCTTGTCATGAACTGGCAACAAGGAAGTGATTCGAATGATAAAACTATTCTGTTTTTTTTAAATGTAATTTTGTTCATTTTTATTTAAATATTTTTCCTCTTTTTTTTGGATAAATAATTTACAAAGATATTGTAATATAATTTACATAATTATTTGTTATGTTATTACATAACAAATAACTATGTAAATTATATTACTATATTTATATATTATGTCAAAAACATTTTCTACGATAATTTAACATTAATTTTATTTTTAATAAAAATTCATTTATCACTTGATGCTTTTTTTTTTTTTTTTTTAAATTCTATAAAGAATTTTAATTAAGCGAAAAAACGAACTAAGTTTAATTTTTCAAATATTTGGTGTTTTAAAAATATTTTTATTAATTTATTCAGCAGCATTATTTTGCAGGACAATTACAGCAAAGAAAATAATAATGATGATAAATAAATAAAAAAGGAAATATCCTTTTGTTTTTATTTTCTTTTTCTTAATTTTTTTTGTAAATAAAGAATTTATTATTTGAATAAAATTCTAAATTAAGAATTCAGTTAAAAATAGGAAATTTTTTTTAAAAATAAAAAGTATAATTATTTAAACGAACAAAAAAATATAGGAATTTTTACCTTACAGGAATTTTAACCTGACAGGAATTGAATGTGTTTAAATTTTCAATCCTACATAACTTAAATGCTAAATAAAATTAAATGACTTAATCTGCTCAGCTTTTTGTAGACATTTTTTTTTCCATTCCATTCATTAATTTTGGAATTAAATACTAATAATGACGATGAGATTCTATTCCATATTTTTGTCGAAGGTCAAGTTTTAATTCTTGATTGATTCAACATTTTTTTAAAATATCTTCATTATTAAATTTCCATTTAATTATAAATATTTTTGAATGTTTTATTATTATTCGCAGGATTATTTTCAAAATAAAAGAAAATTATAAAAACATATACAAAAATAATACATTTATTTTAATGATAAAAAATATTTTAATTTAGATAATGTAAAAAAGTATTCAATAGTATGTCCGGAAACAGATGTGTAATTGCCACTCATTTAAACGATGATATCTTGTTTTGCAAATCATTTAAATTGTAATCAGACAATTCATAGTTACAATGACGGTTTAATTCTTTTACAGTGACAGTTTTTTGATTTAAAAATTAAATTTTTCTCCAAAGTTCGTGACTTTTTCTTACGTTAATATTTTCCTAACAAATATCTTAATAATAATATTTAGGTCCATATGGTCTGGATTTTAGTGTGATTTGGCTTCTGAAATACTGAATTTGAAACTTGTGAGAATCAGGAAGGGGAAAAAAAGAAGAAGAAGAATTTTAGAATCATTTAAAAATTGTTTCATTCTGAAATAGAATTTTCAAATGCAATTTAAACTTTTAAGTATGATATTCTAAAATGGTTTTTGAAAGAAACATTGCTTTTGCAATCATTTCAATCTTTTTTTAAAAATCTTCTAAACGATCTTTTCATTTTTATTACTCAAGATAAATCTTTTAGAAATTCAATTTAATTCCTACCCCATGATCGCTTAGAAAGCAATATACAAAACTCTCAGAGCTGGAACATTTTGCTATTCTAGACAAAAACATTTTCAATTCAAACCTTCCGGGTCTTCTATTTGTGATATTATTCCTCTTGGAAAAGGCCAAACGGTGCCGTCTATTTAGAAAAAAAAAAAAGAAAGCTTTTCTCTTTTTCCTACAACGCAAATAGGTTTTTCTTTTTCTTCATATCTTTAATATTGTTCTTTTCTGTCTAAAACTTTCATTTCCAGTCTTTCGTAGTTCTTTTTCTCTGTCTATTTTTTTAGCAAGGTTTCCAGAAGTCGTTTATCACACTTTCCTGTTGGCTCCATTTTATACACTATGTATTTCATCCGTTGTTATTGCTTGGGACAGACATTGTGTGTGCCAAACATTTCCCTTTCCCATTAAGTTGAAATGTTCTGATTTTATTTGAAATGGATTTAACCCTTCCATTATAAATGTTTGCCGATATTCGTTGTGTTTGGTTATTGTCGTATGACAATTATTTTTTGATTAATGTTTCCAAAATGTTTTCCTGTTTCATATCTAAAAAAAAATGTATTTGTTTAGAAGTGGAGGTTTATTGATAAAAAACGACCATTTATGAATCTGATTTATTGTTATTGTTATTATGAAAGACAATTTCCTTGAAAATTTAATAATTGGAAAATGGTGTTTTATAATGATTTTGACATTAAAACTTTAGTTTTGGTAAAAAAAAAAAAGTTAATAAGTTTTTACTATTAAGTCTATGAAGTTTTTACTAAGAACACTCAAAGAAATTTTTTTTTTGTCGTTCACAAAACTGTTTAGTTTAGTTGAAATAATGAAACTTGGACATAATTTAGATGATGAATGCATTAAAAAAATACCGTTGAAACTTTTTCCTTGGTTCAAAATTTTTACATGACAAAAGCTAAAAATTATTAAATGTTTTTTATTCTGTGAAATTGTAAATAAAAAAAAAAAAGAATTTTTAGATTTTTTTTTATCATTATTTATTTATAGGAAGGATTTTTAGATTTTTATTTATTTATATGTTTTTTTTAATTATAGCGAATTATTTATTATTATTTTTTTAATTATTTTAATAACAGCGAATTTTTAAATTAGTTAGATGAAGTTAATGTTATAAATTTATCAGATAAATAAAATAATATAATAAAATATGCTAAATTTATAATATATAAATATGATAAATTTATTAAATATATAAAAATAATTTCTTCTAGTTCAGCTCAAATTATGTAATTTATATTGATTTAATAAATATTAAAATAAAAGAACATTCGTTCATTTACAATTTTTTATTAAATAAATGTAAAATTACTATTTAATTCCTTACAAGCAGACCTCAGATATTTTCACTACTAAATTATAAATATTTGTCTTCTCTAATCAGAGGGATACTTTTAAGTTAGAAATACTTTTATTTGATAAAAATACTTTATTATCAGAATTACGTTATTAGAAATACTTTTAAATATTATTATCACGTTATTAGAAATACTTTTAAATGTTATTATTACGCTATTAGAAATACTTTTAAAGTCAGAAAGATCCATTTTTTCTTATCACCCTTCATCCTCTTATTTATTCTCCCCAAATCACTTCCTTCCAAGTTCCACCCACATATTTTTGTAGCTTTTCCCCCCCATCGATTTCAACCACCCACGGTTACTGAAAGATAGTGAACCACGCTACTTTTCCCCCACAGTCATATATCACACTCCAATCCGTCAGCGCCTCACTCTTCAACGCCACTAGTGATTCATGCATAGCAATACATTCATGCAACCGGTATGAATTTTTCATACATTCTATGAATTTTTACTTGATTGTACAATTTTTAGGAATATTAGAAAAAATCGTACGAATTTTAAAAAATAAATGAATCCGAATAAAACCAGTAAAAGGTTAGAAGGAGATCGTAGTCTCCTGTTGTACACGTTTCAAAATGATCAACTTCAGCAACATTGATTACTATCGGTCCACAGTTTGTTGTAAATTTTTTTTCTGAAATATTTTTATTAATGTAATTTTTTAATGAAAGATTTTATTTTGCTTAAACATATAAAGTTCAGTTTCAATTCACTGAAAAAGTGCTGTTGCTATATTTTATCATTGTTCAAATATACTGAGCATTAACTTGTGGTAACTAACTTACCTATAATTGGCAATCATAATTTTCGACGGTAAATTAAAAAAAAAAAAAAAAAAAAATCTTCCAGGATCCGTAGTTGATCTATTCCATTTTTTCAATGATATAATCGTACTGATAAATAAATTATGTTTTTATAATACCAGTAACTAATATTTTGAACTGATATAAACATTTTCTATTTTTTTTTTATATCATTGCTATGATTCAATTACAATCATCATCATCAATTATTGTTATCAAGTTGTAATTAAATTTTTTTGCAATTAATTTGAATGAATTTTTATTTATTTATTTTATATAACAATAAATAAAAATGCAAAGGAAATATTAGTATAAAAATACCATAATAACAAGAAAGGATTCATCAGACTTCCATAATAATAATAAAGATAAAATAAAAAAAAGTTTCATGCAAAAATCAATAGCAATTTAACTTATTAATAAAATTTTAAAACACATAAATTTTTACCCCCTTTCATTTCCAAAATGTACATACAACAATACAAAAATTTCAGTGAATTTCTTATCTTATTATTTGCTAGTCAATTATTAATTCAACCTCACATAAAACATTTTTAATTATTTATTATTTTGTTCCACATCTTTTTTATCAAGAATTACTTCTTATTGAAATTTTCAAGGGGAAAAAAAAAATCACAGATTTCATGCAACAGCTAAATCTGCACCAAGATGAATTATGCCATATTTATTTATTAAATCTTATACTTTGCCAAGGTCATTCCGTTAAAACGAATGTTTTAAAATTGTACGAAATTTATGTCATATGTCAAATGCATTGCTTAAAAACAGTCATTTGCATTAATTATTTATGTTAGTCAGCGTGTAGAAAACATTAAAACTGCACGTGATAACATATTTGTAATACAAACAACTGTCCTTCAGACTGATTTAATTATTTAACATAGTATTACATATTGTTTATTCCTTTACATATTGTTTGTGCCCTTTGAAAGTCAACTTTTTATTTTAAGTAATGAAATGAAAACATTAAACTATAAAAAATATTTGTTAAAAATTTGAGGAAATTTTTTTTCTTCTATTCAGTCATAAAAGATGAAGCTATTGTCATTATTAGATTTTACTGCTATAATATTTCGATTTGTAGAATTATTTGCTATTAATATCTAACTTTTTGATAAAAACTTTTACTATTTTATTAAAAAACATTTTTGAAAATATATAAAGATCCATAAAGTAGCATGAGATTTTTAGAATTTTTTATTTGTTTTTAATACCAATAAGTTAAACTTGACCACATTTCAATAAACTACTTTTTTTAATGTTATATATATATATATATATATATATATATATATATATATATATATATATATAATTTATTATTTTTTTATATATCATTTTTATTATTTTTTTTTATCATTTTTATTTTCTACAGTCGTATACAAAGAAACTTTATCATCAATTTATCTTCCTATAAAATACATTTTCTCCACTATTATTTCTGTTACATCTCAAAACTTACAAAATGCATTTAACGTCCCTTACAATTTCCTTTCGATTCAATTTATCTTTTACCACAATATTTTTTTATTTTCTTTACATTCTATGCCACAAGATAATTTTATCCATCAAAGACACCATGTATTTTACGGTAAAAGAGTGGACCAACAAATAGAAGAAGTTGTTAAGAGTTGAGACGAACGTGAAAGTTTCGTTATATCCAATAACAAAAATAAATAAATAAAAGGAGTGAAAAATAAATAAAGAAAGAAAAGAAAGGGAAAAAGGAACTAACTGGAATTCTTATTCGAAATGTCTAGAGGACTTTTCTTTCACCACTGCGCTGGGAAGAGGAGCGATCAGGTTACCGGAGGAGTCCATTTCTACCTCCAAGGGTGTTGCCAAAGGCCATTATCGATAGGTTTTCTCTTCTCTCTCACTTAAATAATTGAGTGGAGTTCCTGAATAGAAACAATTATCTGTTTCCCCTCCCTGTCAATTAACTCTTTTGTCACCCTAGGCAAATTACTATGATTTTGCAATCTATGCAATGTTTGCAGACTTTAGGATAACAATGCCCAAAGCATGCTGTGAAGATTATTGATACCGTAATTTTTTCGTTACTATGATGTTAATGAATCTTATTCAATGCGATTTAGTTCATAATGCATAATAAATTAGTTTGTTTTTGTATAAATGAAATTTTTATAGATATTTTCTACTGCTCTAGTTAATATCGATCCAGATTCTTATAGTCAAGCAATATTGATCTGAATTATTTCTTGGCATGATACTAGTATTAGCATTGTGTTCGTTATCATTTAAAATAGCACAAGTTTATAGAAACAATTATCTATTTACTCTCCCTGTCAATTAACTCTTTTGTCACCCAAGGCAAATTACTATGATTTTGCAATCTATGCAATGTTTGCAGACTTTGGGATAACAATGCCCAAAGCATGCTGTGAAGTATATTGATACTGTAATTTTTTCGTTACTATGATGTTAATGAATCCTATTCAATGCGATTTAGTTCATAATGCATAATTAATTAGAGTTTACTTTTGTATAACAGAAAATTAAAAGTAAATTATCATTATCATTTTTATAGATATTCTCTGCTGCTCTAGTTAATATCGATCCAGATTCTTATAGTCAAGCAATATTGATCTGAATTATTTCTTGGCATGATACTAGTATTAGCATTGTGTTCGTTATCATTTAAAATAGCACAAGTTTATAGAAACAATTATCTATTTACTCTCCCTGTCAATTAACTCTTTTGTCACCCAAGCCAAATTACTATGATTTTGCAATCCATGCAATGTTTGCAGACTTTCAGATAACAATGCCCAAAGCATGGTGTGAACAATATTGATACTTTAATTTCTTCTTACTGTGATATTAATGAATCTTATTCAATGCGATTTAGTTCATAATGCATAATAAGTTAGAGTTTGCTTTTGTATAATTGAAAAATTTTTTTAAAAAAGGTTTTATATTATCATTATCATTTTTATAGATATTATCCACTGCCCTAGTTAATATCGATCCAGATTCTTATAGTTCAGCAATATTGATCTGAATTATTTCTTATCATGATACTAGTATTAGCATTGTGTTCTTAGCATTTAAAATAGCACAAGTTTAAATGTGATAAAATCTCAGCATTTGAAATTCTACTGGCGTATATTTCTCGTTTATTTATTTATTTTTTTGATTCATTAGAAATGTAGACATTATTTTTTTTCATTTTCTTTATTCAAAATGTGGCAATGCAACTGATAGCATATATTTTTTTTCCAAAATTTTAATTCTATACTCTTTATCTCAATTTGATGAAATAATCGATAGCTTCCCGGGTGGAAAAATAATGATAAATAATTGTTCATAAATAATTGATCATGAATTTTTGAACTTTGCTGAAGACAAAGATTAAGATATAGAAATACGTTATGAAATCCTTATCAGAAACTTTTTTCCAAAATTACACAAAATGTTTTTTTTATTCGTTATTTATCTTTTCTTTTCCTTCTATGTTAAGATAAATAATATTGAATATGTTCATTATTTATTTGATAATAAAAATTCAAATTTAATATTTTTATAATGAACTGAATACTTAACTGAACTGAATACTTAACTAATACTGAATAGCAAACAAGTTAATAGGAAACATAACAAGGGAATTTTTTATTGTAACTCCTTGAACCCATTAAATAAATAAGGAATTTTCCATTATCAAATGTCATAATTTTGGTGATTTATTCGCTTGATCTTTTATTAAATGTATAGTAGTCTTAAAACATAATTTAAGTTTAAAAATTAAGTGTATAATTACATTCATAAATATTAATCAAAATTAAAAAAATATATTTTTGTGCATTAAGCTATACATTGAAATGTAATAAACAAACTGTACTAAATATTATAATATTATATAACTAGTTAGGAAATTGTTTTTTTCTCTTTCTTTATTCAAAATGTGGCAATGCAACTAATAGTATATTTTTTTATTTCAAAAATTCTAATTCTATAACCTAGCAGGGAAATTTTTTTATTATGACCCTTTGAACTTATTAAGTAAATTGGGAATTTTCCATTTTTAAATATCATATTTTTGAGGATTTATTTGCTTAATCTTTTATTAAATGTAAAATTTATTTAAAAAATTATCAACTGTATAATTGCATTCATAAATATCAATCAAAATTAAAAATATATATATTTTTGTGCATTAAGCTATATGTGAATTGAAATGTAATAAACGAAATATACTAAATATTATTGTATATTTACCAGATATTTGACATCTTTCTGCAAAACATGATAGTCAAACCATCTAGGAAGTGGATGATCTATTTAAGGAAATAAAAAAAAAGCTCTCTTGCATAAATGTGTGCCAAAAAAATACCAATCTTTAATTTTTTTAAAATTAAAAATCAATTCTTTTTCATTTAGAGAGTAATTATTATTAAATCATAAATATTAAATGAGTTTATTAAATAGTTTTTCCCATTTTTTTTTTTTTTTTTTTTTTTTTTTTGAGGAAAATTATATGAAATTTAATTAATTTTTGTTTAGAAATTACACCGATTCGATGGTAAACTAAACACGTCTTCCGCCCTAATTTTTATTTTCATAAAAACAATATTATTTTCATAATTATCTCATTAATACCTCTTAATTATCTCATAATTACCTCATCACATTAATTCATTATTATCTCCATTCTTTAAGTTGAAATATTCAGGTTAAATTGTTTTAAATAAATAAGAAATTCTAATTAAATTCACTCTCAAAGTAATTTTTTTTTAAAAAGTAAAATCTTAGTAATAAAGTAATTTAGTAGTAAAAATAATTTAATAATTTAGTAATAATTTAGTTAGTAATTTTAATTTAATTAATTTATATTTTAATTTTCATTAATTTATTTTTATTTAATTAGTAATAATTAGTAACTTTAATTTTAATTAATTTAGTAATAAAAATAATTATATAATAAAATAATATAATGTTAAATATATTTTATGAATTTATTAAATTTAATAACAGCATTATTTACAATTTTACTGCTAAGAATAATCTATTGAACTGGCAAGTTGTAAATGTTTAACAGTAAAAGAGTACTAAGAATTATTTCATAAAAGTAATTAAAAAATAATATTACATTAATTTATTATTATTAGAATTTTATATTAAACGCTTTGTGATATCGAACTTTTTTCCCTCCAAACTATAAATAAATGGCTCATCTAAGGTAAAAGAAAATCAATATTTACTATTTATACGTAAGAATAAAATAGTGCTTCACAAAAGATAACACTGGTAAATATTGGTACGTACAAAAAATACTTATATGCTCTACCAAATATTTCTGCACTTATCCACGATTCATATTGTCATTCTATTTGGCGAAAATAAAGACTAGTTGGTCGAAATTCTTTTCTTTGATTGGTGTTTGGTGAATCATGGTGGTTCGGTTAAAATGCTTCTGCACATTCTTGAACCGCAATGCTGGGAACTTTTTATTTGTTTCTTTCTCCTTCCTTTTCCTTTGTACCATATTGATCCTTTCAAGAATCCTCTCTCGTATCTGACATCTCTAGATAAAAGAACAAAAGTGAATTGAGTCGACACAGCACTTCTTGTCGTGGTATTATCGACTAAAACACTGCAAAGAAAAATTTAATTTATCTTTGCTTAAAACATTCATTCATTAAGAATTTTTGCCTTAACTGTATTAATTAGAAAAGAAAGTTCTAATATTCTTTTTTTTATTTATTTATTTATTGCAGCATATGTTCTGTTTGTTTTTTTGTTTATTTAAGAACAGACATATTTTATTCGTTTTCAAAAGATAAAAATCATTCCATTCTGAATGGAACAATGAGATTGAAGCATAGAGATTCAAAGCAGCTATTTTAGAGTTTGAATAACATAACAAAATTATAATTTTTTATTATTCGATTTTGATGGGGAAAAATGCTATTTCTAGAATTATTGATTTATAGACAATTTTGATTTTGATTAAATAAATGAAGAACATACATTCCAAATGAACTAGTTTGTTACACACCAAACGATAACTAATGCAAAATGCTAATGTATAATGCTAAACACCAAACGATAATACTAACGATAACTAATCCAAAATGCTAATGTATAATGCTAAACACCAAACGATAATACTAACGATAACTAATCCAAAATGCTAATGTATAATGCTAAACACCAAACGATAATACTAACGATAACTAATGCAAAATGCTAATGTATAATGCTAAACACCAAACGATAATACTAACGATAACTAATGCAAAATGCTAATGTATAATGCTAAACACCAAACGATAATACTAACGATAACTAATGCAAAATGCTAATGTATAATGCTAAACACCAAACGATAATACTAACGATAACTAATGCAAAATGCTAATGTATAATGCTAAACACCAAACGATAATACTAACGATAACTAATGCAAAAATGCTAATGTATAATGCTAAACACCAAACGATAATACTAACGATAACTAATGCAAAATGCTAATGTATAATGCTAAACACCAAACGATAATACTAACGATAACTAATGCAAATGCTAATGTATAATGCTAAACACCAAACGATAATACTAACGATAACTAATGCAAAATGCTAATGTATAATGCTAAACACCAAACGATAATACTAACGATAACTAAACATAACTAAAACGATACCAAACGATAACTAAAACGATACCAAACGATAACTAAAACGATTCTAAGCGATAACTAAACACCAAACGACCAAGATTACACAACAGTAGATAAAATAATAAAATTTGCTATTCTGATCTAACAAGAATGTTGATTTTTTTACTATCAACGTGCAGTTTTAGACTTATTTCATTAAATAACAAGCTAAAAAAATTTTTTATTTGAACTTGTCTTTTATATTTACCTCCATTTTTATCTTTAGTTGTTTTTAATAACAATATGATCATCTATTTAAAATTGTGTCTTTTAATGAAATTATAAAACAAAGTTTCCAAAGAGGAAAAGGAACTTTTGGTTTATTTGGAAGGAATATTTTGCATTCACACACGTCATTTTCACATCCTTCCATTCATTCTTATCTTATTGAATGTGAATGTGAAATTTCAAAATGTTATTAATCTTTCATTTAATATAAATGTTATTTTATGTGTGAAGAGGTGTACTTTTTACCTAACTGACAAAATTTAAATTGTAAAGCCTACAGGAAATAATCGTTCGATCAATTACGTTAATCGAATTAAAGATTAAAGATTAAAAATTAAGATCGAATTAAGGATTCGTTAACATAAAGTTACTACTCTAACAAGATTAAGGATGAAGCACCAACAAAAATGTGAAAACTCTTTCTGATGGCGTTAAAAAATAGTAAAAATGGTACAACTGCCCTGATGTCGATCTTACTTCTCGTCATGTCTTTGATTGTCTAACTATGGTAGTCGCCATGCATTGGCTGGACCATCACTTGGAAGAGGATTTATACTCCGAGCTGACAATAAACATAGCCAATATGGTATGGGAGCACCACGATATTTGATTTTCTTGTTCTCTTCAGGGGATATGACAACAACAACAATTATGGTGAATTTGAATATAAAAGACAACCAGACACTTTTATTTTTAGTAACTCTAACATCAAGTGATACTAGGAGAAGTAATAGTTCTAATAACTCAAAAATTAAAATAGAAATTACTTTGAAAATTAGTATAGATAACTTTTAATTAAATTTTCTATTGATATGTAATATCAGAAGTTCTATTCTAGATTGAGAAAAGATAATCAGTAAGAATTTACTCTAGGTACTTAATAAACTTACACCCCTTTCTCTCTGAAGGTTAGAAATCTCGTTTGGCTGATTCAAGCCACAATCACGTAAAAACGACGAGGTAAAAATATTGATCATTACAAGCCATGCCTGAACGTTCGCTTCTCTGCATTAAAAGTGATCTGTGTGGGCGAAATTTATTTGACCAGTTCTATTGCATTAAAAAGAAATACATATATATAATGGCAATTTTGGTTTTTGATGACTTTTACCGTTATTGGAGCAGAAAACAATCATTACAGTTTTTATTTTTCTATTGAAACAAAACAATTAACTGTTTTATTATTAATTCCAGAAAAGACGAAACTTTAAGATACTGAAATGATCCTGCAAAATTCGAAGAGATTAAATAAATTGAGCTAATAGTTTATTTTATTGAATTTCTTTCTTTTTTTTTAATGATAATATTTCTAATGTTAATTTTCAATTCAATAAGTCTCAATTCAAAAGTTTGCCAAAATGCAATTACTATAAATTTAAAATTAAATAAATGCAATTAATTATAAATTTAAAATAAATCTTCTTTAGAGTTACGAACCTTACTGTTAATGTTCTATAATTTATTAATTTATGACCTTCTAAATGTTCTTTCGATTAAATTTAAAAAATTATTTTTAAAAAATCAAAATTTTTTTTTTGAATTAAAAATAATTAATGATGATTATTTATGATATAATATCTGTGGTATGTTTTCTTAATTAATTAAAATTAATTTTTAAAATAAATGAGAAAAAAATTAATTTACAAAAAAAAATATTTTTTTTAAATAAATAAAATTTTATTTATTTTAAAATATTATTTTTATGTCAGAATCAAAATATTTAGTTTTTCCAGTATTTGTTCACAACTAATGTTCAACTACGATTTAAATTAAAATTTCAAAATACGCCTACTTAGTTCCTAGATAATACTTCATTAATGCGTCAGTAAATATAAAATATTTTTTCTTTCTTCCATATTTGGAATTCATGATAATCGATAATTTAAAATACTGTTATTCTTTGAAGATATATTCTTTCGGTATTTTAAATTTTGACAAATATAACATTAATTTCAGTCGATATTTTTTTTTATTAATCTGAATTAATGTATTCAAATATATATATATATATATATATATATAAGGTTTCTGTTCTTATTTTTCCTTGATTTCCGCATAAATTCCAAAATTTCTACAAATTGCAAAACTAAATGTAATTCCAGCTACTACTAGATTAAGGATAAAGCACCACAAAAATAAGAAAATTTCTGCTGATGGTGTTAAAAATACCAAAAAATGTGACAACTGCCCTGATGCCGAGCTTACTCCTCATCATGTCTTTGATTGCCCAGCTGTTGCAGACGCCATGCCTTGTCTGGACCATCCCTCAGAAGAGGATTTATACTGTGAGCTGGCCATTAACATAGCCAATATTATTCGGGTGCACAACGATATTTAATTTTTCTATATTCTTCAGGGGATACAACAATTACAACATTCGATTTTTCGCTGTTAAAATTGATGAAAAAATTCGATTTTAAAAAAAGTTATACTTTGTGTTACTGACACATGCATGCTATTTTTTCAATTCCTTTTATTAGCTCACACACTCCCTATATATGCATCTTGTTCAAATTTTCAATCGTTCCTGAAATACTTTTTATTCATCCACACAAGTTCAAATACATTTTTTTTAACTTGTAGTGGATGACACTGATGTTAATACAGTTTTTTTCAAATATTAATTAAAAATTAAATTTAATTAATTCATTTTAGTTTTCTTAGATTTAAGTTGCATATATCTACCAAGATAGCGCCAGATAAACTTAAAAAAATGCATGGAAATTATTTATAATAGACTTTCTGCAGTATAGTGAGAAAAAAAAGTAGGAATTGACTTTTAAATTTTTTTTTTATTACTTGTTATAATAAACTCATTATTAAAGACCTATGATTTGTAAAATATTGAATAGGTATTTCATTTAGGTACACAAAATTTGTCGTTCAAAATTATTATTTTGCATGTAAATGAATGAATCAGATATTTGTAATATTAATTGCAAACATGTATCTACAAGAATAAATTAAACAAATCACACTCTGATTTTTGAAATAACGAGTACAATCCCAAATTAAATCTGTTTGGTCATCCATCTCTAACGCAAGACCAAAAGCACGGCAGTTTCCGTTTAAGGTCCTAAACCCTTTCTGGGGTTGGAGCGAGAGCATTCTACGTCATAAAGCATTCTTGTCTAAGCACTATTTAAGTGTGTGACAACGTGGTGAGGCTGGAAAAGAAGAGTCGTCCGCACGAATTGGTGGGCAAAGTGCCAATTAAACGAGGTTGTAAGGATGGGAGACAAGCTGAGCTCTGTGTCTGCTGCTGAGATGTTTTGTAGTTCCAGCGGACTGGTAAGGGAAAATTGACTCGAAACCCGCTGGACACTTTTGAGAAATTGTTGTCTCACGTGCTGGTGAAAGGATTTTTTAAAGTCCTTCGAATTGTCTGGCTGAGTCAGCGCGTAAGGATTGCGAAAGAAAGTGTTAAGACGTAAAAGAATGTTGTTAGCTATACGCAGTTGCATGGCCGGATTTAGATGAAAAGAGGCCCTAGGCTATTCCATTTATGAGACCCTTTCACCTCCCATTTTTGAGTTTGTAAATTACATGAGAAATAATAAAATACATCATTACTGTGATATATATGAATATGTTAAATGAAACATGTTGTGATGGGTACTAATCTTTATAAAAAAAATGTGGCATGGATAATAAATTTAAAAAAAAAAAAGTCGAGAACACTTATTTGGACATTTATTCTCAGCATCCTATATAGTACTTGTAACAATAACTAATCAAACATAACACACAACATTTACAAAAGAACAAAATTCAAATACATTTTTATGTTTGTTCATTAGTCATATGTGTAGAATTTCACATTATTTTCGATTCAGTGTTTTAGTGTTTACTGTTTTTAGAATAGTGTAATTTTAATTTTGCTAACAATTTGAATGCAGGCCCCTCTTGATCTTGAGGCCCTAGGCTGAAGCCTAGTTAGCCTATAGGAAAATCTGGCCCTGCGCAGTTGAATAATAAAATTCCAGATATATAATAAGTGTCTTCTTTTTTTATTGAAATTTACGAGGAATCCTTGTGTACCACAAAGAAACACACGACTGATATTCTGCAATTACTTATATTGCAAGATCAGTTGGGCATAGAATGAATTTGTTTAAATAGGAATTTTAATTGCCATATCCAATCATAAACTGAATCATTCTCAAATTGGTGAAAAAGAATTATTCGAAATCTCTAGAGAATAAAGGAAAAGTTTTTTTTTTAATGATAGAGACATTTATAGATATACATTTTATAGAGAGTAGTTTTTGTGTACCACAAAGAACCACAAAGAAACACCTTGTGTACCACAAAGAAACACACGACTGATATTCTGCAATTACTTATATTGCAAGATCAGTTAGTTGGGCATAGAATGAATTTGTTTAAATAGGAATTTTAATTGCCATATCCAATCATAAACTGAATCATTCTCAAATTGGTGAAAAGAATTATTCGAAATCTCTAGAGAATAAAGGAAAAGTTTTTTTTTTTTAATGATAGAGACATTTATAGATATACATTTTATAGAGAGTAGTTTTTGTGTACCACAAAGAACCACACCTTGTGTACCACAAAGAAACACACGACTGATATTCTGCAATTACTTATATTGCAAGATCAGTTAGTTGGGCATAGAATGAATTTGTTTAAATAGGAATTTTAATTGCCATATCCAATCATAAACTGAATCATTCTCAAATTGGTGAAAAAGAATTATTCGAAATCTCTAGAGAATAAAGGAAAAGTTTTTTTTTTAATGATAGAGACATTTATAGATATACATTTTATAGAGAGTAGTTTTTGTGTACCACAAAGAAACACCTTGTGTACCACAAAGAAACACACGACTGATATTCTGCAATTACTTATATTGCAAGATCAGTTAGTTGGGCATAGAATGAATTTGTTTAAATAGGAATTTTAATTGCCATATCCAATCATAAACTGAATCATTCTCAAATTGGTGAAAAATATTATTCGAAATCTCTAGAGAATAAAGGAAAAGTTTTTTTTTTATGATAGAGACATTTATAGATATACATTTTATAGAGAGTAGTTTTTGTGTACCACAAAGAAACACCTTGTGTACCACAAAAGAAACACACGACTGATATTCTGCAATTACTTATATTGCAAGATCAGTTAGTTGGGCATAGAATGAATTTGTTTAAATAGGAATTTTAATTGCCATATCCAATCATAAACTGAATCATTCTCAAATTGGTGAAAAAGAATTATTCGAAATCTCTAGAGAATAAAGGAAAAGTTTTTTTTTTTTAATGATAGAGACATTTATAGATATACATTTTATAGAGAGTAGTTTTTGTGTACCACAAAGAAACACCTTGTGTACCACAAAGAAACACACGACTGATATTCTGCAATTACTTATATTGCAAGATCAGTTAGTTGGGCATAGAATGAATTTGTTTAAATAGGAATTTTAATTGCCATATCCAATCATAAACTGAATCATTCTCAAATTGGTGAAAAAGAATTATTCGAAATCTCTAGAGAATAAAGGAAAAGTTTTTTTTTTTTAATGATAGAGACATTTATAGATATACATTTTATAGAGAGTAGTTTTTGTGTACCACAAAGAAACACCTTGTGTACCACAAAGAAACACACGACTGATATTCTGCAATTACTTATATTGCAAGATCAGTTAGTTGGGCATAGAATGAATTTGTTTAAATAGGAATTTTAATTGCCATATCCAATCATAAACTGAATCATTCTCAAATTGGTGAAAAAGAATTATTCGAAATCTCTAGAGAATAAAGGAAAAGTTTTTTTTTTAATGATAGAGACATTTATAGATATACATTTTATAGAGAGTAGTTTTTGTGTACCACAAAGAACCACCACCTTGTGTACCACAAAGAAACACACGACTGATATTCTGCAATTACTTATATTGCAAGATCAGTTAGTTGGGCATAGAATGAATTTGTTTAAATAGGAATTTTAATTGCCATATCAATCATAAACTGAATCATTCTCAAATTGGTGAAAAGAATTATTCGAAATCTCTAGAGAATAAAGGAAAAGTTTTTTTTTTTAATGATAGAGACATTTATAGATATACATTTTATAGAGAGTAGTTTTTGTGTACCACAAAGAACCACAAAGAAACACCTTGTGTACCACAAAGAAACACACGACTGATATTCTGCAATTACTTATATTGCAAGATCAGTTAGTTGGGCATAGAATGAATTTGTTTAAATAGGAATTTTAATTGCCATATCCAATCATAAACTGAATAATTCACAAATTGGTGAAAAAGAATTATTCGAAATCTCTAGAGAATAAAGGAAAAGTTTTTTTTTAATGATAGAGACATTTATAGATATACATTTTATAGAGAGTAGTTTTTTAGAGAGAGTTCGCAATCCACGTTAAAATGTAGATCCCGGTCTAATTAGCCTAGAATGTGCACAAAATGACAGTAGAACGACAAACAAAATCAATCTTTATCTGTGGTCCATGAATCTACAAAGTTTATTCACCCTTTTAGAATAAGAATATTATTTCGGTAGATCAACTGTGTTATAAAGCCGGATTAACATAATCTGGAGGGGAATTTGAAGGGTTGGACACTTTTACCTACTCCTAAAACCTTTCTGCAGCTTGATGACCAATTGGTTAGTCCTCTAGCCTTTGGTACCACAGGATTTTCAGGTTCAAATCCTGGCGTTGGCATGGATGTTTGTTAGTGCTTCGGAATCCACATTAAACTGTAGGTCTCGGTCTCATCAGCCTAAGTGTGCAAAAAATGACCGTAGAAATACCAACCAAACTCTGAGACCTTTTGGATCTGAAATTGATCGTAGATGTTGATCAAATTTCGAATTAGCTCCCTATATTCAGATACCATCAGACTACTTAAAAGGGCTGTTACAAAAATATTAATAAAAAAATTTATATTATTATGATTAAAATCTCTTATTAATCGTATAGTATTACTTTTTTAAATTAGAAGATAATATCATCGACAATCATTTTTTATTATCCTCATTTAGACTGTTCGTTAATTGTTCAATTCTGATATTAAAAGTATATTGGAAGTAATAAAATTATTATTAAAATAATTAATAATAATAATAATAATAATAATTATTATTAATAAATATTATATTCAATTATTATTATTAATAAGAATTATTGTAAAGAATTATTAAATTATTGAAAGAACATTGGAAGAGTACTTATATAATTTTTTACATGAACAGTACACTTTTTATAATGAATTTAAAAATCAATTTTTATATTTTCATAAAATATTTATATTTAATTATTTGTAAATATATATTTTTATGTGTATATCTTATAGACTGTAGATTAGATAAATTTTTATGAGATCATACATTAAAAATTACAGATTCAGTGAATCTGTAATTTTTATTTTATGATCTCATTATTATTTCATTTTTATTTTAGAATTTTTTATTATTTAATTATCATTATTGTTTGATTTATTATTAAATTCAGAGAATTGAATAATTAAAAATATTTGTAATGCCCTCAATGGAACAACATATATTTTAATTTAAATTGTAATTATTATAGGGAATAAAAAGGTCAATTTCCTGAAGATATTTACGACATTTTCGATATTCAGCTTATATTACTTTTGTGTAATTATTATGAAATATTATACAAAAAATAAGGTTATATTACTAGCTAAATGAATATTTTATTGAATAAAATCCCTTTAAAAGTTCACATTGTAACGCAAATAAATTATTCTCCTATTTCTTTCTTAATGTTTTAACTGTAACTTTATCCTCATAAATATCAACGGAGTTCATACATATCTGTTACTAAGCCATACATCTCGTGTGTCAAAAATTTTTCTATACGCTAATCCATAAAACGACAGACAAGTAGATCTAGTTCATTAAAGATTCACTTTTTATGTTGGTCATTTGACACCAAAAATGGGGGGCTTTCATTAACAATCTGTCATTTGTATGCACTATGCTATATTTCCCTCAGTTAACTGTAACCCTGAATTATTTTTAACCATTTTTTTTGCACCTCCATCATTCATTCTTTTTGTGTGAGTTTGTGGGGGAAAAAAAGTAGGGGTGGGTTGGGGGTCATATATATTTTTTATCTTATTTTGTGATGTAAAAAGAGGGATTATTGTTTTTTCACCCCACGTGAAATTTAAAAAGACTTTCTTGGCTCTCTTTCCTTTGTGAAGTAGTGTTTGTAATTAGAGTTTTCGAGTTTTTGTTCCTTTGTTTTTTTATGGACTTAAGTAAGCAGTTTTTTACTTAAGTTTTGAGAAAGCTTCCAAGTAAAATATTAAGAACTTCTTTGAGATGTACAGTCACTTAGCATTTTTAACACGTAGGATTGTTGTTTATTTTCTATTAGAAAAATGTTTTATTTTAAAATATTTATTACTCACTTGATATTAAATTGTTTTGTTTAATTTATGCTACATGTAATTATGAATTTTTATTTAGGCTAATATAATTTTATACTAGGCTCTGTGCCACAGATTTCGGGTTCGAGTTACGGGGTGGCCATGGATGTTTGTAATGGTTCGGAATCCCTTTAAACCGTAGGTCCTGGTCTAATATGACTGTAGAGGGTAGGGCTGACAACCCTACTCCGTAAAAAGAAAATACTTCGATATCTGCCAGGGAGTTGTTGCGTCAATGAAAAAGAAGAAGAATATAATTTTATTTAGGTATCGTATATTATCTAGAATAAACACTTCACGATTTTATTTGTTGAATACAATTTTAAATAAATAAATACATTTTTTTTCGTAAAATGTTCCATTAAAAATCAATAATATGTTCGGGCCATTATTTTAGCTTAAGTTTATTCGAAAATTGTTAGTTTCTATTGTTCCTCAAATTTTTTACCTTAAAAAGGGGGGGCATTTAATTCTATTTTTTTTTTTTTTTTTAAATTTATCTTTTGTATCAACTATCTTTAGCTAACTTTATCTTTTAATTTATATTTTTACAAAACATAAATAAATAAAAAAAAATTATTTATATAAAATTTTTTTTTTCTAATGCAGCTGGCAAACACAGACAGCTTGGTCTTTAGATGCCTTAAGGCAAATGCTGCAGAGACGTACTCACTTTGCATTACCCAGGGGGCGCGTGTAACTTGAAGATAAGCCACGGACGCGGAGTACCAATGCCCCCGCAACGCTCTACGATCTTATTAGACCGGGACCTACTTTTTAAAGTGGATTCCGAACCACTACAAACAACCATGGCACCGCCGGGACTCGAACCCGAAACCTGTGGTACCGAGCGCCAGAGCGCTAGCCACTCGGCCATTCAGGCCCATTTTTATAAAATAAAACTATTTATTTTTTTAAAATACTAATGAAGCATATTCACTGAATATAAATCTTTCTATATCGTAATAGATGCCAATGAGTTCGTCAGTTAGCCACCATTTCTAAACTCATTCGATCCGGCTGTATCTAGAGTGTGAAACAATTTTTATTTCATGGATATCACTCATTCCGTAGGGTCGGAGTGATTGGTATCCATGGGATAAAAACTATTGCCAAAGTATGCCAAAGTTTTAACTTGAAGAGATTTCAATTTCCAGTGAGATTTGCGTTCACGATCGACAAGCAACAGAGATAGCCTATACAATACTTCGAAATGGGTTTGAGTTGGTGATGTTTCTGTCATGGAAAACATATTGCTGTTTGCTCAAGAGTGAGTTTAACCGAGAATTTGTTTATTTTTGAGTCTGCAGGTGAATCTAGGTGGCCTACTGCCAAATAATATAGCTCATATTGTAGCTAGAGAAGATGAATAAATTGGAGAATATTAGGATTATATTAAAAGTTTAATTCTAAACTGGTTTAAAATGACTGTGGGAAAATGTAGACAATTTTTTGTGACCCATAACTAAAGCCCAGTGATTACTTGGTCTTATTTTGAATACGAAATTACTGAATGGAATAGATATTTGGGTTTAAAATAGAAACCTTTAAACAACTGTGAGACTAGATTTGCGAATTAGGGCCTGAATAGCCTTGTTGCTCGGTACCACAGGTTTCGGTTCGAGTCCCGGCGGTGCCATGGATGTTTGTAGTGGTTCGGAATCCACTTTAAAACGTAAGTGGCGGTCTAATATAATCGTGGAGCGTTGCGGAGGTATTGGTACTCCGCGTCCGTAGCTTATCTTCGAGCTACACGCATCTCCTGGGTAGTGCTAAGTGAGTAATGTCGGTGCAACGTTTGCGTTAAGGCATCAAAGACAATTGTCTAAGCGTTTGCCAGCTGCATTAGAACAAAACAAAAATGATTAGCGATAAAATTAAACGAAAGGTTTCATCAAATGTAAGAGATCACTTCGTTGATGGCTGGTCATAGGTAAAAACTTCGGAAGAACTTGACACTGACTATAAAGTATGATAATGAGTGCTGAAAAAGAACTACTTTAAAAACCTAGAACTAGAGAAAACTACTTACCTGAGTTTTACCATAGATAATTGAAGTAACCCTAATTCCAACCACACAGTTAAGAGCTTACGTTTCGAAGAGGATTTCAAAGGATTAGTTGTTACCAAAGTAAAGTTCGTCAAAACTGTCTTTTCCCCATTGATTGATACTGGAAGTACTGTAAATTTGAATCGTGAAGATGCTTATGCGAAATTTCATGCACCTGAATTGGAAGGTGTGGTATAAAAATATGAGTATCAGGAATTGGGAAAAGCAACATGAAAACTGTTGGTTGCTTTAACAAAACGATAGCTATTAATGAAAATACACTTTCATTGAAGTTCATTGTCCCATCTCATATAATGAACATTGGAGTTATTCTAGGCATTGAAATTTAAAGTTTGCCAAACTATTTTTTTCTCATGACCACATTGTAATCACCCAAAAAGATGCAAACGAACACGTAGAGACGCAAAACGAAATATGTGATGGTATACCAAAGGCTGTTACTCTTCACAATATAAGCATTCTCCCATGTCAAGTCGGTGAAGACATGTTGAGAACTGGAAAGATCCAGAGTTTAATAGATGTTTGGGAGTATTTTGGTCTAATTATCTACTCAAGAGAGAAGGTTTTAGAAAATATGGCTTTATTGAAGATGTACAAGTGGTCTATGATGCCCAGAGTGATCGAGTATTTATGTATTTTGAAAACACAGACGATGCCAAAATGGCCAAAGAGTGGTGCAACGGTCAGGAAATTGATGGATAAATGATTCATGTTGGTTTTTCAATTACTAAAAATTTCACACTCCTCCTGGAATTTACATGGATCTACGTACCCAGAAGTTGGTGAACATAGAAAAGAAGCCAAAACAAATATTAAAAAAAAAAAAAAAAAAGATTCAATTAGGAAATAAGAAAAGAAAGCAAAGAATTAGTATGGTATCGTCAACTCGCCAACTCTGAATTGGTTTCACATTTTTTTTCTTTCTAATGCAGCTGGCAAACAGACATGGACGTCTTAAGGCAAGCGCTGCACAGACGTTACACACTTTGCATTACCCAGGGGACGCGTGTAACTATTACAAAACTATAAACATCCATGGCACCGCCGGGACTCGAACCCGAAACCTGTGGTACCGAGCACCAGAGCGCTAGCCACTAGGCCATTCAGGCCCAATTGGTTTTACGTTGCGTTCAAAATATCAAGAACCATATGAAGTCGCAAACAGAAAGCATCATGATCGCTACGATGTAAGGAAAATCAGTCAACCAAAACTAAATCAGCGGATTTAATGAAATCTTGGAACGCGGGATTGTCGAAATGTAAAAATTCCTTGCTACTCATTTAAATTTCTTGAAGTATAAACAGCATGTTTACTCTGTATTTTGGTACAATGTATCCGTATGTCGGCAACAGATATGATTATTCTAGACGTTGATGACTGCTATCTTGCCGAAATAGTATTTAAATATTAACGTATTATTAAACTATTATCTTTGATGCACCTTGCTTAGTTTGATAAATGACAACTAATCTCGCGCACTCACACTCCAATTTATATATATATATACACTCAAGAGTCAAAACATTATAACCACCCCTATATTTTGCAATGAACTCGCCTGGATGACGTGGAAGGCACGTGATCAGGTGTAAGTGGTATTTAACTGGTATTAAGTGGTGGTACTAATCTCGCACTCACACTCCAATTTATATATATATATATATATATATATATATATATACACTCAAGAGCCAAAACATTATGACCACCCCTATATTTTGCAATGAACTCGCCTGGATGACGTGGAAGGCACGTGATCAGGTGTAAGTGGTATTTAACTGGTATTAAGTGGTGGTACTAATCTCGCGCACTCACACTCCAATTTATATATATATATATATATATATATATATATATATATACACTCAAGAGCCAAAACATTATGACCACCCCTATATTTTGCAATGAACTCGCCTGGATGACGTGGAAGGCACGTGATCAGGTGGAAGTGGTATTTAACTGGTATTAAGTGGTGGTACTAATCCATGTCAAGGTGAGTTGAAGCTGTGTTGCGCGCCAAAGGTGGGCCAACTCGTTATTGACAGGTGGTCATAATGTTTTGGCTCTTGAGTGTATATATATATGTCGTATGTGTGTGTGGCGTATATATATATATATATATATATACACATGGTGAAAACATTGTTATTATCACACAACATTAAATTTTCATGGACAATCACGATTTTTAATTTCTATATAATTATAGCCAAAATAATTTGTTCCAAGTTTTATTTATTAACAATCGAATGATTTACATTTCCCTTATATCGATACAACTATAAATATTTCATAAATTTTCTTTACATTTATTCTTAAGGTGTTGTTTTTTTTATCATGGCAATAAATTCAATCTGCTCCGATTTGGTGGCAATTTTATAACTAACAACAGATTTATTAAAAAGAAAAAAATTTAAAAAATAATAAAATAAAAAGATCAGAAAAGTTGTAGAATCAAATGCTGATATCAAATTTTCAATCTTTTTAGCATATACAGCGTATGAATTTTTAAAAGAATTTTTTTTTTACTTAAATTTCAATTTTGAAAAGTGCTTATAAAACATTTAACTTCAGTGCAACTATTTAAAGCTATAAACTTTTTCATTTAAAAATTTCAAGGGAGAGTTTGATTTCGCAAAGGTTTACTTTTAATGGTGAAACTTGAAATCTGAAGATCGAAATGCTAGTCTAGAAAACACATTTCCGTTTCGCCAGCATCTTTGAGTTGGTTGCCATGACAACCAAATGTCGTTTTAATGGTGTAAAACGGGAATTAAAGGAAATGGTAAAACTCCTTAAGCTATATATGGTAATTTATTCTCAGGTTAAATAAAACTAGAAATGATCGTGAAAGAAAATTTCAGATTTCACGATCAATAAATATAACCTGTTGACATTAAATGTTCAATCGAATATTAATGTTAATTAATTTGAAAACGAATTAATCTTAAACAATAATTTTATTGGCATTGTTTTATAATTTTTTGTATATAAATTAATGTTAAATATATTTTACTAACAAAAAATAATTGAAATCAACTTATTTTTTTAATAGGAGCTTTTTATTTATATAATACGATTAAATCGCCCTAAAATTTTAGTGAAATGTTCATCTGAAACATAAATTACATAAGAATAAAAGGTTTTTTGTTCAATATATTTCGTTTTCATTGGCGCAACAGCCCTATGGTGGGCCAAGGCAATCTGCCTACTGGCACATTTGGATAGGAGATGGTTTAATTTTACGGTATAGGGTTGGCAGTCCTACGCCCACTAGTCATTATTAGACTGGGACCTACTGCTTAAAGTGAATTCTGAATCACTACAAACATCCATGGAACCTCCGAGAATCGAACCCGAAAAGCCTATGGCAGAGGGCGCAAGAGCGCTAGTTACTCGGACATTAGGCCTCCGTTCAGTATACTAAATCTGAAAAATTAAATCAGAAAAACCAGTAAACATTATCTAGAAAATCTCTATAATCATATATTTAAAGAAAGACTTTGTTAGAATTTATATTAAACTGTTAGTACCGCAATAGCTGAATAGAAAAATTTTACCTTTACTGTAAATAAATGTTTTAAATTTCACTTATCTAATAATAATAATATGGTTTGGTTTAATTTGTCGCTCTATGGTCATTTTGTGCACACTTTAAGCTTATTTGACAGGATCCACAATTTAATGTGAATTCCGAATCACTCACAAACATCCATACCACCGTCATGATTCAAACCTGAAACCTGTGGTACCATTGGCTAGAGCACTAGCCAATAGGCCATCAGCCCGTAACAACATAAGGAAAATACAATAATGCAATACTAACTTTTAAACAGCATAAAATAAGTCAAAATATTCTCTAAAATAGAACATTTAATGCTTCTTTCTTTCTGTAACATAGTTTCAATCCAAGAGCATTCTATGCTATAAAACGAATTACACAACACCAAACCGTAATCGACACTTATAAAGACCAATAAAATTACTAGCATGCATTGGTACTTCTTTGGCGATAAAAAGCAATCTGCTCGCCAGGACGTAATGACTGAATAAAGAAAAAGTCTTCAAGTAAGCTAATTAAGACCATTGAGAGACTCTTTGGGGAGACAGGGCGGCAATTTCAGGGACGCCAATGAGCTTGCGGCATTTGCATATAAAGTATCTCAATGTCACATTTTCGACGACTAGGCATTCAGTACCATCTGCTGGGGAGTTTCTCCTGCTACTTAAAATTAGCTCTTAACCGAATGAATCTTTTTTCTTAACGAAAATTTGGCGCCTTTTGGCGAAACGAGTCGTTAAGCGAAGAAAATCATAGATGATTAGTTTTGTTTGAGGAAGAAAAATAATAACCGAATTGAATAATAATGCTTCTGGTTCTGTTTTCTAAAGACCTTTATCTTTCAACGTATGGAGAAATTTTGATTAGATAATTCAATATTGACATGATAACGACATTTATTTTTTTTAGTTTTGTAAGAATTTGGTATTCTATTTCTCCTTTGTAGACTTTCTTATAATGCTCCAATTGTACAAATATCAATTTTGGGGTTTATACACTCTAACATTCACAATATATATAACGACTGTATAGTTTAATGAAATTATCAAATATGAATAGTCATGGATTTATTATAAAAACTTCGGAATTTTTTAAACCATATTGACTAATATGGAAGTAAAGCGTTGGGTGTAGGGCTGACAATCTCTATCTCTCTAAGATAAAACAAATTTTGGGTCTTTGGTATTCTATTCCTTCATTGTAGACTTCCTTATACAGCTCCAATTGCACAATGATCAATTTTTAGGATATATATATATATATATATATATCGTCTCGATTTAACATCTCCTGTCTCGACATTTACCAGTAGGCGGATGACCTTGGCCTTGTTGGGTCAATGAAGAAGAAGACTATAGAGAGAATTCGGCTCATTTATAGAGATAATTCGATTCAATTAAAAATACTTTTGGTTCACAGATTTTCTTACTAAATTATTTCAGAAGGTAATAATTTAAATTATCAGTATTGCTGAATAAAACTAAAATTATACTTTTAAATTAAACATAACCTAGGATCATTAGAGAATAAGAATATTAAATTACATTTTTGTAAGGAGGAAGAAATTTTATTGTTTACTCTCATTTTGATATATTTGATTTAATATATCAAAATGAGAGGAGTAAATTTGTTTAAAATAAAGTCGTTTCTCATAATATAATAGAAATTTAATTTTCGTTTTTTATGAAAAAAAAAAATATGACTATTAAAAAAAATGGAAGCCGAATTTTAAAAGTCGTAATGAAAAATAATTTCTTTTTTTAAATTTTAAAACATCTATTGCTCGTGGCAAAATAATTTTTTGTTTTCTTACTAAATTTTCAAAAATGATATCTTTACACCTTTTAAAAAAAATGGAAGCCGAATTTTAAAAATCGAAATGAAAAATAATAATCAAAATAATTTTTTATTTTTTCATAAACAAGTAATATATATAAAAAAAAAAAAAAAAATTAAAGTCATCTTTTTTTAGTTTCGTATACCAAAATGTAAATTTTTTGTTTTCTTATAAATGGTTTGTACAAAAATGATATCTTTACCACAAACGAGCTTAGAAATTTATTTTTATTGTAATAAAATATTTGAAGTTGAGTTATGACAAATTTTTATGAAAATTGAAGAATTTGAGCAAGCTTTTGTTTTGTTTATCATAAAAATAAAGGATTAAGGGTTTTGATGGGTTAAAATATATTACAGTTAAGGGTTACATTATATAATGGTTAAAAACTAATATAATCTAACCTTCTGAAAATCTTTCACTTATTTGATGTTTCGGTTTTATAACATTAGTTCCATTTAAAAAAACCATTATAAAGTGGAAAAATAGTCGCCGAGTAATTGAATTAAACGAAAAAAAGTCCAAATAAAACTTTTTAACTGCATACTTGAATTTAAAGAAATATTCTAATGCTTTTTTCCTACGATAATTTTAAAAGTTTGCATCCACAGAATTAAAAAAATACCATTGAAAGCTTTTTTGTACCCTTGAAAGCTTTTTTGAAATAACATTTCTATTTGTTAAATTTTTCGTGTAATTCATTTCAAATTTAGTTTTTGGGATCTTTAAATTTTTTATGGAAATTTTTTTTTATAAACATAACAAAACAAAATTGAGTTTTTAAGGTTTGAAATTAAAAGGTTTTTCTTATTTATTTATTTATTTATTTATTTTTTTGAAAACCTTCGTTGAATTTGAAAGGATATCGTAGCTCTTCGTTTAGATATATTTAGGAAATATGATATGGCTGTTAAGATATTAAAAATAATTCTGAATATTATCTTTAAATAAGTTTAAAATGGAAAATAAAGTTTTAAGCTTTGTAGGAAAATAATGTTTTGCTAAAAGGATTTTAGCTTATAATATTTTATTTGAATTCGAGAGTTTTTCAAAAATTATTATAGGAACGAATGTCGATTCGTTTAGTATAAAAACGAATTCATTCAATTTAGAAATAAGTACTAATTTTTTTAAATACCTTTTTTTTAGTATTATACGTTTATCAAAATTTCTCCCTATTAAAAAACTCCTTGTATTGTCCATTTTATTTCCTTTGAAGTAAAATGGATTTAGTATTTTGATAATTATTTATATATGTAACGTTATAAGATATTTTTAACATTTACATTTACATAAAAATTATTTATAAATGTAAATATAAATTTTCATTTATTTTTATTATTTTTACATTACATTTATTATTTTATTATTTTTTTTTATCAAATTACATTTATAAAGACATATTTTATTGTTTTAAAATGAGTTTTATTGTTTATTTTTTTTATCAAATTTTTATATGAAGTTTTAAAATAATTTTTTTTTAGAAATGCTTTTTTTTAAATTCAGAGAGTTTTTTTTTATTTCAAATTCTTTATCACAATATTCTTAATATTATAGTTTTCCCTCGTTATATAACTCAAGTAGGAAGATTAAAGGTAAGTTTCAACTGGATACTAAAATCTCACATCATGAAACGCCATCTGATCTTAAGGCTGAGTGTACAGGATATTAGGTTTTTGATTGGCTGGTGTTCTATGACGTAGCATTTTAATATCCGATCCATTTTAAGAAAAACCGCTAAATTTATCTTGGTTGTATGATTTAAAAATAATGTGCATAAAATATCTTAATGCCCTATATTATCTGGTCTACTGAACTTAAAATATTCATAAAATTGTACTTAAAAAGTTGTTTACGAGACATTAAAATCAATAAATACTTAAAATTTGAAAATGAGGTATTAAGGAATCAAAGTTAGATCATTAATAGGGACAATGCTTTATCAATAATTACTTACCTCACAGATTTATTCAATGTTTTGTTAACAAATTATATTATAGCATTACTCTATTTAAATATACAGAATTCTTCTTCATTGGTATAACAGTCCCATTGTGGACTTAGGCCGTTTGCCTACTGGCAGATTTCGAGACGGGAGATGCTTTTTCTTTTTACGGGGTAGGGTTGTCAGCCTTACGCTCTACAATCATATTAGACCGGGGACTACAATTTAAAGTAAATTCCGAACCACTACAAACATCCATGGCACCGCCAGGACTCGACCCCGAAGCCTGTGGCACTTAGCGCTAATCACTCAGCCATCAGGCCCCAACTATATAGAATTAAAAAAGTTAAGGTTAAAGAAAGTTAAAAAGTTTAAAGAAAGAAAAGTTTTATTATGAGGTGGTTTTATTTAGCATGTCCTTCAAAATAAAATATTTTGTGCAATTTTTCCGTTATGATTTAATAGCCATATCCAAAATGACACAGGGAAATTCTGAAGGCTCATAGTAATCAATTTTATTACTGAAAGTTTCAACTCGATTTTCGAGATACTTGTTAAAACAACGCGAATTATTATTATTTTTTTTGTTCCTACCTCCACTGGAGTTACTGCAATGGAGCCTCCCAAGTGTCATGTGCCATTTGCAAAGTTTTGTCGTATAAGTTTAGTTATTGAAAAGTCCCATAAAAATCATCCACGGAATAGTTTTCCTAGGGTTTACGACTGGGTTGATAGTTATACTTAGAGGATATAGTTATTTGTAAACTCAACTTCTCCTTATTTTTATTTCCAAAAATATATTGAATTTGGTTCTGGTGAATTATATTACAAAGATGAGTACAAAGTTATTGTTCAAAACAGACTTATCAAAACAGCTGAAATCTAATTAAATGAAATATTATTTTAAATGGTGCTGTTGTTTACGAATGCTTAGCACTTTGAACTCATCATAATTCGTATCATATGAACGAATTTTTTTTAACTGATTCGTTCTAAAATATTATTTTAAATGTTGTTGTTGTTTACGAATGCTTAGCACTTTGAACTAAAATCATTCAATATCACTTTAGATTTCAAGTTATTTTAATTTATAATACATTTTTTTGTCACTTAAATTGTTATTTCATTATGTCTATGTCGTTATCCTATGATCATTAATTGTATTCTTTAATTTTCCAGCTTGCCTTTTAGGTTCAATTTCATATTTCATATCATATGAACAAATATTTTTTAACTAATTCGTTTTAAAATAGTATTTGAAATCTTGATTATGTTTACGAATGCCTAGCATTTTGAATTAAAATTATTCATTATTATTTTAGATTTCAAATTATTTTATTTTATACCGAGTTTTGTTATCACGTGAATTGTCATTATCATTATGTCTATGTTGTTATCCTGTGATTAGATTTATTAATTTGTATTCTTTAATTCTCTAGGGTGCCTTTTAGGTTCATTAAATGATTTATAATTCATATCATATGATCGAATACTTTTTAACTAGCACGTTCTAAAATATTATTTTAAATGTTGCAGTTGTTTACGAATGACTAGCACTTTGAACTAAAATCATTCACCATTATTTAAAATTTCAAGCTATTTAAATTTATAACACATTTCTTAGTCACGTGAATTGTCATTGTCATTATGTCTTTGCCGTTATCCTACGATAAGTTTTATTGATTTGTATTCTTTAATTCTCCAGCTTGCCTTTAGGGTTCAATGAATGAAACATACTTCATATCATTTGAACAAATATTTTTTTAACTAATTCGTTTTAAAATATTATTTTAAGTGCTGCTGTTGTTTCCGAATGGCTAACACTTTGAACTAAAATAATTCATCATTATTTTAGATTTCAAATTATTTTAATTTATATGTTGTCACTTAAATTGTCATTGTCATTATGTCTATGCCGTTATCCTATGATCAGTTTTATTAATTTTTATTCTTTAATTCTCCAGCTTGTTTTTTAGTTTCAATGAATGATTCATAATTCATATCATATGAACGAAGTTTTTTTAACTGATTCGCTTCAAATGCTGCATTCAGAAATAGTGGAAAGCTACTGAACTAATAACAAAATACTTAGAATTTGTCGTATTAAATATTTTTCAAAAAAGTATTTAGAAAAATTACTCTCATTTATGCTTTTACGCTTACGCTTTAATTTTGAAATAATTAATATAAGAATTATTTTCTGAAACTTGTAGATTCTTTATTTAATATATTTTAATTATTTGTATCTTATTGATATATTTTTACTATTTATGTATTATTAAATATTTAGCTCTTAAATATTTGCATTATTTTTTGTTACCTCATCGCATCATTTTTCGAATTACTATTTATTATTATTTTTTAAATAAAAGGAGATTCGATTCCATAGCAATCTGATCTAATTGATAAAGCTGACTCATCTATTATCAATTAGAAAAAAACCTTGTTTATATTATATCACCTGTTAAAATGTACACAAACAAACCCTTATAAATAAATATGAAGCATTATTCAATCCTGTGGAGATCGAATAAATAGGATAAATTTTCGGTTAAAGTGTTTTGATAAGAGATATTTTAAAATAAATTTGCAAGTCTTTACCTTGACTGATAAGCAAAAAATTGTTTTGGCTTAGATTTCAATTACTAAATCTGCATTTTTATCGGATAGTTCAACATCTGGCGGATTAAATTTGCAAAATCAAGCATTTTTCTACCGTGATCATCAATTTTAATAAATATCTCTAACTTTCTATCCTTAAGAAATACATAGATTACTATCCCACTTTTGTTAATAAGCCCATTTTTTTTTGTTAAGTACATGTTTTGATTATGTATTCTTCATTATATGCTAGTATTCGAAAGGTTTGTTTTTAAAAGATTTAATCTATTTTAAATTTTTAACATTTTCTGTCATTAATTATTAACAAACAATTGTTTATATGTTAATTCATTTATAAAAATGATAAAATTATATGCTAGTATTCGAATTTGTTTTTTAAAAGATTTAATCTATTTTAAATTTTTAACATTTTCTGTCATTAATTATTAACAAACAATTGTTTATATGTTAATTATCATGTTATAAAAATGATAAAATTATATGCTAGTATTCGAAAGGTTTGTTTTTAAAAGATTTAATCTATTTTAAATTTTTAACATTTTCTGTCATTAATTATTAACAAACAATTGTTTATATGTTAATTATCATGTTATAAAAATGATAAAATTATATGCTAGTATTCGAAAGGTTTGTTTTTAAAAGATTTAATCTATTTTAAATTTTTAACATTTTCTGTCATTAATTATTAACAAACAATTGTTTATATGTTAATTATCATGTTATAAAAATGATAAAATTATATGCTAGTATTCGAAAGGTTTGTTTTTAAAAGATTTAATTTTTTAACATTTTCTGTCATTAATTATTAACAAACAATTCTTATCATGTTATAAAATGATAAATATATTCGAAAGGTTTGTTTTTAAAAGATTTAATCTAAGTTTTTAACATTTTCTGTCATTAATTATTATGTTTATATGTTAATGTTATAAAAATTAAAATTATAATTCGAAAAATCTATTTTAAATTTTTAACATTTTCTTTAATTTTAACAAACAATTGTTTATATAAATTATCATGTAAAAAATTATATCTAGTATTCGAAATTTTGTTTTTAAAAGATTTAATCTATTTTAAATTTTTAACATTTTCTGTCATTAATTATTAACAAACAATTGTTTATATGTTAATTATCATGTTATTAAAATGATAAAATTGAATTTCTTCTTGAAAATTTTTTTTTTTTTTGAATTGTTACTAAGTCTGGTATTTCTGATTTATATAAACTTTAATAAAATGGTAAGAAATATAATGATGAATAATTATAAAAAATTATTTCAAAAATTGAAAACGTATATCATTATTTCGATATGTGATGTATGATAATTTCTTATTTTTAATGCAGTTGAAAACCTTCGGCATTCTGAATTATTGTAATTAAAATTATTTCCATTATTATTGATGTAAATATTTTAAAATAATTTTTAACGTAAATGTAATATTATGTTTTGATTTCATTTTTCTCAATGGCATTTATTCATTTTCATATTCTTTAATGTAGTCACTATTTCTTCTATTAAACATTTTCTATTCCATTCGAAACCTTCAAGATTCTAATGGTAAATGTAATTAAAATTATTTCCTTTATTATTAATATAAATATTTAAAATTAATTTTTCTATATCTTAAAAGTAATTAAAAATAATGAAATTAAAAAATAAAATTAAAATAATAGTAATTATTTTTAATTTCTTTTTTCTAAATAGCATTTATTCATCTTCGAGATTCTGACAGTAAATGAAATTAAAATTATTTCCATTATTATTGACGTAAATAACTAAAAATAATTTATATTTTTTTAATTAAAAGTAACATAATTCTTTGATTTCATTTTTCTAAATGACATTTATTTATCATTTATTATTCTATTTGACATTTATTATTGTAGTTATTTGTACTATAAAACATTTTATTCTGTTTTAAGCCTTCGACATACTGACATTAAATGAAAATTATTTCCATTATTAATGGAGTAAATTATTTTCATTATTATTGAGGTAAATATTTAAAAATGATTTTAATTTTTTAACATAAAATAATATTATTTTTTGATTTCATTTTTTTCTCATATTTATTCATCCTTCACATCCTTTATTGTAGTAACATTTTTTAACTATTAAACATTTAATTCTGTTCTAAACCTTCAAGATTCCGACAGTAAAGCAATTAAAATTATTTTCATTATTATTGGTGTAAACACTTAAAAATAATTTGTATTTCTTAACATAAAAGTAACATTATTTTTTGATTTCATTTTTCTTAATGACATTTATTCATCTTTTTTTTTTTAAATACACTTTAAATTTAAATTAAATAAAATGCTAACTGTGATATGCTGTTTGTACTTTTTGAACATTTTTCACCTACTACTTTTTCAGCATCCACTGAACCATTTATAATTTATATTACTTTTAGTGGAAACCGACACCTTTCATCCAACAATTCCATTAACCAAGAAGTCTGAGAGACGAAAGCGCGCTTATAAAACTCTTTTATTGAAGAACCAACAGATCGATTCGCTAATTCATTTAGTCTCCTGCCAAAGGCAGGGAAATTACCCTATTCAGGTCGTCTTGGACGGCTCCCTGGCTTCCTTTGAACGTGATGAATGATCAATCGTCTGATCAATAATTATGTTTCATCCACTCCAGTGACCATTCTCAGACTCGCATGTTATCATCTCGGTTATGAGACAATGCAGAAATGGCGATTTCTGTACGAACCGTCCAATTAACAATCTCTTCATGGAGTTTCTTAAGTGCTTTCTTTTGTACTATTTAGACTATAATTGAATTGGGATTACTTTTAAATGGCGGGAATGTCGTGTGATAATGACTGTTTTATATAAAATTTGCGGAAATTTTTGTGTATGGAATACATGTTCATAATTTGTCATGGATTAAGCTATTCATGGCCGACTTGTGGCAACGTGCGCCGCAGGTGAGCATTATAGGGGAGGTTCAATCCGCTGGAGCCATTGTTGTAGACACTTGTTTAAAAAAAAAAGTGATTCGATAGCGTTTGTGATACTCAGCATATTGTCTCGTGAGTTGGACTACCTGGTGGGAATTTTTCTGGGTTCCCCCATACGATACATAATTGCTGGGTAGTTTCGCCTAAAAGTCCTCCATGGAAGACAATGCCTTCCTTCTTCAGTGGCACGGAGCGGAGTCAGACTTTTACCTACGGATGCTCCATCACAACAGAAGTTGCCCTTTTCCACCATCCATGAGTAGACGATTGATCGGTTGTACGTCCCATCATATTCATCTATTATAATCGCCATTTCTTCTGTTAAACTTTTTCTATTCCATTTGAAACCTTCGAGATTCTGATAGTAATTGTGATTAAAATTATTTCCATTATTATTATTGATGTAAATATTTAAAAATAAATAATTTTTAACATAAAAGTAGTATTAATTTTTAACATAAAATTTTTTTTTTCAATTTTTCTCAATGACATTTACTCATTCTTCAAAATGTTGAGATAGTTTTTAACCTTTCATAAAATTCACTTCGAATTGAAATGAAATAAAATGCTAACTAAAGCATTTAACATAACGATGAAAATTTTACAGATAGTACTTTTTCAAACCTTTTCCACCTACTACTTTTTCAACATCTGCTTAAAACCATTTCTAATTTACATTACTTTTAGTCGAAACCGACACCTTTCTTCTAACGATTCCATTAAGTGAGAAGTTTGAGAGACGAAAGCGCTCTTCTAAAACTCTTTTCTATTAAAGAATCAACGGATCGATTCTCTAATTCATTTAGTCTTCCACCAAAGGCGGGGGAATTACCCTATTGAGGTCGTCTTTGACGGCTCGGGGGCTTCCTTTTGAAACCTTCGAGATTCTGATAGTAATTGTAATTAAAATTATTTCCATTATTATTATTGATGTAGATATTTAAAAATAAATAATTTTTAACATAAAAGTTATATTATTTTTTTTATTAAATTTTTCTCAATGACATTTATTCATTCTTCAAAATATTGAGATAGTTATTACCTTTTCATTAAACACACTTTGAATTGAAATTAAATAAAATGCTAACTAAAACATGTTTTAACGTAGCATTTAAAATGGAACTATTTGAACCTTTTTCAAATATTTTCCACCTACGACTTTTTCAACGTCTACTCATCATTTATAATTTACATTACTTTTAGTTTTAACCGACACCTTCCATCTAGAAATTCCATTAACCGAGAAGTTTGAGAGAGGGGAGCGCTCTTCTAAAAGTCTTTTATTGAAGAATAAACAGATCGATCCTCTAATTCACTTAGTCTTCCACCAAAGGCGGGGGAATTACCCTATTGAGGTCGTCTTTGACGGCTCGGGGGCTTCCTTTGAACGTGATGAATGCCTCCCCTGCTCCGTCATCGAATCAATAATTATGTCTCATCCACTCCGGTGATAATTCTCAGACTCGCATGTCACCATCTCTGTTATGAGACAATGCAGTGAGGGAGATCTGTGCACCAACTTTCGAATTAACGATCTTATCATGGAGTTTCTTAAGTGCTTTCTTTTGTACTATTTAGACGTTAATTTAATTAGGAAAATTTTTAAATGGTGGGAATGTCTTGTGATAATGATTGTTTTGTATAAAACTTGCGTAAACTTTCGTAAAACTTTGTATAAAATAATTCAATACATAATTTGTCATCGATAAAGCTATACATGGCCGACCTGAGGCTCAGTGGCAACGTGTGCGGCTGGTGAGCCGGAGATCAATCAGATCGTAGATCAGAGATTCAATCCGCTAGGAGGCTTTGTTGTAGACACAATTTTAAAAAAGAGGATACTCAATGGCGTTTGGGAGGTTCAGCATTTTGGCTGTTGAGTCGGAATACCTGGTGGGAGTTTTCGAGTTTTCACCCATATGATATGCAAATGAGTGGTATTTCCACCTAAAAGTTCTCTCGGATATCTCCGCCTTCCTTCTTCTGCGACACGGAGCCAAGTCAGATTTCTACTTATGTGTGCTCTGTCACAACAGATGATGCCCATTCCCCTCCATCCATGAGTACGTTACTCATCGGTTGTTCGTCTCGTCATATACATCTATTATATTCACTGTTTCTTCTGTGAAACATTTTCTATTGCATGTGAAACCTTCGAGATTCTGACAGTTATTGTGATTAAAATTATTTCCATTATTATTTAAAAATAAATAATTCTTAACGTAAAAGTAATATTATTTTTTTATTTTTTATTTTTTCAATGACATTTATTCATCCTTCAAGATATTGAGATAATTTTTAACTTTTAGTAAAATACACTTTAAATTGAAATTAAATAAAATGCTAACTGTAATATGCTTTTTGTACCTTTTGAAACCATTTCCACCTAATGCTTTTTCAACATCCACTTAACCATTTATAATTAACATTACTTTTAGTTTAAACCGACACCTTTCATCCAACAATTCCATTAACCGAGAAGTTTTGAGACACGAAAGCGCTCTTCTAAAACTCTTTTACTAAAGAATCAACAGATCGATCCGCTAATTCACTTAGTCTCCCACCAAAGGCAGGGGAATTACCCTATTTGGGTCGTCTTGGACGGCTCCCTGGCTTCCTTTGAACGCGATGAATGCCTCCCTTGCTCCATCACCCGATCAATAATTATGTCTCATCCACTCCGATGATAGTCCTCAGACTCGCATGTTATCATCTCTGTTATTAGACAATGCAATAAGGGAGAATCTCTGAACCAACCGTCCAATGAACGATCTCATCATGGAGTTTTTTAAGTTCTTTCTTTTGGTGTTAATTTAATTGGGAAATTTTTTAAATGTTAGGAATGTCTCATGATCAAGAGTGTTTTCTATAAAATTTGCGGAATTGTTTTTTGTATGGAATACATAATTTGTCATTGATAACATAAACGGTTTTTGGCTCAGGGGCAATGTGGGCCTCTGGTGAGCATGAGGGCTGAGGTACAATCCTCTGGAGGCATTGTTGTAGACACTTATTTCAAAAACGAGGATACTCTCGATGGCATTTACGATGTTCAACATCTTGCCTCGTTAGTTAGACTACCTAGTGGGAATTTTCCTGGGTGTAGACGGTGCGGCGCAAAAGGTCCTCCATGGAAGGCAATGCCGTCCTTCTTGAGAGTCACAGAGCCAAGTTATACTTCTACCGACAGGTGCTCCATTCCAACAGAAACTGCCCCCTTTCCCTCCATCCATGAGTAGGCTACTCATCGGTTGTCCGTCCCGTCATATTCATCCATTATAGTCGCTATTTCTTCTGTTCAACATTTTCTATTCCATTTGAAACCTTCGACATTCTGATAGCTATTGTAATTCTCATCCACTCCGGTGATAGTTCTCAGACTCGCATGTTATCATCTCTGTTATGAGACAATGCAGTGAGGGAGATCTCTGCACCAACCTTCCAGTTAACGATCTCTTCATGGAGTTTCTTAAGTGCTTTCTCTTGTGCTATTTCAACGTTAATTTAATTGCGAAAAATTTTAGATGGTGGGAATGTCTTGTGATAATGATTGGTTTCTATAAAATTTGCGACTTTAAAATAAACGAAAACAGGCCACTTTTTATCTATGGAATACAAAATTTGTCATGAATAAACGTATACCTACCCTACTCGTGGCTCAGTCCCAACGTGCGCCGCAGGTGAGCATTAGGGCTGATGTGCAATTCGCTGGCAGCATTGTTGTAGACACTTGTTTCAAAACCCGAAGAGACTCGTTAGTGTATTTGATGTTCAACATCTTGCCTCGTTAGTTAAACTACCTAGTGGGAGTTTTTCTGGGTTCCCCCATACGATACAGATATTGCAGGGTAGTTCCGCCTAAAAGTCCTCCATGGAAGGCAATGCCCTTCTTCTTCAATGATACGGAGCCCAGTCAGATTTCTACCTGGCGCCCATAACAACATAAGCTGCCCTCTTTCCCTCCATCCATGAGTAGACTACTCATCGGTTGTCCATCCTGTCATATTCATCTATTATATTCGCTATTTCTTCTGTTCAACATTTTCTATTCCATATGAAACCTTCGAGATTCTGAAACTGATTGTAATTAAAATTATTTCCATTATTATTGATGTAAATATTTAAAAATAAATAATTTTTAACTTGTAAAATAAAATATTATTTTTTTTTATTTTATTTTTCTCAATGACATTTATTCATTCTTCAAAATACTGAGATAGTTATTACCTTTTCATTAAACACACTTTGAATTGAAATTAAATAAAATGCTAACTGAAACATATTTTAACGTAGCATTTAAAATGTAACTATTTGAACGTTTTTCAAATATTTTCCACCTACTACTTTTTCAACGTCTACTCAACCATTTATAATTTACATTACTTTTAGTTTTAACCGACACCTTCCATCTAGCAATTCCATTAACCGAGAAGTTTGAGAGAGGGAAGCGCTCTTCTAAAAATCTTTTATTGAAGAATAAACAGATCGATTCGCTAATTCATTTAGTCTCCTACTCAAGGTAGGGAAATTACCCTATTGAGATCGTCTTTGACGGCTCGCTGGATTCCCTTGAACGTGATGAATGCCTATCCTTCTCCATCATCCGATCAATAATTATGTCTCATCCAATCCGGTGATAGTCCTCAGACTTCACATGCTGTCTTCTCCGTTATTTGACAATGCAATAAGGGAGATCACTGCACCAATTGTCCAATTAACGATCTCTTCATGGAGTTTCTTAAGTGGTTTATTTTGACGTTAATTTAATTTGGAACCATTTTTCAATGGAGGGAATGTCTCGTGATAATGACTGTTTCCTGTAAAATATATGATTTTAAAATAATCGAAAACAAGGAAATTTTTGTTTACGGAATACATAATTTGTCACGGATAAAGGTATAAATGGCTCACTCGGGGCTCAGTGGCAACCTGCGTCGCTGGTGAGTATTAGAGCTGAGGTTCCATCCGCTGGCGGCTTTATTGCAGACATTGTTTCAAAAAAAAAGAAGAGACTCGATGATATTTGGGATGCTCAACATTTTGCCTCGTTAGTCGAACTACCGATGGGAGTTTTTCGTGTTTTCTCCCATACAATACTTAAATGAAGGGTTTTTCCCCCCTAAAAGTTCTCCCGGATATCTCCACCTTCCTTCTTCTGCGACAAGGAGCCAAGTCAGATTTCTACCTGCCGGTGCTCCATCCCAACAGAAGCTGCCCTCTTTCCCTCCATCCATGAACAGACTACTCATGGCATGTCCGTCCCGCATTGCAGGACATTGAGGATTAGAGATAACACACACACACAACATAAAGCTATACTTAATTACTTCCATGAAGCAATTGATGTCATATTTGTTTAATAAATCTCATTACATATTTCATCACACCTAATGACATTCGAAAATTTTTATGAATGACAAGTTCTTTGAATGCCTGAAATAATTACTATTGCATTAAAATTCCACGTACATTAATTTTAATCTGATAATCGATCACCATTACTCAGCTGACAAGCTGTTTACAAATGATCTTCTTCATTAGCGCAACAGCCCCATGGCGGGCCAAAGCCGTTCTGCCTACTGGCAGATTTCAAGACAGGAGATGTTTTTCTTTTTACGGGGTAAGGTTGTCAGCCCTACGGTCTACGATCATATTAGACAGAGTCCTAAGGTATAAAAAGGATTCCGTATCACTACTAATATTCATGACACCGCCGGGACTCGAACCCGAAACATCTGGTCCCTTACAAAGAATCACTAACCATTATTTCACATAATGATAATTAATAGATTTGCATTTTAAATTTGTAAAAACATTGTATTTTTTTTTTTCGCCTAATAAAAAAAAATTCAGTAAATGAAACAAAATTAATACATGTCATCATATAATGACGTTAGAATAAAAGAAAGTAAAGAACGTATTTCAACTTGGGATTCTATGTTTAAAATGTAAAAGAAAAATGATTTTTAAACAAATAAAAGAATAAATATTATTAAAATTATTATGAAAATATGTATTTATTTTAAAAAATTGGATCAAAATGAAATTCTTAAAATAATAAATTTCGATTAAAATTTTTTAGAATTTTTTGAAAAGAAAGGTATTTTAATTTTAAAAATTAAAAAAAAAAAAAATGTACACACATATTTTGTCAAAAATTGTCACCATTATTGGCCATTGAAAATTGTTACCAAAAATTTTATCATATTCACTGTCAAAAATTGTCAACATTTAATACGAATTAGGAAGAAATAGCTTGTAACTTATTTTGGAATATTTATTAATAAATGAATCGATTTAGTGGTTATTAAAACCAAAAATAATCAACAAACAATATATTTCTGTATTTGTTTGAAATATTAAAATAATTTTAATATTTCATATTCTTTTATGATATATCATGTAATGATAGAACACTAATATATAAAATCATGCGTTTGTTAACCATGCCATTTAAAATATAGGTCATTAATAAATTTATTTTACTTAAAAAAATCCTGTCTGTGTTTCAAATTTAAAAAAAATGTTTTCATTTTGCTATTGAATACGAAATAGAACTTTTTGTTAGCTAAAGCTATTTATCTTATCTTAGATTTTGCAATGATTGTGAGACATAAGCAGATCATTCAGATTAATATTGCTAAGCTTCCTTTTAAAAGATCAATTTCTGCTGGCTCGGGAAATAAAGCATTTTGCTGAATACGCGTATAAAAAGAAAATAAGTATAAATAAATATTGCTTCTGGTATCATCTTCGAAAGATCTTCTTAAAACGTATGAAGAAACTAAAAAAAAAAAAAAAAAGCCCTAAATTTTTTTAATAATTAATAAGGCTTTTTATATTCAATTGGAGCGTATTAAATGGACTTTATTGGAATTCTATATCTACATGTTCAAATAATACTAATATTTATTTACTGTAATTTTTTATAGGGTTAGATCATAATTTAATCTGTTTACAAATCGCTAAGATTGGATTTCAAATTTGGAGAAAGTATTAAATTTGAATTAGAATAATTACTTCAGTAGGGGTCTGATGGTCGAGTGACTAGCTCTCTGGAGTTCCGGCTGTGTCATGGGTGTTTGTAGTGGTTCGGAATCCATATTAAAACATAGGTCCTGGCCTAATATGACTGTAAAGCTTTGAACGTAGGGTGACAACCCTACTACACCATAAAGGGAAAACATCTCCTATCCCTAAATCTGCCAGTAGACTGACGGCATTTGGTCTACCATAGGGCTATTACGCCAATGAAGAAGAATAAAAATAATTACTTTAATTCTGTGCTTTTAATAATTACATTTGATTGGAGTTAGCTTGATTGTATAGTAGCTTTCTTGGTCTTCTTTTCGTATGAATCAAATTTTCCTGATGGACATCCTTTTCATATTTTATTAAACTTCATTTATATATCAATGGTATCTTAGTATAGCATCTTACAAGCTAGTTAGTATGCAAGATTGGTCGATTCTATTGTATGAAAGACACGTAGACTCTGTGGTGCTTGGAGCTGACAGTCTAACAATAAGCATCTGACTGGAATTTACAGCTATTTCACTGCTCTCAAATGCTTCACGACTCTGAAATGCTTCTCCAAGAAGCCATTATTACTCTCCCTTATCCTGCAGCAGTTCTTATATTGCAATACCGAATAAACTAAAATTTGCTTATCAATGATTTGATAATCCATTGTTATTTATTGGAAATATATCCAAGTATTTAGTGTCAATACGTGACTTTCTTGGACGTTTCTTAAACATGAGCATTGTTACTTTGCAATGCACATTTTGGAATACCGAAAGAACTAAAATTTATATTAGCAATTAAAATGATATTTGACAATCAAGTATTATTGGAAAAATGTCCAAGTATTTAGTGTCAGTACGTGACTTTCTTGGACGTTTTTTTACACATGAGAACTGCTATATAAAATATTTCACTGTTCTCAAATGCTTCATGACTGTGAAATACTTCTCCAAGAAGCCATTATTACTCTCCCTTATCCTGTTTTGCAGCAGTTCTTATATTGCAATACACATTTTGCAATACCGAATAAACTCAAAATTTGCCTTATCAACAGTAAATGATTTGATAATCCAGTGTTATTTATTGGAAATATATCCAAGTATTTAGTGTCAATACGTAATTTTCTTGGACGTTTTTTAGACATGAGCGCTGTTATATAAAATATTTCACTGTTCTCAAATGCTTCACGACACTGAAATACTTCTCAAGGAATCCTTAACCTGTTTTGTAGAAGTCCTTACCTTGCAATGCACATTTTGCAATACCAAATGAACTAAAATATTTGTTTAAACTTAAAACTAAAATTTAACTGTTGATAAGCCATTATCAACAGTAAATGATTTGATAATGAAGTGCTATGTATTTGAAAAAAATCCGAGTATTTAGTTTTAATACATGACTTACTTAGACGGTTTTTAGACAAGAGCTTTTATTAGTAAGACTTAGTGGCATTTCTTCATGTTTAAATTAAGAAGAAAAACACTCCTTTAATGAAAATTAAATAATGATCGTTATTTAAGCTCATATTAACTGTTTAATCTACTCCTTTATCTCTTACGAGTGGATAAGTTTTCATACTATTTTTATTCATCTATCTTATCAAACGGTCTTAAACGATGTGTTGACAAGTTTGGCGAAGCATTTGCTGCCATTCGGGATATCCAAACAAACATCAAAGACTTCTAGATACTTTCCGGCCTAGTTTATATTTAAAAGAATATACAGCAGAAAACAGTGCTGCATAATGCACACACCCTCAAGTGCATTGGTGCGTGCATGTTTTTAGATAATGTTTTTATATTCTTGGAACGAATCAAGGGCAACAGTGTTTGCTCGCAAACGATTTACAACACAGACTGTTATTGTTTTGCTTCTTTGGAACGAATTGGGTGCCGGGCGTGTTTACAAAATGTTGCAAACTATTTTGTTTTCTCCGTAGTTATGAAACCAACAAGAAGTCAATAACTTGTACTAGGTATTTTAAAACCAAGTGAAATCTGCAGTTTTATCACTAAATCGTGTTTCCCTTGGAAAAACTACGAAGTTGGTTACAATTGGATTCTTTGTTTTACTAATTTTATGGGATTTTTTTTTTTACATCTCTATATAACTACTATGAAGTAATAGGCAATCGATTTTCTATTTTACTTTTTAATAATAATTAATGCTTTCAACTTTTGCGTTTTATGTTTGATGTTTTAAAAATTAGTTTTATCTTATAAAAAAAATTTTAAAGTCAATTCCTACTTTTTTTCGCTTGCAGAAAGTTTTTTTTTTTTTTTTTTTTTACTTTGTAAAATATAAAGTAAAATTAATATTAACTGAAAAATTAAACATAAACACTAATAAAAATAAATCTTCACTTAAAATAGTATTATTAAAATTCTATTGTTAAATAACGTTTGTGACTGCGCTCCCTCCTACACACTGCTTGTCACTATGTAGGAGGAAGCGCAGTTATAAACTTTACAAACGCCCTCTGTGGCATTCGGGAGAAATGGTCAGTCGACCTCGACACTCTCGCTCGAGAGGATATAGCGCAAACACGCGCTCCCGCTTAGAAATATTTAGTTTACAATCCTCACTCCGAGACGAAATATATTTAATGCAACCCTGTGTATTAGTTGACCTACAGACTCTCACTCGGAGAGGATGTATATTTCATGCATCCTGCTCGTAGCCGAGTATCGGGTTTTCGACTTAGAAGCGGAATCCTTCCCCGAATCTATAATTATCTGTCTTTAAATGTGTTGAATATTGTACATCTCTAATTATATGTGTATGGTATTTGTGCTTGTAAAAGTAAAACTGAGAGTTCTCCAACCCGTTTTTCATGTAACTCAACCCAATCACACCCAGTTATAATCTGGTTGGCCAACCCCGCCCTTACAGCATATAAATATTTCTCTCTACTTAAAATTGCGTTAATGATACTTTTAACCCGCTGTCTATCTGTTACCCCTTCTGATTTAAATGTTGTCTTTGATGTTAATGAATGTTCTTAGATGTATTAATTACACTGTTATCTGTTATAAAACCAACGATCTAGAGTGATGTTTTAAAACAATATTTTAATAACTAAAGAATTAAAATGTATTCATTGATGCGCACAATATATTTTTTTTTTTTGTTCCAATGCAGCTGACAAACACTTAGACAGCTTGGTCTTGGAAGCCTTAAGGCAAGCGCTGCACAGACGTCACTCACTTTGCATTACCCACGGGGCGCGTGTAACTTGAAGATACGGACGTGGAGTAAAAATGCCCCCGCAACGCTCTACGATCCTTTTAGGACCGGGACCTACGGTTTAAAGTGGATACCGAACCACTACAAACGTCCATGGCACCGCCGCGACTCGAACCTTGTGGTACCGAGCGCCAGAGCGCTAGCCACTCGGCCATACAGGCCCCGATGCGCATAATATAATTTGAGTTATTTTGAATCAATATTTAGTCCTTAACTTTTTTTATCTATTTGATTTTGTTCTCGGAAATGTTATTACATTTGCAACATATGCTCAAAATTATTGAGTTCGTAAAACAGAAGTCTTTTCATAGTTGGATTATAATGGCATCATAAAGAGTTCATACTATTCGGTTATACATACATATTACCCAAGTTATATGAGGAATGAAATTGTAAAGATGATTTATGATTGTTATAAATAATGCAAGCAGTAGAACCTAAGAAGCCTGATCTCATCTTCGGAAATAGATACGCCGACATTCTTTGTTATGAATTATTTATGACTGTCTACAATATTTATTTGGCGATAGTTTTTGATGGTTTTTCTGAACTATAATGTTCCATGGGTTTTGCGGAATAAGATTTGATTTAGTGTATTAATATTATTTTGTTACGACTTTTAATATTATTCAAGCAAATATTTTTTCATTTCCTACTGTTAAAAATGTAAATATATTCAGTACATCTTAAGAATTCTCCTAGAATAAAAAATACTGCCATTTTAAAAGTTCTGTGGAAGTTTAACATTCTTTGCACGTACGAGAATAACATGACGGCCATCCATGTTTATCAATGCAGTTTGAATAGGAAAATTTGTAAAAATCACGCATTTTTCGAATGAATTTTAAGCGAAAGTTATCGAAAGTGTGTTTTATTTTTTATTTTTATTTTTATTTTGAATAAAGCTTTTTCAGAATTTAAAGATTACACTAAATTTATTACGTTTTGGTTTTTGGAATGTATATACTTTTTGTAATTTACTTGCCAGAATGTAACATATGCAGAACATTTGGCAATTGGACATTTTTGTATTTATGTAAGATTGCATTACATAAATATTTCTCTTAATTTAAAAGAAATGTATTGATCTCAAAAAAATTTTTAATTTCAGAGTTTACAGAGAATTTTGTAGAATTTAAAGATTACACTAAATTTATTACGTTTTGGTTTTTGGAATGTATACTACTTTTGTAATTTACTTGCCAGAATGTAACATATGCAGAACATTTGGCAATTGGACATTTTTGTATTTATGTAAGATTGCATTACATAAATATTTCTCTTAATTTAAAAGAAATGTATTGATCTCAAAAAAAATTTTTAATTTCAGAGTTTACAGAGAATTTTGTAGAATTTAAAGATTACACTAAATTTATTACGTTTTGGTTTTTGGAATGTATACTACTTTTGTAATTTACTTGCCAGAATGTAGCAAATACAGAACATTTGGCAACTGCCCATTTTTCATTCTATTTGTTTAGTATTGCATTACATAAATATTTATCTTAATTTAAAAGAAATGTATTGATCTAAAAAAATTTTTAAAGCACAATTTTTATTTAAATAATTACAGTAATTCGTTTAATCATCCTTGGAAATTCTATAATTAAGTACTTTTAAAAAGATCTTGGGAATATTAAATATTGTATTAATGTCTTTTTTTTTTATAAAAAAAATAATTTCACTTCTTATAAAATAATGAATAAATTTTAAAGTTTGAATTTTTAAAAAAAATAATTTGTTAGTCTTCCTTTTAAAATACATTTTGAAGAAGAAGATTATTTGCATTTGAATTGATTATAAAATTAATTAACAACAGTATTTGACTGTTAGACTATCCTTATGCACTTCTTAGCCAGCAAATCTGTCTGGTCATTATCTAAAATGTCATCATCCTCCAATGGATCCCTGGACACTGTGACATTTTAGGTAATGATCAGGCAGATTTGCTGGCTAAGAATGTCACATGGAAAGTCCAACAGCCAAATACTTTATATCTTCATTCTTTCTTCCTTTTCTTTCTTTTCATTCCTTGAAACTTTATATCAAAAATCAAACTTAGATCGAAGGCATTACTCACTGTTCGTATCTCCTCGTGGAGTTGGAGGCATATTTCGGACAAATCGCGGAAAAACTGTCACTGTCTTGCGGTGGACCATGACTTTTGGCGAGCCATCTGCTCCGCATTGGCATTTTTGATAGCCCAAACTTCCCATTTTATGGGAAAGACGAGATCAAGGACAGAAACCATATAGAATTGCAGGATTGGTTTGGTGTCACTCTACTGCCATTTCGTGCACACTTTAGGCTAATTAGACTGGGACCTACAGTTTAACGTGGATTCCGAACCACTCATAAACATCCATGTTACCGCCAGGATGCGAACCTGAAGCCTGTGGTACCAAAGGCCAGAGTGCTAGCCAATTGGCCATCAGGTCCAATGATGCAGTTTCCATGAGTGAAAATTTTAATAGCAATCATTTCAATATATATACTGAAGCATTTTGGTACATTGCTCATCCCGCAGTTTGAATTTGGCAATAGGAAATACTATAAAAAGTTTTAGGTGAAAAGAGCCTTTACCAATCTGTTTTGTTTTATATAAAAAAAAATTGCTTTTTTATAAATTTTTCTCTATTGTGGAATATAACTTTTGTGAATGACGTGACTCGACTAGTTTGATTTGGTTTGTTTTGTCGCTCTACGGTCATTTTGTGCACACTTTAGGCTAATTAGACAGGGACCTGCAATTTAACGTGGATTCCGAACCACTCATAAACATCCATACTACCGCCAGGATTTGTACCTGAAGCCTATGGTAAAGGCCAGAGCGCTAGATAATTGACCATCAGGCCGTATATAATAGGATACCCTGTCTGCATCGGGACTCCTTGGTAAAAAGATATTGGAACGTTAGAACTTTGCTGTTCAGACATTGACTTTTTTTTCTTATTGTTTTATAATTCTTGTATGTGTTTACACTGTTTTGATCTCGTAAGGATTTGGCATTTTCTCTTGCTATTGGAAATAATAATAAAAAAAAACATTACTTTTATTTTATTGGATACTTTATTGGATAAGAAATGAATTATTTGATTTCAAATATGACAGTTTGTGTTTAAACCATGGATTTATTTTTGCTATTATAGTCAAAAGCTAAAATGAAAAGAAATTAAATTATTAAACATTTTAGTTGATATATAATCCACTTAGTTAACTTTCGATGCACAACTGTTAACTGTAACTAAAGGCAACTAATTGAAATTTCTGCTAAGAAAGAACAAATTAATTTTTTTCTGTTTTTGGGATTGCTTAATTACTTTTAATTCCATGCTAATGATGCATTAACGCTTCTCAGAAAAAAATTCTGCAAATGGTCTCCATGGAGACAGAACTTCGGTTTTATGTGTTTATTCATTAAACTGTTAAAAAAATGTAATTGATTTATTATTAAATTAATAAGACGTACACTTTTTTTTTTTTTCATCGTCGACTACCTTTTTTTAACTTTCTATCTTTTCTTTACCTTTTGGAGTTTGTCTTTTAAATAATCATATTTGGATTTTTTTTTCCGACTAGAATGATGAGAAAGTAGCAAAAATAGGTCAGAAAAAAATGGCAAAAATAATAAAGCAGCAATTTCGTAAATGTATGTTTTTTTTATTTTCACTTTAAAAAACATTGTCAAAAAAACTCGTAAAATCTTTAAATAAAACGCAAATTTGCTTAGACGAATATTTTTCAGCAAATCTCTTTTATTTATTGGTTTTTTGAAGTCCCGTGGGTGTTGTTTCAATCTAATCAAATATGTTTTTTGAAAAAGAAATATGTTTATTGGATTGAAAAAAGAAAGAAAGAAACATGTTGTTCTATCGAAAATATGTGATTTTCATTTATTTTATTATTATTATTTTTTTTGCTTCTTTCTTTATCTTTTGTTTTTCATTTTTTTCTTCATTTTTTTTTACTTGGGCATTTGTTTTGAAAAATCTCATTTTGTGAAATTATTTTTATTAGAATGAATTGAAAAAATTTTCGATAGTTCTTTCAGAAAATAAAAGTAAAAATGATAATATGAATTGATTTTCCTTGAATTCATTTATAATAAATCTTTATCTATTGTCTGTAAGAGAAAAATTGCATTTTATAAATCTTTGTTTCTTTAATAAAATTTTCGTATTTTGTAATGTATCTCTTTTGATAAACGACACACATTTATTATTAATGTTTTCCATTGTGGGTCTAATTACATTTTTCCAGCACTTGGCCCATAGTACTTTTTTTTTATTTCCAATGGCAGTTTTCAGAACAACAGATATGATTAAAAAAAATACAAAGATGGATAGATTTTCTATACAAAAGATAGAAACAAATGACATCATTTAATCCATCACTTGGCCTGATGGCCGAATGGCTAGCGCTCTGGCTTTCGGTACTACAGGTATCTGGTTCAAATCCCGACTTTGCCCATGGGTGTTGTAGTGGTTCGGAATCCATTTTAAGCTGTAGGTCCCGGTCCTAATAGGATCGTAGAGCGCTGCGGGGGCATTGTTACTCCGCGTCCGCGGCTTACCATAAAGTTACACGCGCCCCCTGGGTAATGCGAAGTGAGTAACATCGGTGCAGCCCTTATGGCGAAAGATCACGGTCTATTTGCCAGCTGCATTAGAAGAAAAAAAAATCCATCACTTTAAGTGTGGCAATCCGATAGGGATTCCATAAAGAAACAGGAGGCAGTGCAGAACAGGAAGCAAGGTGAGGCAGGCCCATTTCTTCTTGTTAATCACACAGGAGACAGAGAGGGTCAGGAGTCAGTTTAATGCTGTGAAGGTGCTTGTAGAGACAATCCTGACTACAGAAAAGCCGTAGCAATGTCACCGATTTTTCAGGCCAATCACGGATATCATGAATAGGATCGTACCAGGGCTTGTGACTGTTTTTGTGACTGCTTCTAGTGGCAACATCCTCAAAGAAGGAGCACCTAAGGGTCCTTTTAATTATCCTCTCTCTTGTTTTGGGAATAATCCAACTGCATTCCACTGCAGAACTCTAAGAAACATTGACACTCATGCTATCACACTGAGAGCCAGACTGAAGGCCGTGTTTGTAGATCCTTTTGCCGTATTCGACGTTGCCCGGAATGCACCACGGGAAAGTCGATCTATTTTGCACTCCCCGTAGCCTAATGGCCGAGTGGCTAGGTCACTCTGGCTGTCGGTACCACAGGTTTTGTGTTCAAGTCTCTGCGATGCCATGGATGTTTGTAGTAGTTCGGAATCCAGTTTAAACTGTATATCCCTGTCTAATAGGATCGTAGAGCGTTGTGGGGGGTAGTGTTACTCGCGTCCGTTGCGTATCTTCAAGCTACACGTATTCCTGGTTAGTGCTGAATGAGTAACAGCGGTGCAGCCTTTGCTTATAGCATAAAGATTAACCACAAGTCCGTCTCTGTATTGTCAGCTGCATTAGAACAACAACTTGCATTCCATAAAGCCAATTATAGATTAACTAATTTTTAAGGAGAACATCACTTTGGTTTTAAATGCTATTCATTTAAGGCGGAAGTTAATAGGTTTCGACTTGACTTTGAGGAAAAATTGGCCCCCATTTGTATACAAAAATTAGTGAAAACTCCCATCTCGCGACCACAGTCAATTAAGATAGCATTCATTTTTTCATAATTATCATTGAATCTGACAAAAATATCAAAAAACATATCGAATAAGTGAAAAGCATATTAAAAAAAATATAATTTAAACGATATTTCAGAATTTCAATAGCCAGTTAAAAATTATTATTATTTTTTTATCTCTTATCTCCACTGTGATAAATTCTTTGGTTAGATGGTCGTTGAATAAATTCAATTGCGGATAAAAAACGAAGTAACTTTCCAGGTCTGCTTATCTTCAAAGTCCCGGGCAATACTATCCAAAATGATTTAGCGTCCAATCTATTTTCGACGGCGTAATAAAGTTCTATTTGGATATACGACGGGAAGAAACTTTTCCCGACTGAAATTGCTTTCTGAGGTAACAGTTATACAGATGACTCATTTATTCCTCAACTCTTGGAAAAGAATTGGAAGGCATTTGTTTAAATGGATGCCCTTTTAAAATTCAGCAAGATTTCAGCAAATTACTTCTAAACATATTGGGTATTTTATTGTTTTCATAACTCTTATTTGCAACAGGAATGCTTCATGTACAATAACATATTTTAGTAAATAAACATTAATTTTTTTTTTTTATGTAAATAAAAATGAAATGTAGAATTTATATTTAAGAATATAATCTAAATATTTTTTGTGAAAAATTATATTTAAAAATACAATTTATAGAAAAATTTACTACATATAATATAAATAGTACATGTTATATTAGAAAAAAAAATCATGTTTTGTACAATAAATCTTTTAAATATTCCGATTTAATTTTATTACCTACATAACATTATGAAAATAATTGACAATTTACAAAATTAATTACAGAAAAGTTATTACGGTTAATAAAAATTCTTGCAGCCAATGCATTCGACAAGGTACAAGATTAAATCGTAATTGTATTAAATTAAATACAATTACAATTGTATTAAACCGTTGTAATCAATCGTAATTGTATTAAATTAAATACAATTACGATTGATTACAACGATTTAATACAATTGTAATTGTATTAAATAGTTTAATGAGAAATTATAACAAATGAATTTAAAAGAAATATACAAATTTACTGCAATTTATAATTTAATGCTTAATAAACGTATTTACAATAATTATCATAATTATACTTAAATATATGTCCGTCCTGCCTCGTGAAATTGTTTTATTAACTTCAACCATAACCTTAAAAGTTTTTTTTTTTTTTTTTTTTTTTTTTTTTTTTATAAATCCTCTTTTATGATACTTTTATATATTTAACAATAATAATAATTATTTTATTATAATGGAAAACAGAATAATAGCATAACGGAGTATAGGTTTGAATTCTTTAACCATTCAATTAATCACTCAATTAGTTCACATCCTATCTGAGTCTACCTCCATCATAACAAATGAATGGAATTATTATCTTCACTGACTGGAGGTCTGCCTTATAGGCTCTTAATAAAGGTTTTTCAAGTATAATCATTATATCTGATTATCATTATATCATGGCATTATATCTCTTTTAGAACAAATCCACTGCTTGCACATGAGGATGCTCATGGGGATTTAGAATTTAATGAAATTGCACACTCTTTGGCCAGAAATCTGGATCAGACTGCCATTCCTACTTCCATTGCAGATGCAAATGCTTTGGCGAAATCTAAACTTATGATTCCTTCTAAGATTAAAACTAAATACCAAATTACAGAACTAAATACAGCTACTACTCTCACAAGATTAAGGATAAAGCACCATAAAAATACGAAAATTTCTGCTGATGGCTTTAAAAAACACCGAAAATGTGGCCTGTGCTGATGTCGAACTTACTCCTCATCATATCTTTGATTGCCCAGCTGTTGCAGCAGCCATGCATTGTCTGGACCCTCCCTCGAAAGAGGATTTATCCTCCGAGCTGGCAGTCAGCATAGCCAATATAATTCGGGAGCACCACGATATTTGATTTTCTTTTCCCCTTCAGGGAATACGGAAACAGCAACATTAGTTCACATTTTTGCTAATATGATTTAAAATTCATTATTTTTTATATTTCCCTCCACAATCTTATAAAATGTAATTAATATTTTTGCATACGTATTATTTTAAATAGCTTTTAATTTGATATATCAAATTATCTGAGTAATTGCTAATACAAGTCATGAGCACATACATTAAAATTTTTAGTTGCAATTCGAATGGGTATTTTTTATCAGTTTAACAATTTGCAAATTATCTTGCTAAGCTGCATGCGAAATAAATGCAATTTATTTTAAAAAATGAGTTTAATATTTTTTGTTTATTTTACTTTAATTTATATAAAACGTTTTCTGTTTATTTTCCCATCCTTACTTGACAGTTCATTCATCGTTGCAGGAATAGCATCGAAAAGATATTTTATCTTTTTTGAAAGCAAGCAAATAGAACTTATCGCAATTTCAGACATGAAGATTTTATTGATTTCCATTTCTTTGAAAAGATGCAAACTTTTCAATTTCATCACGATCCTCTAGTATTTTGATTAATGTCCGATTCTAAAATCGTTCGAACGTCATCTTTCATGTGTAAATGTTCTTTTTTTCTCGAAAATAGAAACTTGCTGTAGAGATGTGTTAAAATCGATCGAAATTCACACTTTCAATTCAATAAATGGTTATAGCAATCCTGAAATATACTGAATATTATAAATAAAGTAAAATTTCAAAAACAGCAATGAGTTTTTGTTAAACGGTAAACCAAATATACTACAATGAGTTTTGTTTTATTTTTCACTATAAGATCAATCGCTTATTAAAAATTGGTTCATTGTGAAATGACAAACTTCAGTTAAAAATACTGCTTATTTTTGCCTAGTGAATAATGCATGTATTACTAAGTATTTTAAAAGGTTAATTAGAATAATTGGCCAAATAATTGGGGACCGTTGGGATATGATTACTTTTTTGTGACTCCAACTGATTGATAAGTCGTCAGTTGTGGTAACCAAGGTTTATAGTATTCTTTGCAATTCACTCCATTAACAGTTGCAACCAATTATTTGGCGGACTTTGGCGAAAAGAATTTTTGATAATCTCCAAATCCCAACAGCCTCTGTTCTGTGATTCTACCAAATAATTTGCTCAAATCATTGTCAATGGTAACTTGTTAATTTATTATACAAGAATTAATTTATTATACATTTTATATATTAAATGAATAACTTAAAGAATTATTTTCATTAATTTAAGAAATACTAACAAAGAAATAAAACCGTCCTATATTTAGCAGTATTTGATCAGTTAACCTTTGCTCCAGCTTGAAATTAGCGAATCTGTATATAAGCAAACCCCCCATAATTTAACTTTAGAAGAAGTTTATATATGTACGTGTATACATATATCTTCTTCTTCATCATTAACCCATCAGCCCCATGATGGGTCAAGGTAGTCTGTCTACCTGGCAGATTTCAAGACAGGAGATGTTTTCCTTTTTAATGAGTAGTTTTCTCAGACTTACGCCCAACGTTCTACATGCATATTAAATCGGGACTTACTGTTTAAAGTGAATTCCGAACCACTAAAACATCCATAGCACCGCCGAGACTCGAACTTGAAAACCTGTCGCCAGTCACTCGGCCGTCAGGTCCCATGTATATCAATAATTTATTAAATTCAAGTATTAAATAAGTCAGAAATTTTAAACAGATTCTACATTTAATGCTAAACAAAACTTACGTTTTCTAAAAGAACATTATACGGAATTGGAAATTTTTTCAGTTTGGATTAAAAGAAAATCATTACAAAAACACCAAGAATTTTACTAAACAGGTATTTTGTAGCATTTCGTTGCCAAGCTGAATTAAATAACATTTTCTATTCAATCTTTCATGTCCTATCGACAAGCTATCGGCAACGAAAGAATTTGGCAAGACGCCTAGAATAAATTTATCAAAATTGGAATTGATGAGGATACTTTTAGAGTTTCACAAGTGGACTGGTCCACACACACACATACTCCCGAACGCTCAATGAAGGACCTCGAGTGAAAAAAAAATCGTTCGATTTGTAGTAGCAGAGTTGTAAAATGCAGACGATTTCATTGTCCAGGCAAGGGAGGGAGAGCACCTTGCAGCGTGTGATCGATCCATGTCAACTGGCTGACGCTTAAACACTGACGTACCTGCTGGAACTTCTTTTATTTGTTTACAACCATAGTGGCGTACGAGTAGTGATAAAAGACAGTGGCATTTCTGAATGAAACGCAGATTCATGATTTTGGGTCAATGCAAAATTAACGAATCAAGGTTGAATTTAACGAATTAAAATTAACGAGTCAAAGTTGTTTATTTTGCTCATTCTGTTTTATTACATGCAACTGATTTCATCAACATCTACATTTTTGAAATTTTTGTTATTTTTCATTTTATAATTTTATTAAATAAATAGTTCTTTTTTAAAAAAAAAAAGGGCATTTAATTATCTATTTTGCTTATTAACTCAAAGGACATGAGATCACCGCTATGTTTCAACATTTTACGATGAAGGAGCTAGTGGCCGCTACGCGGTCAAGGATCTCCATACAATAAGAGTTTTTTATATGGTTGAATTTAACAAATCAAAATTAACGAATCAGAGTTTTTTTATGGTTGAATATAACGGATCAAAATTGTTTTGATGGTTAAATATAACGAATTAAAATTAACGAGTTAAAGTTGTTTATTTTGCTTATTCTGTTTTATTACATGCAACTGATTTCATCAACATCTACATTTTTGAAATTTTTGTTATTTTTCATTTTATAATTTTATTAAATAAATAATTCTTTTTTTTTTAAAAAAAAAAAAAGGGCATTTAATTATCTATTTTGCTTATTAACTCAAAGGGCATGAGACCACCGCTATGTTTCAACATTTTATGATGAAGGAGCTAGTGGCCGCTATGCGGTCAAGGATCTCCTTACAATAAGAGTTGTTTATATGGTTGAATTTAACAAATTAAAATTAACGAATCAATGTTTTTTTATGGTTGAATATAACGAATCAAAGTTGTTTTTATGGTTGAATTTAACAAATAAAGGGTGTTTTTAAGATTGAATTTAACGAATCAAGTTTTAGATTGAAGTGTAATTCAATAACTAAATAAAACCTTATGAATTTAATTTGGAATTATTTATATTTAAATTGCAATAGTTATTAAATAAGAATTTCTAGTTATTATTTAGGCATACAATTTTACATAATTTATTTATGTAAATTCAGGACAGGGGAAATATTGGGGATTAAATTGGTAGAAATTCCAGCTACTATTACGATTCTAATTTATAACTATTTTTTTTTTTTAATTTTCGTCGAATACAGAATTTTAACTTTAATGAAAAATACTACAACTAAGTCATAATCGTTAATTTTTAATATTCATTAATAAGATAGTACTGAAATGAAAATATTACATCATCATTATCAACATTAATATAATATCATCAATATACATTTTTTATCAAACAAATAAAATTATACTTATAAAACTAAAATTTGGATTAAAATTTAGATTTACAAATGGCATTTATTGTTTTTTTTTTTTTTTTTTTATTTATTTATTTGTATTTTTCCTTAATAACAATATTTCACTGCAAAATTTAAAAAAAAAAAAAAAAAAATCAACCTTATTTATAATAAAAAGTAAAGAAAAGGAAATATTTTATAATTAATTTCTTATACAAATAAATAAAAAATTCATCATGTGAAATTTTATTATTTTTTCTTTCTAATGCAGTTGGCAAACACTCACACAGCTTGGATGCCTTAAGGCAAGTGCTACACAGACGTATTCACTTCGCATTACCCAAGGGGCGCGTGTAACCTGAAGATAAGCCACGGACGCGGAGTAACAATGCCCCGCAACGCTCTACGATCCTATTAGGACCGGGACCTACGCTTTTAAAGTGGATTCCGAACCACTACAAACATTCATGGCACCACCGGGACTCGAAATCTGTGGTACCGAGCGCCAGAGCGCTAGCCACTCGGCCATTCAGGCCCCGGAATTTTATTATAAAACTCGTATTTCAGGAGCTTTAACATCGGTAACTGTGAAAGCTTTCCATTTAACATGTAAATGTTTCTACTAAAGTTCTGTTTTGCTGCAACAAAAAATTAAATTCGATTCATACTGAATATTTTGAACTGAATAACTGAATATTCATCTGTACAAGAAATAGAAAGAATTTCGAAAAACCTCTCTATCGATAAAACGAAATAACCCAACACAAATGAAAAAATAAAAAGCTATCTATAAGCATGAAAATATATCAACTCGAAGCTTGGTATCACGTCCTTAAAATGGCGATTTACAGACGAAGGAAAGAATATTTTGGAACAGAATCACGGCTCGTGTGAGCCAGATAAAAACGTGTCGATCGTTTTCCCGCCCCGAAACTGAAGCCTTCAATGCAAATGTGGAAAGAATATTTTAACCCTAATGTTAACTCAATGGATGCAAGAAGTAAGAAGAAGTAAAGTAGTTTCGATTTCTAGTTACACTCTAGACTCACACCCAATTTTGTATTTATGTCATACAGAAAATAATAATTTAAAGTAAACTTTAAAATATAACTGAGTTCTAAAAAAAGATTAGCATAGAATCTTTTATTTTGTAATCATTTATCAGATTGTTAAATTGTAGAGATTCTTAACAGGTAAAAATAAACTACATTAGCACTATTTTTTTTTCCTGTTTATTTTTATGCATTTATATGTTCTGTATCAAAATATAGCAGTTATGGTAAACCTATTCATATAATTAATTTATTCAAGAAAATAAGAACTAAACAAAAGATATATTTTAATTATTTCTAAAGAACTTGATGTCAGAAAATGCTTTTCTTTTAAATAGCCTTCCCTTAGTCCCAAAGCAATTGTTTATTTTTTTTATTTTATTCCTTATAATTTTAGTATAGATATGCTTATTTTGTAAAATCCCTATTTAACTTAAAATTCCTTGTACTAAAAAGTAATGCTTAAAATTCCTTATACCAAAAATAATATTTAAAATTTCCTATACCAAAAAGTAATACTTAAAATTCCTATACCAAAAATAATATTTAAAATTCCCTATACCAAAAAGTAATACTTAAAATTCCCTATACCAAAAATAATATTTAAAATTCCCTATACCAAAAAGTAATACTTAAAATTCCTATACCAAAATAATATTTAAAATTCCTATACCAAAAAGTAATACTTAAAATTCCCTATACCAAAAATAATATTTAAAATTCCTATACCAAAAAGTAATACTTAAAATTCCCTATACCAAAAATAATATTTAAAATTCCTATACCAAAAGTAATACTTAAAATTCCAACCAAAATAATATTTAAAATTCCTTATACCAAAAAGTAATACTTAAAATTCCCTATACCAAAAATAATATTTAAAATTCCTATACCAAAAAGTAATACTTAAAATTCCCTATACCAAAAATAATATTTAAAATTCCCTATACCAAAAGTAATACTTAAAATTCCCTATATCAAAAATAATATTTAAAATTCCCTATACCAAAAAGTAATACTTAAAATTCCCTATACCAAAAATAATATTTAAAATTCCCTATACCAAAAAGTAATACTTAAAATTCCCTATACAAAAAATAATATTTAAAATTCCCTATACCAAAAGTAATACTTAAAATTTCCTATACCAAAAATAATATTTAAAATTCCCTATATCAAAAAGTAATACTTAAAATTCCCTAAACTTAAAAATACTTTATACCAAAATTCTTATTTAACTCAAAATTCCCTATACCAAAATCTCTCTTTTTGTGTGTGTGTAAAATCTAATCATGGAAAATCTTTCGAATTATCATTCCTCAATGTTGGCAGCTGTGGTACAATGTAACTGCAAACGTGCCAACGTGAAAAGATTTATTATCAAGCATTTTTTTTAAAATGCACTCAGAAATGTAGAAAAAAGAAATAAGGAAATCCTTTGGACAAAAGTTTTTAAGTTTATTTTTTTACTCGTATTAATTTAAAAATAGTTGTGAAAAAAAAATGTAGGAAATGGCTCATGATTTTGAAATAGAAACATCCTGTTATGAGAATTCAGGAGGGAAAATAATGCTTGGAAAATAATCGTACAATTGGAATGTTTTAGTGAATATAAAGAAAAACATTCCAATTGTACGATTATTTTCCAAGCATTATGTTTGTCGATTAATATTTTTTTAAAAATTAAATCAATTCAATCATTTAATTAAATAGTTGAAAAATTGCTAACATTTTACTTTTTATTTTATTCCTTATAATTTGTTTATTTTTAGTATAAATGTGTTTGTTTTGTAAAATCCCTAGTTAACTTAAAATTCCCTATACCTAAATCCCTACTTTTTTTTGCGTGTGTGAAATTTATTTACGCAAAATCGTTTGTACTCGTTTACTTTTATACAAATTTATACAGGCATTTATGAAATTAGTGTTTTATAGTAAATATTTTTTAAAAAATAACTTATTTAGGTTAATAAAGCAAACGGATCCAACTCGAAATATATTAAATAAATATAAAAATACCATTTTAAGTGAAATTTATAATAAATTAGTAGATATCGACTTTTAAAACTTTGAAAAACTTAGCTTGAATGAAAATGGATTTGAATTGCAGTTGTAAAATATGATTGTTTCACTTCTTTTTTTTTCTTGTAAGCGAATCGGTACAAACTCTATAAATAAACATTTAAATGCAAAATACATATATTATATGAATCTTATTTGAAAAAAATATAGAGAGATTAAAATGCCATAAATTTACAAAAGTTTTTTTTTTTTAATTCTACTATTGCTTAAAAAAAATAGATACTTAACAAACTTCCATAAAATCATTTGGAAGTGAAAAAAATATACTTGCTATTTTTTAAATTTTGAAATATATTTGAATCTTGGGCCTGATGACCGAGTGGCTGGCGTTCTGACGCTCGGTACCACAGGTTTTAGGTTCGAATCCCGGCGGTGCCACGGATGGTTCGGAATCCACTTTAAACCGTAGGTCCCGGTCTTAATATGATCGTAGAGCGTTGTGCGGGTAGTGTTATTTGCTTCCGTAGCATATCTTCAAGCTACATGCGCCTCCTGGGTAGTGCTAAATGGGTAACGGCCGTGCAACCCTTGCTTATGACATAAAGTTTAACTGTCTCTGTATTGCCAGCTGCATTAGAACAACATATTTGAATCTTCGTTTTCAAATTCCTTTGACTCATATTGATGATATTTAAACTCATAATTTACATAAACTATTATATGATTGTTGTCTGTATAAAAAAAACTGCTAACAAATGAGTATGATATTCTTTAAAAATTTTCTGCGAATAATTTTTTGAGAGGAAAGAGTAAAGAATCTATGCATTCTACCTCTACAGCTTGAATTTAAATAAATAAACGATTTCCGTTTTATTACATGTACTATAAATTCCAAACTGCTCATTTTGAATATATAACTTAGAACAATATGTTTATAGAGTACTGACAAATTACTTGCGCTGTTATTTATGTTGATAATTATTTGTTGCATTTTGTGCAATTCAAGCTTTAATTTTCTTCAAATGTATTTATTAGATTATCCTTAATGATTACCTTCTCTAAGGAAGTGATATCAAGCTTATCGCTTTTTTGATCAGAATTTTGTTTGAAATAACTGAGTAATGCAAATGTTATGCAAGTGTTTCTGCAAGTGTTAATGCAAGTGTTATGAGCAAGTAAAGCAATGTTAAGTAGATGCTAAAATAATAGAATTTAGTATGTTATCTCGAATTTTACATTTCTATCGATTACTTACTTTAAGTTTAAACGTAGTTATTTAGAATTAGTAGAAAGTGATCATTCTTTTCATCTTTATTGAAATGTTAGTATGGTGTATTCTCTCAGCATTACGTTAAACTGTAGGTCCCGGTCTGTTTAGCCCAAAAGAGTGCATAAGATGACCGTAGAGCGACAAACCAAACCATCTCTCAGCATTTTCTGTAAACCAGATTATTAAAAAACTTAGTAATAACATCAGAAGTAATATTTTCATCTTTTCTCCAATAGATATTATAGCATTAGATAAAAAAAACTGTCTTAAAAATTGTATTTTCAGTCATCTGGGGTTCAAAAATAACATAATTTATAATATCCTGATGGTACGTATGCCTTGATAAAGCTATCTTCAGGATTAATTAATCAAACCTCTAATGTGTTTTTTTTACCCATAAAATGTATGTTTTTTTTGTTTTTGTTTTTGGAATTTCGTGACTACTTTCAATTTTGAATATTTTCACTGAAATCTATATTTTTTTACGAGCTTTTTTATACGTAATATTTATTTACAAAATAATTGAATAATTATTAAACAATTTAGTGAAAAAAAAAATAATTCAGAAGAAAAATGAATGTAAAATTGTTTAAAAAAATCACCAAATGGAAAATGAGATTTTTCAAGAAAAAAATTAAGAGTACGGTCTCGCATTTAGAATAGGAGGGAGAATACTTAAGTCTGACTATCGATACGAGATGCTATACACATGTTGTCAAAATGGCCATTAAATTTGGTTTTTGAAAGCAATGGCTGCAACCGACGCCACCAGCGGATTCGAATCCAGGTCCTCTTGCACGTTAACTATGCCCGTTATCAGTGGCCACGATTAGAGCAAATAAATCTTTAAAACTATTGTCTTGATAAGTAATAGAGTGAGAAGAAAATAAATAAATTAATTAATGTAGGTAGGTCTTGTCTAGTCATGTTCATCTAGTCTAGTTTTTTCTCTAGTCTATTCAGCGGCCTGATGGCCAATTGGCTAGCACTCTGGCCTTTGGTACCATAGGCTTTTCAGGTTCGAGTCTTGACGGTGGCATGAATGTTTGTTAGTGGTTCGGAATCCACGTTAAACTGTAGGTTTTGGTTTATTAGCCTAAAGTGTGCACAAGGTGACCGTAGAGCGACAAACCAAACCAAACTAGTCTGGCCACGTCATTCACAAAAGTTATATTTCCTACTTTACAATAAATTATCAAACATGAAATAAAATATTAAAATGCTTGTTTTTTTATTAAACTAAATCTGGATTATATTCCGTTTTTTAAACTTTCATCAAATTATTTATCATATAGTTTTTAATTTAAAATTCTCATATGATGATACAAGCAGCTAGAAAAGAAACGACGGTCTACGATGGGTAGATGTCTGCTCTAAATGATGCACCAATTAAAATTTAATTAATTACTCCAAATTAAATCCAAATATCTTGCAAATAAATTTTTAAAAGATTTTGAGGGATATTAATTTTATTAGTAACTTATTAAAAATTACTGCCTTTTTTGTTAACTTGGCATCATACATAATGAATCTTATTGTTTAACATAAGTTAAAAAAATAACACAATATGTCCATGATGAATGAAAACGTAATAAATGTTGATGAATAATCCAAAATCCAATATCTTGCAAATTGTGGGGCCTGATGGCCGAGTGACTGGCGCTCGGTACCACAGGTTTCGGGTTCGAATCTCGGTGGTGCCATGGATGTTTGTAGTTTTCTGGAATCCACTTTAAATCGTAGATTCCGGTCTAACATGATCGTAGAGCGTTGCGGGGGTATTGTTACTCCGCGTCCGTAGCTTATCTTCAAGCTACACGGACCTCCTAAGGAGTGCTAAGTGAGTAACGTCTCTGCAGCGCTTGCCTTAAGGCATCAAAGACAACTGTCTAAATGTTTTACCAGCTACATTAATAAAAAAATATATATCTGTTGCAAATTATAATTTTTGAAAGATTTTGATTGATATTAATTTTATAAGTAATTTATTAAAAATTACCTTTTTTGTTAACGTGGATACATAATGAATCTTATTGTTTAAAATAAAGTTCAAAAATAACACGATATGTCCATGACGAATGAAAACGTCATAAATGATGATGAACAATTTAATTCGCTCATAAGTTGGAACATTTAAAATTAAGAAATTTTAATTCATTGCCTCCAAATTTAACCACTCATACAGCTACACAAGTTACGAAATCATTCTGATGAGAATCTTTTTAACTAGCCATGGGAATCGCTAGTTATGGCAAGTCTACTTTGCGGGAAGTCTACTTAATGGCGCAATTTTGCATAAGCCCGCACTGCTAGCTTGGATGTCCTCCAAAAGATTAGGAAGAAATAAACTCCTAATTTAACCACCGAGTACGTGTGTAAACACAGTTAGAAGGAAGACACTCTTTAAAGCTAAGGGGAGGTCTGATAATTGGGTGATACTACACTGATATAAGGCTGATAAATTAATAGCGACTCTGTCCTGATTTATTTCCACACATAAATATAACGTCGCATGAGGTTTCTGGGTATATTTGGAAGATTGCACAAATTTATTGGCAATGGCGAATGAAGGAAATTTATTTGGGATTGTGTACCCAGTAGTGCTTTGAACTTTATGCTATTAATAAATAGAAAAGGGTTAAACTTCTGCATTACGAAAGTGTGTATTTTGTTTGTTGTTGTATAATTTGCAATTGTTGTATTTGTTGTATGAATTGTGTATGAACTGTGGGGAAATTTATTTAGGAATGTGTATTTAAAAGTGCTTTGAACTTTATACTATTAATAAACAGAAAAGGGTTAAACTTCTGCATTACGAAAGTGTGTATTTTGTTTGTTGTTGGTGTATAATTTGCAATTGTTGTATTTGTTGTATGAATTGTGTGTGAAATGTGGGGAAATTGTGACGAATTGTGTGGAAATTTATTTAGGAATGTGTATTTAAAAGTGCTTTGAACTTTATGCTATTAATAAACAGAAAAGGTATTTCGTAAAATTCTGCTTTACGAAAGTGTGTATTTTGCTTGTTGTTGTATATTTTGCTCTTGTTTGTGGTATGATTCTGTGCTGGTTGAGTTTGTGGTATGATTCTGTGCTGGTTGTGTTTGTGGTATGATTCTGTGCTGGTTGTGTTTGTGGTATGATTCTGTGCTGGTTGTGTTTGTGGTATGATTCTGTGCTGGTTGTGTTTGTGGTATGATTCTGTGCTGGTTGTGTTTGTGGTATGATTCTGTGCTGGTTGTGTTTGTGGTATGATTCTGTGCTGGTTGTGTTTGTGGTATGATTCTGTGCTGGTTGTGTTTGTGGTATGATTCTGTGCTGGTTGTGTTTCTGGTATGATTCTGTGCTCGTTGTATTTGTGGTATGATTCTGTGCTCGTTGTATTTGTGGTATGATTCTGTGCTCGTTGTATTTGTGGTATGATTCTGTGCTCGTTGTATTTGTGGTATGATTCTGTGCTCGTTGTGGTATTTGTGCTTGTTGTATTTGATTCTGTGCTCGTTGTATTTGTGGTATGATTCTGTGCTCGTTGTATTTGTGGTATGATTCTGTGCTCGTTGTATTTGTGGTATGATTCTATTAAAAATGTCAATTTCATGCAAGTAAATTGAGTAAAAAAATAATTAAACAAAGCTATTGAATTAATAATATTATAATAAATTTTTAAGAATTATTAATTATGTTAAAATAAATTATAATAAATTATTATAATCAATTCTCATATTTTATTTATTCTTATAAAAATTCGAGTAAAAAAAGAATTAAATTAAAATGAAAAATACATCTAAATTAAAAATAGGTAGTATCTAATAAATATCGTGCATTGGATTTGTATCTGTATTACAAAAGTAATCACAATTTTAAAAAGAACATGATTTAAAAGTTGGTAAAGATCTCATTAATATGCGTTCATACACCAATTGTTTATAAGGTATACGAATAACTGATATGTTTTATCAATGCCATATATACTGAACTGATACTGAATATGAGTTGAAGTTATAAAAAAAACTTAAAAACACCTGAAAACCTTTTTTTTATTGTTATTAATAATAATATAATAATAATAACAAAATTCACTCTAGGCAAAATATTTCGATATAATGTTTTATTTTTTTATCTTACTATTTCAAAGAATTGTTCATGGTAAGTATCGTTAACATTAAACCAAAACGCATTTTACTGTAATAAAAACGTCATCTTTCTAATTAAAGTTTTACCTTAAGGAAGGCAAAGTTACAAGTTTCTGTAACCACTTTTTTTGTCCACTTTTCAATCATTAGAAGATCATTAGATTTTTTTGTTATACAATTCTGCTAGGGTGTTTTTACTTTAAAAAGTGAAGGATTCTCCCAAAAGAACATTATCTTTTTATGAGAATTTCCCAACAAACGTCATTCCATGAATAAGTGTTATTATATATTTCGAAAGAAATGAAAATCTTTATATATATATATATAAAACATAAAAGGTCATTTTTTCTTATTGTAGAATTTGTTATTTTCTCCAAAAAAATTTGTAGCTCAAAAATATGAAATATTTTTAAATTCAACTATTGTTTTATTATCAGATTTTCATGTCACCAGGTGGCGCCAGACTTAACCGACTGGTGCCATTAGTTAAGTTACTGTAAAAGAAATAAGATACAAAATGTACAGTATAATTTTTAATTTATTTTCCGTTATAGTCTTAAAAAGAAATGTTAATAGATCAGAAAAAATATTAGGAATTCTTGGATAAGGATGATCGCTTTATTTAGCCAACTTATATTATTTAAAGAGAATTATTTGAAATTTGGAACTTACAATTCTGTATAGATGTTTTTTTAAAAATCTGTTTAAAGCTAAAATATTGTAGTGTGCTGGTTGGGCAATCTGATTGTAACTGGATGTGGTTGGGTTGAAATACTTGAGGCACAGATTGGGGATTCACACGTTTATTTATATACGCACAAACATCACACACATGCAATTAAAACGTACAATATGTAACACATTTAAAGACATATAATTACAGATTCGTGGAAGAATTCCATTTCTAAGCCGAAAATCCGATACTCCGGTACGCGCAGTGTGCACTAAATATACTTCCTCTCCGGGTGAGAGTCTGTAGGCCAACTGGCCATTTCTCCTGAATACCACAGGGGGCGCTCTGGCCAGTGCGTAGGAGGAAGCAGTTACAATATTTTATTTTTTTAACTGGACAACGCCCGGTCATATCTGTTAATAATTAATAGAAAAATAAAAAACTTGAAAAAAATTCGGGAAGTTCATTCTTGGAGGAAAAAAAATGGTTCTATCTGGAAGCTTTATCTACCTTTATTATTTCTTATAATTATTGTTGTATTATGCTGTAGATCTAAAATTTTATATTTTTGTATTTAGAATTACATTAATGACTACTATTTCTATATTCTAGAATCTTTGCTACTTTTTATTGATTGTTTTGTATATTTGTATTTTTCAGAAACAGGCAGCCCTGATACGCCAGCTGGAAGAAGAACTCAGGCTGTCGCACATGAGAAATCCAGATGCCGAAGTACAGCAACACTTGGAAGCCTTGTACAATGAGAAGGAACACATGACCAAAGAAATCTTTCTTCTGAGGGAAACTATTAAGGTGGCTTTTTTTCACAATTTGACTAGTTGCTTAGCTTAACAACAAAAAATTTGTATTGAATGGTCTTACTGAAATTATATTAAATATTAATATATATTTTATTGAATTTTTATTTAAAAATATAAATGTATCTTAACTTAAACTACTTTTCTATCAAAAAATTGCATCATCATGATCTAGAAGATAATTTAAATATTATAAAAAAGGCGATAATGTCATCTTATTTTATATAAGATATCCGCAGGGACATGAAATCAAAATGTAAATATAAGGAAAGAGTTATTTTAAAGGCAATCTATATAAAATTTTCTTTCTACAGTATACATTAACTACAGTAAACTATTGTATACTGTAATAATCCTAGAATATTTTAAAACAAAATTATATTAAAGATTTTAAAAATTGCATCTATAAAATCTTAATTTATGTCAATGTCTAGTCCTTTTTAACTGTATAGATTAACTATTGCATACTGTATAAATCCTAGAATATTTTAGAACAAAATTAAAGATATTAAAAATTATATGTATAAAATTTTAATTTATGTTAATATCTAGTCCTTTTGTACAGTATGCATTAACTGTTGTATACTGTAAAAATTTTAGAATATTTTAAAACAAAATTATATTAAAGATTTTAAAAATTGCATCTATAAAATCTTAATTTATGTCAATGTCTAGTCCTTTTTTACTGTATAGATTAACTATTGTATATACTGTATAAATCCTAGAATATTTTGAAACAAAATTATATGTATAAAATCTTAATTTATGTTAATGTCTAGTCCCTTTCTATAGTATTCAATAATTATGTGTATAAATCCTAGAATATTTTTAAACAAAATTTTATTATAGATTTTAAAAATTATATCTATAAAATCTTAATCTACATTAATGTCTAGCTTAAGAAATGTGAATACTAGAAACAGAATGTTTTTCTAACACAATTAATGTGTCACACATGTGCAGGGTAACACACAGCCAATGTTATTTATAGAAATTCAATTTAATTATTTTTATAAATATATAGATGTTGTTTAGGAGTATGTATTAACCTGGATTTTTATAACTTTACACATTTTAAAATTTCAGTCAGAATCGACTTATCTCAAAACTTTTCGTACTAGTATAAAATGAAGTTATAGTCAGCTTTATTTTCTTTCACTGCAGCACAGGATTTTGGCGTCTGTCTGGCATATTTATTTATTTTTTTCGCTCTCCTTTTGATAGAGGCGAAAGAAAGTTCGTCGTTGTCTTAAGATTTGGCTCTATCCCTACTGTGTCATTGTGCCAAGGAAAGTTTTGCAATTAGCTTCAGAGAAACACGTCAAGTAAATGCCACCCTAGAAACGCCAAAAACTTCACATTTTGAGACAATTTATTTGCAACATTATTTCAAAAACTGGAGTGTTAAAAATATGAACAAAAATACATTTATAATTGTTTTAAATAAATAAAATTATTTGTTGTTATTTTGCTTGGAAACCTAGATAAATACTTTCTAAAGAAATGTATATCTCGTATTAAAATAGATAGTATATTTATATATTATTTTAAGAGATATTTTATTAGATATTATTCGTCCACGAACAGTTATGTGTTATATTTTTGTTATAATAAATAGTTTAATTTTCTTAAAGTAATAATTTAAAATTTAAAAATAATAAATGAAAAAATTTTGTATTAAATAAGTCATATTTAAAACATCTTGTGCACCTTCTAAGTTGCAGGTGGTTATCAAAATAATGAAAACACCTGTTAATAAAAGTGACATTTAAGAATGCGCTTATTAAGCATTAAAATGTAATCTTAGCTACCAGGTTTTTTTTAATATAAAAAGTATATATCATGTAAGTATGAGGCTTAGACATCATGGTAGTATTTTAATAATTAGCTTTATTCAAGTAGTACAGGTCTTGGAATTTTGTCAAAAAAGTAAAATGTCAGATTTCACAGACAGACAGGGGCCAAATTGTAGAAGCCCCACTAGCAGGAGCAACTGTGAGCGAAACATCTCAGCTTTTTGAATTTTCTAGAGGCAAGGTGTCTAATGTCATGACAGCGTACAAGCAAGCTCGGCAAAGCAAAGTAGTGGAAGGAAGTAGAAACTGAGTGAAAGAGACCCACGGGTATTGAAGCGGATAGTAATGAAGTTTCATACGTCTCGGATTTTTGTCAAAAGCGTAAAATGCCAAACCTCACAGACTTTCAGAGAAGTTAAATTGTATTAGCCCGGCCAGCGGAAACAACTTGGTCGAAGACATCATAGCTTTTAGCTTTTTTAGAGGTACGGCGTCTAAAATCATGACAGCGTGCGCATAGCGCGCCAAGACTAGCTCGGCAAAGCAAAAGAGTGGACGGAAGGTTTTTTCTTTCTTTCTAATGTAGCTACCAAATAGACCGTGATCTTTTTATGACATAAGAGCTGCACCGACGTTACTCACTTTGCACTACCCAGGGGGCGCATGTAACTTGAAGATAAGCCACGGACGCGGAGTAACAATGCCCCCGCAACGCTCTACGATCCTGTTAGGACCAGGACCTACGGTTTAAAGTGGATTCCGAACCACTACAAACACACATGGCAACGCCGGGATTTCAACCCGATACCTGTGGTACCTAGCACCAGAGCGCTAGCCACGCGGCCATCAGGCCCCATGGATGGAAGGAGAAGCTGAATGAAAGCGGATTGTGATGTCTAAAAAAGAAAACAACTGCAGCCAAAGGGACCGAAAAGCTCGATCAGCAATTCGCCAGTGTTAATAATTGCAGTTAAGGAGTTACCTTCATAAACAGGACATTTACGGCAGATCAGCAATTCACATCTGTTAATTCCAAACGTCGTCTACAGTGGTGCCACAGCCACAAAACCTGATCGATTGATTAGTGGAAAACAGTTATATGTTCTGACGAATCATCTTTCACACTTTTCCCCACAACAGGTAGGGTACACGTTTGGAGGACACCTGCATAAGCGTATGATCGTAATTGTCTCCTTCCAACTGCCAAGCATAGAGGTAGTACGGGCAGTCATGTTGGAATTTTCTGCTGACGCAATCGTCACTAAAGGAGGATCACTGGGGAGACGTTTTAACTGCCTAGGTCCATCCTATGATGCAAGCTTTGTTTTCTGCAAGAGATGTAATTTTCCAGGATGGTAATGCTCCTATTCATCCAGCTGGACCTGTCCAGTCATGGTTTGATGAACACGAGGATGGAAGCGAAACATCTACCTTGGTCACCACAGTTCCCCGAACTCAATATCATCGAACCGTTATGGTCTATTTAGGGTTGATCTATCATGAATCGATATCTTCTACCGGCATCTCTCCTGAAATTCTCACAATATCACCATGAAGAATGGTTCAATATTTCTCTAAACGCTATTTTGCACTTGTATGGTTCGATTCCCAAGTGAATCTAAGCTTTATTACATGTCAAAGGATGTCCTACTCTATAGTAGTAAAGGGTTCCTTATGACTCTAGGATGTTTCCATTATTTTGATAACCACCTAAACATAACATAATTGTATATGTTCAATGATCATAATTACATAGAATTCATTATACAGTTGACTACTTTTAAATGTACTTGAGATTTTGTATGGATTTGTACAAATAATCGATCATTTGAAAAAGAAAAATCGCAGTTTTGTTGAACTACATGCTTTAGGTTTCAATGAATTTTGCAAGTTATAAATTATGAGTTTATATATTTATATTTACGTTTTAATATAAGCTGCATTTGAAAAAAAAAAGCTAATGTAAAATTTAAAAAACCTATATATAATAAAATAAAACTGTTAAACTATATTACTTTCTAAGCAATTAATTTTATACCGGCGATTATATATGGTAATTAATTTAAAATCATGTCTAAAAGATGCCTAGAAAATTTGTTTCATGACTTGCATTCTAATTTTAATTAAATTTTTTTTATTAATTTTTAATCATTGAAAAATTTATAATTATATTATTATCATCATATTCATATAAATATAATTATATTCATATTAATATAAATAAATAATTCAATATATATTTCAATCAAATTCTTATTTATTAATGCAAACACAATTTAAAATAAAACTAGGAAAAAACATATAGTTTTTATTTTGTAGAAGACATTAATTTGTTGTTGTTATTAATATTGATTGTTTGTTTCTCTGTGATATTTATGATGTTTTGTTTTCTATTTCCAGGAATTAGAGCTTAGGATAGAAACTCAGAAGCAAACTTTAGCAGCTCGAGATGAAAGTATTAAAAAATTGATGGAAATAAAGGGAGTAGGTAAAGAATGCATTTGCACTTGTTTTTTCAAAGCTTACTATATACTACATTGAAAGAAACTTGTTTAAAACTTTACAGTACACATTCTGGTTTTAAACTTACACATTCCAGGTAAAAGCTTTTGAGAACGTATTTTATAGAAAATAGGTCCTAGATCTTTGATCTTCTTTCGTATATTTTCAGTTTACTGATCTGCAAATTGCCCCATTGACTAAATAAAATTTGAAAGATTCTTATTCGAGCCTTTTTAAATCTACTTCATAGCATCTAATTTTAAAATCTATATTAGAAAAAAATTTTGTCGTGGAAATTTAGGGGAAATTTTTTTTATTTTGTCGTGGAAATTAGGAGGAAAAAAAATGTGTCGTAAAAATTTGAAAATTGTTTTCATTTAATATTACTTTTCATAAAAATTAGTTATGCAAATAAAAATGTTCAGATCCATTTCTTTTTCAAAATAATGCTGAGAATAACTTGTATAATGATGCCATGAATATTCAGAATGTGAAAAGTATAATGAACTTTTTTTTACTTATATTAAGAAAAATTTTTATCCTTTACAGTTACTCGTATCAAAATATTTAAATATATCTAATGTTTCAAAAAAAATTCAAACATTTAATCTTATTTATCATAACATTTAAAATATTATTAAAAATAATAATTTATTTTTTGTTTCATTCTTAGAATACCCATGTTAAAATTGCAAATTATTAATATATAAAACATTAATAACTTTCTTTATTGATTTGCAATTTCTGAAGGCATATATAGCTAAAGAGGCCAAATTGCAAAATAAGGGCCGTTCGGATTTAGCGATTTTTTTGTAGTGCCAAGTGGGATAACTCGGATTTCTTGTACTGCTTGCAATTCATTTCACTTACAATTGCAACCTTTTTCTGGGCGCATTTTGGCGAAAAGAATCTTTGACAGTAAATCCCAGCTGTCCCTACTCTGCGATTTTGCCGTTAAATAAATTTTTTTTTTTTTTAAATCTATTTTTGAGCAACTTAAAGAAACTAAAACGAAATTGAAAACCTGTCATTAAGTTATAACTGTTATAGTTAACATTCAAATAAGCATATGTTAAAATATCTCTGATCTATGTATATATTTCAGGTGGCAAAATTATGGAGGAAGACAGGTTAGAATCCGAAAGGTTAAAAAACAAATTAATCGAAACCGAAGCACGATACAGGCATCTGGAATCCATGTATGAATCCAGGGATAAGGATCTTAATAAGGTAAACTAACAGTTAATTAAAAAAAATCTTAACACTGGAAATGTTTATAAGGAAAAGGCTAAGAGAGAATTACAAAAATATCTTTATTTAAAAGAAAAAATAAAGCTTCTTAATAAAGCATAAAACAGATAAATAAAGCATTCTAAAGTAAATATTGCAGTTATGGTTATAGCTGGGTGTGGTTGGGTTGAGATACTTGAAGCACAGGTTGTAAAACTCAAAGTTTTATTTACACACACACACACACATGCAATTGGAGACGTACGATATTTAACACAGTTAAAGACAATTAATTAGTTATAGTTTCGTGGAAGTATTCCACTTCTAAGCTGAAAACCTGAAACTGCTGCCTGCAGGATGCGCGAAATACACTTTATCTCCGGGTGAGAGTCTATAATCCAACTAATACGCAGGGTTGAATTAAATATATTTCCTCTCACGGTGAAATACTGTAAACTAAACGTTTCTCGGCATGAGCGCACTTTGCACTGTACTTCCTCTCAAGTGAGAGTCTCGAGGCTGACTGGCCGTTTCTCATGAAAGTCAAAGGAGGAAGCTCTTGCCAGTGCTTAGAAGGAAGCACGGTTACAAACTTTATTTAACAATAGAATTTTAATAATAAAATTTTTAGTGAAGATTAATTAATTTTTTCTGCAAATATTAATAAAACGTGTCTTTTAAAAGAATTGTACTAAAAAAAATAAGAATCAATCGCATTTATTAGTAATTGTTTTAAAAATATTTCATAGCAAAAAAAAATCTAATTTAATAACCCTCTTTTTATCATAATGTAAAATTATTCCAAAAGTAATGTAGACATTTCCAGTGTTAAAATTCCATTTTATTGTTTTTGTTGTAATTCTGTTGAAAGTTTCAGAATCTTTCGATTGAATTATCTATTATCAATTTCAATCAATCTATTATCAATTTCGATCTATAATCATCGAAAGTTTCATAATTTTTCATATAATTTGTCAATTTAAATTAATTTTTTTCTATGCTTCAATTTCAACCAATTCTTATGATTATTTAATAGATACATTTTATTATTTACATCATTTTAAATTACTTTTACACTTTTATAATTATTTATTGCTTTCTAAAGACAAAACGCATTTTTAGGTAACAATTTATATAATATTACAAAAGCAGATAGTAAACAAAAAAATTTCGTGAACATGTAACTTATTTTTATATTTAAATCTATTATGTAGAAGGAAAAGAAAATTCAAATATTCGAAGCTACTCTGGAAACTAAGGTAATTCAATCGTGTTTTTTTTAAATTATATTTTCCTTAATTGAATTTCTTTAGATTAGCGTAACTCAATTTACTGCATAATTTTCTAGAAAAATGTGTGAAAATTTTTTGTTGATTCTAGATAAGTCTTTTTTGGTAACCTTGTCTTTTTAATAGCATGTTATATTTTGCCGCATGGTTAGCTATATATTTTTAAATTCTTGCTTTGAGCTTATTGTTTATAGATTTTTTTTTATCCATAAAGTTTTTTAATGTGGGATTTTATTTGAAAACTGTATTTATAAAATGTATTAGTATTATACATTATAAAAAGCTACTTGTTGCACTTGTGAAAATATTTTTAAAAAATCAATATATCTGTAACTAATGCACATAATTGTATCATTTTTCGACTGTTTTATAAATAATTTTCTGCCTATCTCATGGCTCAGTGGCAACGCGCGCCGCTGGTGAGTGTTAAGACGGATGTTCAATCCGCTGGCTGCTTAGTTGTACATACTGTTTCAAAAAAACGAGGAGACTCGATGGCTTTTGGGATGTTCAGCATATTGACTCCTTAATTAGACTACTTGGTGTGCGTTTTTCGGGTTTTTCTCCCATACGATACGCAAATGTAAGGTAGTCCTCCCGGAAGGCACTGCCCATCTTTTTCAGCTTCACTTAGCCAAGCCAGACTTCTAGCTACAGGTACTCCTTTACAACAGAAGCTGCCCCCAACTTTTCCTCCTATCATGAAACCACACGGCCATCTTGAACTGCGTCTAGATGTTCCTGTCTACCGAATGGGATAAGGAAAAAAATAATAATTTTTTTAATTATTGAGAATTATTTTCACTTACATAGCCCTACGAATATATTTTCTGAAAAATAATAATGAAGATTTAGTTAATAATAAGAAATAAGGGTCCATTTTTGTTATTTTAAAACTTTTTTTTGTTTCTCAATTTCTGCTTTTTTTTAAATTTATGTGATTTTTTACTATGCATTTCAATCAAATATGTTTTGTTTTATTGTGCTTTGATGAAATAAAATAAAATACCGTATATTTCCGAAAATATGCCGATCCGTGTAAGCTGAGAGTGCGTTTTAAAGCTAAAAATTTACTATTGTTCAAAACCCGTGTATAAGCCGAAATGAAAAATAAAAAATACTGTTACGTTCACTAAATTAAATTTAATATTTGTACGTATTATAACCCTTTTATTATTAATTGGATAATTAAGAGCGATAATGAATGTGATAATTATTAAGTGATTGATGTCTCGGTGACACTTACCCCTTCACTCTTGACAAGCATGAAAAAATACTGAAAATTGTCAGAGATATTGCTGAAAAGTCTCATTTGATATTGGAATTTCTAATTATACAATGTGTGTACCATGAAAATGTATTCAGTTAGAACAGCTTTGCTTTTAGCCTAAGATCCATGTTTTGTAAAACTTTATATAAAATTAAATTGTAGTGTACTCCACATCACTGGCCCTGACTATGGCATGGATGTTTGTTAGTGGTTTGGAATCCACTTTAAATTGTAGGTCCTGGTCTGTTTAGCCCTCATGTGCACAAGATGACCGTAAAGCGACAAACCAAACCAAACCATATTGCTAGTTCTCTGGCCTTTGGTACCACAGGCTTCAGGTACGAATCCTGTCTATAGCATGGATGTTTGTGAGTGATTCGGAATCAACGTTAAACTGTAGGTGTCGGTCTAATTAGCTGAAAGTGTGCAAAAAATGAACGTAGAGCGATAAATCGAACCACATCTCTAGCCCTCTACTTAATAAAAACCAGTGATAACTAAACTTTTATAAATTTGAATTATATTTATTGGCATTGGCAATCAATAGTAATTATTAAAAATATTTGGAAAATATATTCTGTTATGATCAATAAAAATTTATTAATTTTTGTTAAGGACTAATTACGTTTGCCCTAAACTATTTACATGCTTATTTATGTTTCATTTTTTGATTTATTAGACAGCTTTTTGTTTGCTTAATTTGTTTTATGCTTTAAAAACCTTAATTTTTTTATTATGTTAAATTCAATTTTTTAACTTTTATGCTGGAATTTTTGTTTGTGTTTTTTTATTTTTTATGCTTGAATTTTTGTTTGTCTTTGCATGCTATTTGTTTTTAATGATCAGGAATCTAGAATCAACATTCTAGAAGAGGAAATAGAACTTCTCGAATCTAAAATTTTAAGTCAGAGTCAATCTCTTCTCAATGGTGCATGTGAAAACAAAGAAAGTTCAGAAACAAAAACAAATGGTGATGCCCAAAATTTGGATCTCGTGTCAAAGGTACGTATAACGTATATATAACAGTGAGATACTCAAATAAAATCCACAATTTTCTTTGATACTTAATACATTTTTCAATAATTTGGTTTTAATTTGAGAATTTATATAAAATTTTATTCCTATTAATTAATTCCTATTATTATTCCATTACCTATTAATTAATCAAATTTCAGATCTCCAATGAGATAATCATGCAATGTACTATAGATACTTCCTTTTTTTTTTCTTTGCATTAAATAATCAATCATAGGATAAATTTGGAGCAGCGAACATTTTTTCAAAGTATGTCTGTACAAGATTTTGTCTAAGAATGAATGAAAAAAAAGTCAATAGACTTAACTTTTCCGAATTGAATTTAACATGGCATTATTTAAAACAATGCAGGAAATCAAATTCATCAATTTATGTTATTGTAATTAACCATGAGTACATATTTCTTTATTTAATATGAAAGCATGATGATCACTGATTTGATGCATAAGAAAGGAAATTAAACTTACAATTAAATTTATCGAGATCATTATTTATGCAAATAATATACATAATCACATTGTGCTTTTACAGATTAATTCATTATGTTCCACTAAATAGGATGTATCATCGCCTTTATTGTAATAGAAATGCAATTAAGAGTTAAATAAATATACATCCATCCTCTTACTAAATACTTTATTTAATATGAAATATTCTCATTTCAATCGTGAGTTATAATCTTTACTCGTTTTATATTAACAACTTATCAACAATCCCTCATCGCTTCAAACAAATTAGAATTAAACATTAATTCCTTCTAATACAACTACTTAATTTATAATTCCATGATCCTTATAATTTCATAATCCTTATAATCTTTATAATTTCATTTATGTTTCATTGTATTACAAAAGGCTGTAAATTGTATATTTGAAATGTTATTGGGAAAGCTTTGAATATTTTAACTATTCTGAGAAAACTTAGTAACATTAGCCAGATCTTTCCATCTAATGAATATTTCGAAGTTTAAAACTTATGATCCTAATGAATTTTTGAATGAATACAATCACCAAAAGAACACAATTAGGGTTACAATGAAACAAATGAAATACTATTCAATATTATTATCCTTTTTTAGTTTAAATTTCTCTTTCTCTGTTATAAATTCCAGCATACAGAAATAAAAAAGAATTATCACAATTCCCGTTTTTATAATTAACTAAAAATGACCATTCCACGGAATTTCATTTGATATCATGAATAATTTACCGAAGTTTTTGTCAATTATTTAGTTAATTAATAGCTGCCATGGATAATTTACTGAATCTTTTTGAAATTCTTTTGTTCCAGATGGAAGAATTAAGAATAGAGTTGAACAGAAGAGATCAGGAGATCATGGCGATGAACGCCAAAATGAAAACCTTAGAAGAGCAGCATCACGATTACCAGAGACACATTGCTGTGCTGAAGGAATCACTTTGTGCCAAAGAAGAACATTATAATATGTTGCAAGCTGATGTAAGTAAACACACTTCAACAAACGTTATCTTCAGAATAGAAATTTTGACATCCAATATAAGTGAAGTTTAAATTTTTTTTCATTTGTATTGTATTGCTTAAATATTTTAAAACTCGAATGTATTTATGTTCTGTAGGTCGAGGAGTTGAGGATTCGCCTTGAGGAGAAGAACAAACTCATCGAAAAGAAAACTCAGCAGACTATGACTTCTAGTCAAGAAAGAAATCGGTTGACACAAGAAGTTCAAGAACTCAGGGATCACATGGAAATCAAAGACAGGAAGATCAATGTTCTTCAGAGGAAGGTCTGTGACTAGTTCCCTCTTGCCAACCAGAATTTTTTTTCTGATAATCTATCAACAATATTTTTTTAAAAATAATTTAACAATTAAATATGGAATAATTAAGTATTACAGTAACAATTTAAGTATTGAATCTGTTGTTGTTCTAATGCAGCTGGCAATACAGACAGTTAATCCTTATGACATAAGCAAGGTCTACATTGCTGTTACTCATTTAGCACTACCTAGGGGGCACTGAAGATATGCTATGGACGCGAGTAACACTATCCCCACAATGCTCTACGATCGGAACCTACGGTTTCAAGTAAATTCCGAACCACTACAAACATCCATAGCACAGCTGGGATTCGAACCTGATACCTGTGGTACTGAGTGCCAGGGCGCTAGCCACTCGGCCATCAGTTCCCAGTATTGAATCTAATTATACAATTTAAGTATTGAATCAAAGTATTAAAGTATTGAATCTAATTAAGTAAGGGAAGCCAGAAGCCTCATGGACTAAAATAAAGTACCTACCCCCTTTATTTACTCACTCTCTCTCTTTATGAATTTTTGTAGTGTGTGAGACATACTGACTTTGTTCTGCTTGTTCCTTCTTTGTATGTGATCCTTATAATAATGGATTGGTTTCCAATAAAGCCATATGTTACAACAGTATTGAATCTAATTAAACTTGATACAGATATGAAAAAGTAATATAAAATATTTTATATGGTATTAATACTTTTAATTAAATGAACAGTAATTAATATGGAAAAATAACGAGTAAAAAAGATTTCGATAAATTTAAAATGTCTTTAAAGCAAAGGCCTTATGGTCTTTGAACAAAAGCTTTATATTCAGTCTGAACTCTGGCATTCTCTTAGCAAATCCTCCCACTCGATAACCTTTACCATTGTAGTAGCATTGTGGGGACTTGATTAATAATTATCCTTTGCACCTCAATACATCATCACTGGCCCGAATGCAGTATATCAGCCATTATGAGGTAAGAATAGGCTCATGTGTAAGATTATCTGCTTGAATTACTCAGAAACACATTAATATAAAATATGTGTCAGTTATATTGCAACCGTGCTTACATTTTCCTTAATAATTTAAATGCAAATTAGGAAATATTTTCACTGCTTATTTAAATGAATTATTATTCTCTTAATGAGAATTACGATTTAAATGAAAATCATGTTCTAAAGGAATTTAATATAAGAGCATAGAATAAAAATTGCTTTTTAAGTTTTTCAATGTGAAAAGGCTTATTAACAAACGTCGTTTATGATGAAACAAAGTTACTACTAAATAGTAGATTTATATATATAGATGATGGAAATGCACTATTTTTTTTTAAGTAACTGCTTGCTTTATTTAAAGTTTGCCCCATAAAAACTTGTGGACATACTGACAACTATTTTTTTAACAAACGGCTTGCATTATTTAAACGTTGACCCATAAAAACTTGTGGATTTATTGACAACTATTTTTTTAACAAACGGCTTGCGTTATTTAAACGTTGACCCATAAAAACTTGTGGATACACTGACAACTATTTTTTTAACAAACGGCTTGCATTATTTAAACGTTTACCCATAAAAACTTGTGGATATACTGACAACTATTTTTTTAACAAACGGCTTGCATTATTTAAACGTTTACCCATAAAAACTTGTGGATATACTGACAACTATTTTTTTTTAACAAACGGCTTGCATTATTTAAACGTTTACCCATAAAAACTTGTGGATATACTGACAACTATTTTTTTAACAAACGGCTTGCATTATTTAAACGTTTACCCATAAAAACTTGTGGATATACTGACAACTATTTTTTTAACAAACGGCTTGCATTATTTAAACGTTAACCCATAAAAACTTGTGGATTTATTGACAACTATTTTTTTAACAAACGGCTTGCATTATTTAAACGTTAACCCATAAAAACTTGTGGATATACTGACAACTATTTTTTTAACAAACGGCTTGCGTTATTTAAACGTTGACCCATAAAAACTTGAGGATTTATTGACAACTATTTTTTTAACAAACGGCTTGCGTTATTTAAACGTTGACCCATAAAAACTTGTGGATTTATTGACAACTATTTTTTTAACAAACGGCTTGCGTTATTTAAACGTTAACCCATAAAAACTTGTGGATACACTGACAACTATTTTTTTAACAAACGGCTTGCATTATTTAAACGTTAACCCATAAAAACTTGTGGATTTATTGACAACTATTTTTTTAACAAACGACTTGCATTATTTAAACGTTAACCCATAAAAACTTGTGGATTTATTGACAACTATTTTTTTAACAAACGGCTTGCGTTATTTAAACGTTGGCTCATAAAAACTTGTGGATTTATTGACAACTATTTTTTAACAAACGGCTTGCATTATTTAAACGTTAACCCATAAAAAACTTGTGGATTTATTGACAACTATTTTTTTAACAAACGGCTTGCATTATTTAAACGTTAACCCATAAAAACTTGTGGATATACTGACAACTATTTTTTAACAAACGGCTTGCATTATTTAAACGTTAACCCATAAAAACTTGTGGATTTATTGACAACTATTTTTTAACAAACGGCTTGCGTTATTTAAACGTTGGCCCATAAAAACTTGTGGATTTATTGACAACTATTTTTTTAACAAACGGCTTGCATTATTTAAACGTTAACCCATAAAAACTTGTGGATATACTGACAACTATTTTTTTAACAAACGGCTTGCATTATTTAAACGTTAACCCATAAAAACTTGTGGATTTATTGACAACTATTTTTTTAACAAACGGCTTGCGTTATTTAAACGTTGGCCCATAAAAACTTGTGGATTTATTGACAACTATTTTTTAACAAACGGCTTGCATTATTTAAACGTTAACCCATAAAAACTTGTGGATATACTGACAACTATTTTTTTAACAAACGGCTTGCATTATTTAAACGTTGACCCATAAAAACGTGTGGATATACTGACAACTTTATTTTATTAAGTGTCAACTCAATTTTCTGTGAGAAAGAGGATGTCCTTCTAAAAGGACTTTCAGAGGTAATTGCACTCACTTATCTCTTATTTGTCACCAATTCTACTCGTTTCACAAAGTAGTGAAAGTTCAATGCACGTTTTCAGCAAAAATGATCAATTCTCATCCTAATTAGGCTCATAAACACCAGGCTGGAATTCTCTATAGCTATAAATACGATTTTTATTTAAAATGTCTGTTTGGTCGCAATATGAAATTTTAAATATTATATTTTTTTCACTGAATAAAATATTAAAAAAAAACTTTAAATGAAGTTCCACCTTCGTTCAAATAATCATGGAGAATTTATGTGCTTCGTTAAAATAATCATGGGGAATTTATGTGCTTTGTTAAAATAATCATAGAGAATTTATGTAATACAATCTGTCGTCTCATTATGTCTTACCCCTTCATCAATGACAATGAAAACAGGAGGATTGTAATTTTAGACGATTTCTTTAGAAGAGGTCGTATCCACAGTTGTATCATGACAGGATTTGTCCTGTAAGCTCCTTATTAATCGCGTCTAAATTTGAAACATTTGACTGAATATTCGGCTGTTCCCGGGCGTTGTAGTCTGAAGAAGAAAAGCAATCTCCGTTATCTTCCTTTACGAGGGATTCCGGTAATCCTTCCTAAAGTCGTAAATCATCTGATGCATGATCAAAAACCGACATCATGACTATTAGACATTTTGCTTCTTAGAAAGCTGGCAAACTTAACCATGATCATTAAAAAGCCCGACTCGTGATTCAGTGGCTGTGTGCGCCGCTGGTGAACATTAGTACTGAGATTCATTACTTTGGCGGCTTTGCTGTAAACACTGTTTCAAAAAAACGATGGCATATTTGGACTCGATGGCATATTTGGGATGTTCAGCATCTTGCGTCGTTAATCGGACTACCTGGAGGGAGTTTTCCGGGTTTTCTCCTACACGATATACAAATCCACGATAGTTCCCCTTAAAAAAAGGCCTCCCGGATGGCACTGCCATCATTCTTCACGGAGCCAAGTCAGACTTCTACCTATGGGGGCGCCTACCATTCTACCTATGGCGGGCAGCCCCTTCCATGAGAACCAGGTTCATGGACTTGGTCTAGATGCAGCTGTCGACCAAGTAGGATAAGAAACAGTAAAACTCTCGATCAAAATAATGGTATGTATATTTATCATTTTAGATAGAATTATACTGTGAAAAGTAAATAAATGGAATCAATAGCCAAACATTAGAAATAAATACATATTTTTCAAAGTACTATTGCTTTTGGAAGATTGAATTCGATCTAATTGCTGCATCATTTTTGAAGTATACTTTGTTTAATATTTCATGTTTGTGTTGATTTTATTAGCAAAAATGTTTACAATGATATATATTTAATGATGTTTTTTTCTTTTGTGTTCGACTGCAGATTGAGAATCTCGAGGACCTTTTGAAGGAGAAGGACAACCAGGTGGACATGGCCCGAGCACGGCTCACTGCAATGCAAGCCCATCACTCCTCTTCTGAAGGTGCACTTTCAAGTTTAGAAGAAGCGATCGGGGACAAGGACAAGCAGATCTCGCAGCTCAGGGAGCAGAGGGACCGCGCGGAGCAGGAGAAGGGCGAGGAGAGGGAGCTGCACGAGAGGGAGGTGGCCGAGTACAAGATGAAGATGCACGCCCTGGAGAACGACATGGAGAAGCTGCAGGTGAGGCTGGAGAAGGCGGCCGCGGAGAAGGACAGGATCGAGGTGAAGCTCGAGAACTCCCAGTCCGAGCTGGGGCAGGCGAGGGCGGAGCTCGAGAAGCTGCAGTCCGAGATGATGAAGCTTCAAAGCGAAAGTGACCGAAGTCGCAGCGAGTTTGCTAGACTTGCCCTGGAGAATGAGAGGGTGCGAGAGCAGTCTGAGCGTTTGAAGTCCGATCTTGACAGGTCACAGAACACGTTCGGCAAGTCCTCCATGTACCAGTCGGACGAATATGAACGCCTCCAAGATCGGCTGGAAAAGGCACAGACTGAACTTCGCAGAGTTCAAGCGGAATACCGCATGCATCAGGCTGAGCAGGATCGTGCCAGGGGGGAAGTCGAGCAACTTCAGGAAAAGATCGAGCGTTCCCAGGGGGAGATATATCGTTTGAAAGCTAAACTAGAGAATGCCCAGGCCGACAAAGAGAGCATACAAGAGGAGTATGATCGAGTACAGTCAACAGTAGCGCGTTCCCAAAGCGAGAGAGACGTCGCGATAGCGGAAGCGGAAAAGATGCGCTCTGAACTGGATCGTATACAGAACTTGTTGACTAAGAGTCAAAGTCAGCACGAGAAAACTCAGGCCGCCCTCGATAAGGCGCAGCTGGAAACGGATCGAATCCAAGAAAAGCTGGACAAGGCCACAGCTGAAGCGCGGCGAATGCAGCTGGAAAGGGAACGGGCCCAATCCGAATTAGAGAACATGCAGACGCAGCTGAGCCAAGCCCAGATGAGTACACTGAAATTCCAAAAGGAAAAGGAAATGATTGAGATGGAGGCTGAAAAGTCTCAGGAAAAGTATGAAAAGACCCTGGCGTCATTCCAGAGACTTCAGAAGGAAAAGGATTCGATGAATTCCGATATGGACCAACTTCGGGAGAAAACCGATTTGCTGCAAACTCAGTTGACGAAGGCTTTGAAAGAGAAAGAAAACTCGCAAGCCGAATTCGAAGTTATAAAAGACAGATTAGATAAAACTCAGAATCAGTTAGAGAAATATTATAACGATTACGATTCGTCTCAAAAAGAAATCAAGTCCATGAGGGAAAATGTTGAGAAATTGCAATCGCAGTTACAGAAATCACAGGAAGAGCGCGATACGGCTAAGAGAGAATACGAAAAACTGGTTGAGAAATCGGATAAATCGCATTCCGAAATTTACAAACTACAAGCGAAGATGGATCAGGTAAAGACAGATTGGGAAAAAACAAATTTAGAATTAGAGAAATTACAGCTGACTTCTACTAAAACGAAAGAAGAATATAAATCAACTGTAGATGAACTAGAAAAATTACGAGAAATGCATTCGAGAACATCGGCCCAACTTACTATTTCAAAGGAAAATGAAGAAAAAATACGAGTGGACTTTGACCGCTGTCAAATGGAACTGAACGTGATGAGGGAACAGTATGATAAATCTCAAGAATCCCTACGTAAATCACAAACTCAAATAGATAAAATGCATACTGAATTAGATGGTTTAAGAAATGAATTGAATAGAGTTCAGGCACAAGTTGGTAAAACGCAAACAAGCCACGAAAAATCTCAGGAACAGCTATCGAGATCTCAAACAGAACTTGAGAAGTTCAAGGAACAAGTGGAACGGTTACAGTCAGAATTAAACAGAGTTCATGCGGAGAAAGACAGGCTGCAGACCGAAAATGTCAGCTTAAAAGCAGAAATCGAAAGATACCAAAGTCAAATGCTAAAACATCACACCACTCAAGAGAAGGCTATGTTGGAAATCGAGAGTTTGCGTGATGAACTCAATAAGTTCAAAGAAAAGCAGGAGAAGCTTACTCTTGAGTTAGAGAAATGTAACAGAGAAAAAGAGAAATCCTCTTTAGAGTGCTTAAAATTTCAAACCGAGGCCGAGAAGTTATCAAACGAGAAGCACATGATAGAAAGAGAAAAGGAGCATCATCTAGAAGAAATAACAAAATTGAATTGCGATGTTGAGAAACTTAAAAACAAATGTGAGCTTTCTAAAGATGAGTTGAAGAAATTCCAAGATCTAAAACATCAGCATCACATGGAGATCGAAAGGATGAAGCATGATTTAGAAGTTGCCGAATTGAAAGCTGAAAGACATGCGACATCGGAAGAGAGACAGAAGCAAGAAGTAGAAAAAGTTAAATTTGAGTTAGAAAAAGTTAAAGACAGATACGATAGAAATCAGGCTGATTTTAAGAAAGCAAAAGAAGAAAGAGATACATTTGAAAGTGAAGCTAAAACCCATTTATCTGCTCTTAATCAATTACGTACTCAATTAGATAGCTTACAATCTACCCACCAAGCTTCAGACAGTGATCTTCAGAGAGCTAAAGCTGAAACAGAGCGGATTCGCGCATTGCTTCACAAGTCTGAAGCTGAATTACACAAAAGTGTTGCAGAGAACAACAAACTTCAAGTGGAAGTTACGAAACTGAAGCAGGAACTTGAAGATTCTGAACAATCTTTGGCCAGACAAGTCAAAGAGCAATCTTCAAATAAAGGTGATCTAGAAAAGTTGCAAAGAGAGCTTGATAGAATTCGGGACAAACTCGAAAGGTCCCAAGCTGAGGCACGAAGAAATGCCGATGATAAAGACAGACTCGAAACTAAATTGCAGGAGACCATGGGGGAACTGGACCACCATCGTTCAGTAAGAGGAAAAACGGAAGAGTTCCAGCAAAAGTCCAGAGTGGAGTTAGATTACTCACACATGGAACTATCTAGATTGAAAAGAGAAATGCAAAGACTTGAGCAGCAATTGGAAGAAGCTTTAACAGAAAATAAAGATTTGCGCAGAGAACTCTCAAAATCCTTGGAAACAATAACTAACATTCAGAGGCAGTTGGAAGATTCTCAGAGTGATCTGAAACGAGCTGAAGATCTCAACAGGAAGTTGAAGTCAGAAGCTAATTCGCAGAGAACGTTTGAGACGGAACTTCTGAAAACAGAAGAGGAGCTCCTGAATGCTAATTCTGAAATAAGGGATTTGAGAGTAGAATTGGCGAAGTCTTACGAAGACGCTGGAACTTTGCAAAAGCAAATGGATGACTTGCAAAAAGATATCAAAATACTGATGGAAGATAACAAAGTTTTGAGAAGTGAACAAATTAAAACACAAAAAGCTGAAAGCGAGCTTGAAAAGATAGAAGAACAGCTGTTTAATGCGAATGCTGAGAACAGAGAACTTCGAATGGAATTAGCTGAGACCTATGAAACGGTGTCGAATCTGCAAAGAAGACTGGATGATGTTGAAAGAGAACTAAAAGTTGTAGAAGATCAAAATATGAAATTAAAAGCTGACCAAGCTAAATCTCAAAGAACAGTAGAAAGTGAACTAATTAAAGTGGAAGAGGAACTTCTAAATGCCCATTCTGAGAAGAAAGAGCTGAGAATGGAGTTAGCAAAATCTTATGAAACAGTTTCAAACATCCAGAAGCAATTAGATAAGTACCAATTAGATTTAGCTAAAGCGGAAGATGAGATAAAGAAACTTAAATTGGAATTAGAAAAATCTCAAAAAGCTCAAACGCGTTTAGCTAAGATTGAAGATAAATTGTACCAAGCAAATTCAGAAAATGCTGACATCAGAGCAGAAACTAAAAAATTATACGAAAAAGTAACTACTATCCAGAAACAATTGGACGAAGCGAATTCCGAATTAAAGAAGTCCGAAGAAACTAATCGTCTTCTGCGATTGAAATTAGATAAGTCATTAGACAAAGACAAAGAACTTAAAAAGATGGAAGACCAACTTCAGAACATAAATGCAGAAAACAAAGAATTGAAAATGGAGTTAAGCACCTTGTACGAAAAAGTTTCTAGTTTAAAACTCCAACTAGAAGATTCCCAAAACGATTCTATGACGTATGAGGAGAAGAATCGAAAACTTAGAAGCGAGGTGGAATCAGTGAAAGAAAAAATGGATAGCGAAATCAATAAACTTACAGAACAAATTCACAATGCTGGGTTGGAAAATAAAGAACTTCGACTAGAACTTGTAAAGGCTTATGAAACCATTTCGAATGTGCAGAAGCAAAGAGACGATTTAAATATCGAAGTGAAATCTTTGGAAGAGAAAAATGAAAGGTACAAAAAAGATCTCGACAAAACCGAACGAAAAGTGGACGAATTTAGCAAAGTAGACATCCAGTTCAGAAAAGTGAAGCAAGAAAATGACTCCTTGAAAATGGAACTTTCGAACACGCGAGATACTCTTGCATCGACCCAAAGGAATTACGACGATATTTTAGATAAGAAAAGTAGAGCTGATCTATTAAATAAAAAATTGCAAGAGGATCTGGAGAAATATTCTAGGGTCGACGAAGAAAAGGAAAAAGTCAAAGAAATGTTTGAAACCGCACAGAGTGAAAACAGCGATCTTCGAAAAGACCTGAAACGATCGCAGGAAGCTATAGGCAATCTTCAAAACGAATTAAGAACGTTGCATTCTCAATTGGGAATGAAAGAAGAGGAAGTTAAAAAATTGCAAAAGTCTTCTGAGCTAACAAAACGAGAAATCGAAACGGAACTAAGTGACCTTAAGAATAATCTGAAAGAAATTACGTCGGAGAAAAAAGTAGTGGAAGAAAAAGTGAAAAGGTTGAATGAAAAAATTAGCCACCTTGAAAAACAACTGAGCGACGAAAAATATGAGCTGAGCAAAGCACAGGAACAAACAAAGAAAATGAAGTTCGAATTAGAAAAGGCAGAAAACAGACTCCAAAGCGAGCTCCAGAAAACTGAATCTTTATATGATATAAACGAAGAAAATAAAGCCTTACGTACAGAACTATCTAACTGCCAAGAAACAATATCGGATATTCGTAGAAAGGTAGAGGATATGACTATCGAAAACAAAAGACTGAAAGACATTGAAAATCAACATAAGTTGGAAGCTGATAAGACCAAAATGATTGAAAAAGAGCTGAAAGACATTCAGCAAAGATTTGAGAAGCTGGAAAGAAATAATAAAGACCTACAAGGGCAAGTGGTTGAGTACAAACAAGTAGTGGAACAAACCCAAAAGCTTTATTTGGATACTCAATCGGAACTTAATGAAGCTCAAGCAACTTTGAATAAAAATCAGAAGGTGTACTCTGATACTCAGAAAGAACTCGAAAATTCGAAGAAAACTGTATCCGAAACGGGAAAAATGTACCGAGATGCACAAAAAGAACTAAGCGACACCAAAGAAAAACTGTCGGAATCAGAAAAATCGCTGCAAGAAGCTAAACTGGAATTACAGAAGCTTAAAGAAAGAAACAAAACACTGGAGGAACAACAGACGAATACTCAAAAATCTGTTTCTTCTGAGCTTCAGAGATTAGAAGAGGAGTTGCAAAATTCGAATCTTGAAAATAAAGAGCTGCAAATGGAACTTCGAAAATCTTATGATGAAATATCAGATATGAAAAAACAATTTGAATCCCTTCAGTCAGAATACCAAAAACTCAAGGACCAAAATAAAAAATTGAAATCAGATTCTAAAAACAAGAAAACTTTGGAGAGTGAAGTACAAAGATTAGAGTCGGAACTGCAAACCGAAAGATCAGAAAACCAGAAGATAAAATCCGAACTAAGTGAATATCATGAGAAATTATCAACTCTCCAGAAGAAAATCGAGAATGTTGCGGTTGAATTAGATTTTGCAAAAGAAGAAAACAGAAACTTGAAGCAGTCTCATCATTCTGCTCAGAGAAATATGGAGAATGAAATCAAGACTCTTAAGGACACAATAGAGAATAAGACTTCCGAAAATAGTGAAATAAAGAACGAGTTGGCAAAATCATACGAAGCTGTCTCCAATCTCCAAGAAGAAGTTGAAAAATACTTGGTGGAGTTGAAGAAGTTGAGAGAAGATAACCGTAAGCTACGCTCTGAGCATTTGCATTCCCAGAAGACCGTAGAAAGCGAATTCCAGAAAGTTGAAGAACAGTTGTACAAGACTCAAGATGAACTGAAAGAAGTTAGTAAGGAATTGAAAGAATCGCATACTACCATTTCCAGTCTTCAGAAACAAGTAGAAGCGTCTCAGAATGAAAATGATAAACTGAAAGAAGTGAACAAAAAGTTGAAGACAGAACAGTCTAAATCTCAAAAGAATGTTGAAAGTGAAACGCAGAAGTTGGTTGAGAAAATAGAAGGTCTTTTGATAGAGAATGAAAAGTTGAGCACTGAGGTGAACCAGTACGCTGAAACGCTTAACAATTTAACAAAACAAATGAGCGAAGACCAGAAAGACATAGAAAAATTTAAAAAGGAAAAAGACAAAGCGAATGCAGAATTAGCTAATATGAAGAAGAACATGGAAGCGGAACTGAATAAAGTGGAAAAGCGCATCCAAACCTGCGAGGGTGAAAACAAGGAACTTCGATCTGAGCTGGCGAAATCTGGCGATACAATTGCTGCATTCCAAAAAGAATTTGAAGAAAGTCAAATAGAACTGCAGAAGGTCTGGGAGCAAAACAAACAACTAAAAGCCGATCAGCAGAAAACTCAGAAGAATGTCGAGAAGAATTTGGGTTCGGAGAAAGAAAAATTGGAAAAAGAACTCGCCAAGTTGCAAAAGGTTGTCGAAAAGCAGAAAGCAGATAATCAGAAACTTGTTCAAGACTCAGAGAAAATGAAAACACAGTTGGAAAAAGCTCTAGGTGAGAATCAAGCTTTTGGTGTGGAAAGAGAAAGGTTTCAGTCTCAGTTGGAAATGCTTGTTCAAGAGATCGAAAGAAGGGAGGTCAGTTATTTCAAGATCATCGTTTAGTTTATTTTCAACGCCTTTCCTTGATGCGTTTCTGCGTTGGCATGGCCGGTTTTGGTTATTTATTTTCAGTTTTAGTAGTTTAGCCTTTTAGATTTTGCCGCAAACGATACCTTTATGATTTCATTGCACATTTATTAGTTGAATTTTGTAGATCGTTTAATTTCGTTACGCTGAATGTAGTATTTTCGAATTTGGTTACAATTTTTGTTGCTGCTTGTTTGAGTTTCGTTGTTATTATTATTATTTTTTCCTTATTTTTATTCATTATATTTTTTTATTACTTGCATTTGTGCACTTATTTGAAACTTAATTAAATATGCATAGTAACATTGAAGGACTTTTCAAAAATTACATATTTTTTGCAGTTGCAAGGTGGACCGAAAGAGGCCGAATCGGAAGCTATGCGTAAGCAAATGGAAGAAAAACAGAAAAGAATTGAAGACATGGAAAAGATGTTAAAAAAATGTAGAGACAAAATAAAACAATTAGAAGCGCAAGTACAACAGGTATTATTTGGTTTTTTAATTTTAATTTTTTTATTTTTATTTTAGTACTGCATTAATGATATGATAAAATTTGCATTTTAAGCTCTTAATTTAAAAAAAAAAAAACCTCCTGTTCATGAAAAAAAAAATGTATTTGGTCTCGCATGATAACAATCGTTCTTTTAAATCGATGAATTTTTTCTTTTGAGACAGTTTTGCATATTTTTTACTTTAGTTTGGTGTTATTCTCTTAGATGCTGGTACCAGTTGGAAAATTTTATGAAGCGATGTTTTTTATTCTCCCAAACTATAACTATTATTACTGATTGTTAGACTCCTGATTATAAGAAAAAAATGTATTTGGTCTTGCATGATAACGATCGTTCTTTTGAATCGATAAATTGTTCTTTTTAAACAATTTTGCCAACTGGAAGACCAACTTTTTTCCCTTTAATTTTGTGTTATTCTCTTAGATACCAGTACGAGTTGAAAAAATTTTATGAAACAATATTTTTGATTCTGCAAAACTATAATTATTATTACCTATTATTACATTCGTGATTATAAGAAAATAATATATTTGGTCTCGCATGGTAACGATCGTTCTTTTTAGAAAATCGTTCTCAATCGTTTTAAATCGTTCTTTTCATTAGTTTTGTATTATTCTTTTAGATGCCAGTACCAGTTGGAAAGATTTTATGAAGCAATATTTTTTATTCTCCCTTATAACTACATGTAGAAAATGTGATGTGCTTTTACATAACATAACTTTAAATAAATGTCATATATTGTCTGAAATGCAATTGTGTTGCATTTACGATGCATTTCAGAACATTTTTAACTCGCTTTTAAAAAAATGTATACAAAGGGGCTCGGTCCTTAATTGATTAAAAACGCATTCTTAGCTAGCTGTAAACTCTCGAACAGGCATCACAGAACACATGCTAAAACTTATTGATTGATTGTTAAAGATTGATGTTACCTGCTTTAAATTTTCCCGCTTTCTCTCCCCCCAGGCTCCGGGCGGCAAGGACGAGAGCCAGAAACGGCTGGGGGCCCTGGAGAAACTGTGCGAAGAGTTGTCTAAGGAGAAGGAGAAGTCCGAGCAGGAGAATAACAAGCTGAAGGAGGATGCACAGCGCCTGCAGGCGGAGCTCGATCGTTTGTTGGACGTGATGACGGTGGTAGAAAAAGAAAAGTTCTCTCTCAACGAGCAGATAAGAGAACTGCAAGAGTAAGTTGCCCTTTCTTCCTCTACTCGTGCAATTTTTACACAAATTTTAAATATGTATTTTAGAGATATATTTTAGGTTTTATTAAAAATAAGATTGCGCGGTTATCTTGTACAGAGAAATAACTTTTTTTTTTTTTTTTTTTCTTTTTTTTGAATTTGTGACTTTATCAGATTGGTTAGTCATGTGCTATACTATTGAGCTTTCTTTTGTAATGTTTGGTGTTACATATGAGCGCCTATATGATACTTCGAGGGTGAATTTTTTTCCCCCCTAAATTTTGCTGTTTGAAGTAAAATTCCAGATGAAAAATTCATTATAAATTACATCAGGATTTAATGATATTGATTGTTGTACATAATTTCAAGTTTCACTCACTTTTTTACAAAATCAAACAATCTCAGCCAACCAAACCAAGCAATTTCATGTATGTTATTTATCAATTAATGATAAAAAAAAAAAAAAAAAATTATATCATATGAAAAAGTAACATTAAAAAATTGGTCGAAAGCTGAAAAATGTCTGATAAGAGATACACGTTTCATAATATTATGGTGAGACATTGAGACACATGACAAATAAGGCTTTCAAGAACTCAGACCATTAAAATTGGATTATATTAATTAATTAGTTTTGTGCAAGGGCTGCAAAATCCAAGCGCAGTGTGACTCGTCGCCAGCACATCTTCCGAAACCAAAAGACATACGTGTTGCCAAATGCTCTCATAACTTCTGACAAATCGTCAGAAAGAGCGTAGTGCTTAGAGAGCGCGTGAACGCTGCTGCAGAGATTTAATGCTCACTACAATATATTAATATATATTATATATATTGTTCACGTACAAATCAACGAAAACGAAGTAGACGATTTCAGTCAAACATTTTTGTTCTATAAAAGAATGGAACAAAAATTACGGAGAAAACAAAAACAAAAAAAAATAATCAAAATCATAATAAATAAATGAATAAAAAGAATAAGCAAAGAACTATTTAAAAACACAATCACTTTGTGTAACAAAGCCATTACAGCTTTCGCTATATATAATACATTTTCGTGTACTTCTTAATTAATTCGGTCAAAAAAAAAAAAAATCCTTGAAAAACAGAACGAAAAAACAGAAAATTAAAAGTGATCTACATCTGGCGTTGTGCATAAGCTGGAGAGACAAAACTGAAATTCACTGCACAGGCACAAACATTAAAGAGGGAATGACGAAAACTGCGAAAACAGATAAAAAGAGAAAATATACAAAACAGAATTAGAGCAAATCCAGGAAATTAGCAAAAAAAAAAAAAAAAAATTAAAAAAAATTAATCATAATATCCCGAGTATAGCTTTATCTTAGAATATGTACTGGTTAACTGGAGGAAAAAAAAGTCCCTAATTAATGAATATAAAATTATAAAACTCCTTATTTACATCCATCACTCCTACACCATGGATAGGCTGAGGTTAGACCTACAGGAGCCTCATACAGGCTCTATATTTTTTTGAAAGGGAATGCATATTTTTACTAAAATTAGATGTAATAGCTAATATTTATTTCATTTTATTTATAATCATGTAAAAATTTAAAAACGTAGGCAGAAATTTTATAGAATAAATACAGTAAAAAAAAAAAAACAAAAAACACAAAATATCATGGACACCTTATAGCAGGATGCCCGGCCTTGCTTGGGGACTCCGAGATGAAAAATAGTGAAGCGCTAGAACTTTGCTGATGAGACATTGTCTTTTTTTCTCTTATTGTTTTCTTTTGTGTCTTTTACATTGTTTTGATCTTATAAGAATTTGAGAGTCAATTGTACCAATTGTAAGAGTCATCTCATTTTCTCTTACAATTGGAGATAAAATAACTTAGTTCTACTCACTATTACAGATACACCAATTCTGCTTGCTGCGTGACTGGATCCAAAAAAAAAAATAAAAAATAAATAGTGACATATCCCCCATGTATAAATGTGTTATTTACTGTCTACTATTTTCATGAAAGATGATATTTTTGTTTATCGAAGTAATCTGATGCTGTTTAATTAAATTTTTAATAATTAAGTGGATGTAGTTGAAAAAAAACCTGTCTATTTCCACAAAATGAGTGGAAAATTGATGTTTGTGTTTCTTTGCCAGAGCCGTGAAAGACAAAGATAGCAAAGTCCAGGGTGCAAAACGGGGCCAACAAGCTGAGCGAAACAAAAATGCCCAGATGTTAGAAGAAGCCAGGAGAAGAGAAGCGGAAGCTACCAAAGAAGCATCTAAAGCGCAGGTATTCACTTTGCTTTCATAATATGCCCCCTTGTTTCTCTGAAATTAGCTAATTTCATCATACTTTAATTTTGAATGTAGATTTTGTCAAGAGACGACTTTGAATATTAATTCTTTCATAATCATTCAGACTTATCTATAAAATTTGCTTTTTAACAATCCTGTATACAGGACCGGATTTAGACGAAATGAGGCTCTAGGCTATTCCACTTATGAGGTCCCTTCACCTCCCATTTTTAAGTTTGTAAATTACTTATTATGTTTGTTTATTATTCATATGTGTAGAATTTCTCCTTATTTTTGATTCAGGGTTTTGGTGTTTACTGTTTTTAGAATAGTGTAATTCTAATTTTGTTAACAATTTGAATGTAGGCCCCTCTTGATATTGAGGCCCTAGGCTGAAGCCTAGTTAGCCTATAGGAAAATCCGGCCCTGCCTGTATATAATGTGGAAGTAGTGTGCAGTGTTCGAAGATGTCGATTGGGTTTGGTTTGTCGCTCTTCAGTCACTTTATGCTAATTAGATCGGGACCCACAGTTTAACGTTTATTCCGAACCACTATTAAACATCCATGCCACCATCAGGATGCGAACATGAAGCCGGTGGTACTAAAGAAAAGAGCGCTAGCCAATTGGCCATCAGGCCCGATGATACGGCTTCCATGAGTGAACATTTTAATAGCAATCATTTCAAAATTATATCCTCAAGCATTTTGTCACATTGCTCATCCCACAGTTTGAATTTGGCAGTAGGAAATGCTATAAAAAGTTTTAGGTGAAAGGAGCATTTATTAATCTGTTTTGTTTTATATAACAAAAGCCGAATTACTTTATAAAAAAAATTCTCTAGTGATAGAAATATAATTTGATTCAAAATCTGTTTTAGTCTATTAAGCTGTGTTAATCTTACAAAGCATCATTATGTTATTTATAATCTTATGTTATTTATATCGTTATTTGCTTATAGCATTTTTAAAAAATAAGCTTGCCAGATTTAGGTATAAAATTATTTATTTTATTAATTAATAATGAATATATCTTTTGTGTATTTATCTCAATATAATACATTTTGCTAAATTTAATTATTTTTAAAAATTTTATTAAAGAAGAAAATGTACGTGTTTGTCTTTTTATGCTAGTCTTTACTTACTTTTATAGTAAAATAAAATCATTTTTCGGCCAAATCGCAAAATAGGGGCCATTGGGATTTGGCTGCTTTTTGTGGTGCCAGCTGGGTGATAAGTCGCCAAATGTGGTAACTCGGGTTTCTTCTGTTTGCAATTCACTTCAATTGCAATCGCAGCCTGTTACTTGGACCACTTTGATGAAAAAAAATTTTGACGCCGAATTCCAACGGCCCTTATTCTGCGATTTCACTAATCTTTCTTTAAATTATTGTAACACGTTTTCTTCTCCTCTCCTTTACCCCTTTTTTAAAAATTTATTTATGTTATTTTATTTTCGCATTTAAAAAGCCATCTGGGGCCGCTGGTTTCTTCTCTAGCTTCTTTTAATGTTTATATATTTTCATATAAAAATTCATTTTACTTCATATCAGCCTCAAGTTGGTGGTATATATCATACATATTTTGCTATTTATTTATTTTTTTAGAGAATATCAAATGCGTTATTGATAATTTGGTTTTGAACTATAATAAGCGAAGAGAGAAAAGAGATCTTTATGATTTTTTTCCCTTTACGTTTGCTTTTGTTTATTGGTTTCTTGGTTTTATTTGTTTGGTTTTTCCCCGCCACCCCCTTCCCGTTTAATCATCAGGAGCAAGTGCTGCAGCAGCAAGAGAGGATAGAGGAACTAGAAGAGGCTTTGCGAGAGAGCGTTCGCATCACAGCTCAGAGAGAGGTAGCCGTGGCTCAGAAGCAGTCCGTCATCGAAGCTGCCAACGGAAAGGTAAAGTTTTCGCCAACTAACATCATAAAAATGCCAACCAATGAGAAGCGACTTCTGTTCGACTACGTGATATTCTAGTATCCGGTGGGAATCCATCTTAAATGAACATTTTTTTAAATAAAATTAAATGTTATTTTCTTTATTATTAAAAAATAATAACAAAAAAAAAGTAATTTTCGCCAACTAATGTCATAAAACGCCAGCCAATCGGAAGCGGCTTCCGTTCGACTACGTTATATTTTAGCATCCATTGGAAATCCATTTTAAATAAAAAAATTTTAATAAAATTGAATGTGATTTCCTTTATTATTAAAATAATAATAATTGTATAAATTGTACTACTTTTTTGCAAATACTGGCCCTATTTTTCCTACATTCAAGTTTTCAATTTTGCATGTCTGAAAAATTAAAAATAAACATAGCCTTTTTTTTCTTTAATTTACTGAGAAGTATTAATTATTTCAGTAGTTAATCCAAAATTTTTCTTACACAATAGAAATAACTGTGATTATACAATAATCTCACCAGCAGGATTATAAAGATATCAAACCTAGAAAATTTTGTAAATTTATGCAAGACCAGCGAAAAAAAAATTTCCGTTGTACTTAAGTGTCAACGATTTTCGAATATGAAAGTTGAAGAAAAAGAAATGGTCAGTATTTCAATATACAAATTATATATATATATATATATTTTTTTTTTTTTTTTTTTTTTTTTTTTTTTTTTAATGAGTAAAATGAGATATATAGACATATATATGGTGGTGATTAAAAAAAATGGAAATATTTGTGAATAAAAGTGGCATTTAAGAATGCGCTTCATAAGCATTAAAAGGTAATCTTAGCTACCAGTTTTGTTTTGTTTTTTAATATAAAAAGTATGTTGTTGTTATTGCTTATCCCCTTGATTTAGAATCCTAAACCAAGTCCAGTAGATCATGCTGCATCAATAGATCGTAAACTGTCCTCCCCTCATTCAACAGTTGCCTCACAGAGGCACCAATACAATCTATGAGATGAGAGGGAGACGCGATGGTCGAACAATGACAAAGGGCATATGTCTTCTCGTCTCCATTGAAGGTCAAACTCTTAATGTGGCCAGTCCTTAGTCTAGCTAGAGCCGTTTGAGCAGGCCTAGGACAGGAGCACTGCATGGACATACCAGGATATTTAGCGGCGTACCATGCATGAATTGGTGGCGACCTCCAAGAGGTATTCACTCTGGCTAAAGTCATGGAATGAACCTCTGAAGCTAACAGATTGGAAGAAGAAGCTTTGGGAAGTTCGCAACCTTCCCTAGCGAGCAGACCAGCAATTTCATTTCCGTAGATGCCCACATGGGAGTTAATCCACTGCAAGCACACCGATCCGATCTGGTCCAAAACAGCTAGTTTAGAAACTATATCCTGCCCCAATTTGTCCAAGATGCTTGGCCAATCTTTCAAATACTGTATTGAGCTCTTACTATCAATCAGAATCCAAACATCAGGTACTTTAAAGTCTAAAGCTAGATTCAGAACTTCGCTTATAGCAGTTAATTCTGAGCGGAATACTGAGCTGTGGTCCGGGTTTCTAAAACGATATCTAAATTCTCCTGTACTTGTCTTCATAAAAATTCCGCTACCTGTTCTTCCAGAGTTAAATTTGCTTCCATCAGTGTAAATAACCAGGGCCTGAGGAGAAATGTTATTGATGATCTCGAGAGCCAAGTGACGCAGCAACTCCGGGTGTTATTCGTGTTTGATAAATTTCACTTTCAAGTCTTCATTAAAAGTTACATTACTAAGTACAGTAGTAGGTGTCAGTAGATTAAAAGGAACACTGGGCTCGACTTCAATATCTGCCAATCCCTGCTTCCATATTAAACCCAGAGGGCTGTCCTTTTTTAATCTTTGGTTATTCGTCCAGTTCGATAAAAGGTTAGATGATCTGTTATAAGGCTTAAAACTCATATAAAAAGTATCATCAAAAGTATGTCATATAAAACTATCATATAAAAAGTATATATGATAGTATGAGGTAGCTTTAGTGAAGTTGTATATGTCTTGAATTTTTGTCAAAAATGTAAAATGTGAGACCTCACAGACATTCAGAGAGACCAAATTGTAGGAGCCCGACTAGTTGAAGCAATTATGACCGAAACATCCCAGCTTTTAGGCGTTTCAAGAGGTAATGTGTCTAAAGTCATGTCAGCGTACACACAGCGCAGCAAGACGAGCTTGGCGAAGTAAATATTGGACGGAAGGAGAAGCTGAATGAAAGCGACCGAGGGGTATTAAAGCAGATAATAATGTCTAAAAAGAAAACAACTGCAGACAAAGGGACCGCAGATCTAAATCAGCATCTGGCTTCTCCAGGGTCAATCATTACAGTTAAGAGGAACCTTCATGGGCAGAACATTCACGACAAAGAAGCAATTCCCAAATCCCTTGATACATCTGTTAATACCAAACGTCGTCTACAGTGGCATCACAACTACAAAACCTGTTCAATTGATAAGTGGAAGACAGTTATAGAATCAGATGAATCTTCTTTTCCCTACAACATGACGGGTGCACGTTTGGAGGACACCTGCACACACGTATGGTCGTGATTGTCTCCTTCCAGCTGTCAAGCATGAAGGGGGATCTGTTATGGTACAAGCCGCCATGTCATGGTTTTCTGCTGCCGCAATCGTAACCCTCAAAGAAAGAATCACTGGGGAGAAGTATAGAGAAGTTTTAGCTGACCAGGTCTATCCTATGGTGCAAACTTTGTTTGTTGCAGGCGATGGAATTTCCCGGGAATGATAATGTTCCTATTTCTGTAGCGGGACCTGTCTATTCATGGTTTGATGAACACGAGGATGAAGTGAAACATCTACCTTGACCCACACAGCCCCGACCTTAATATCCTCTGACCGTTTTGGTCTATTTTAGAGGATCAATCCAGAATTGATATCCTCCACCGGCATCTCTCCCGGAACTTTCACAATATCTCCATAAAGATTGATTAAATATTCCTCTAAATACTATTCAGCACTTGTATCATTCGATTCTCATGAGAATCCAAGCTGTATTATATGCCAAAGGCGGTTCTAAGCCATATTAGTTAAGGATTCCATATAACTCTGAGGTGTTTCTATTATTTTGATAACCACCTATATATGCTTTGTCTAGAAAATTTCATTTATATAAATGTATTTTTTTTTTTTTTAAATTTCAGATTCGAGATATGTCATCTGAATTAGTGGGACTTCAAAAAGGATACAATGCCTGTTGCACCAATTGTCCACCTCTAAAGGTGAAATTAAAAGAAACTGATACAAAACTCAAGATGCTCATAACAGAGAGAAAGCTTCATTTAGAACAACTATTTGAAATGAAGTAATTACTTTATTTTAGTTTTATATTGATTAATATATTGTTGTTCACATAATTTCTTAATTAATATGAGATTTTTTTATCTGTGTTTAAATATGCATGGAAAAAATGTTTAATTGATGAAGAAAATATTAGCCCATATTACAAACAGAATTAAGAAATGTTATAGTTCTGTTCTTGTAATATTTCTTAATTTGATAATTAACTATCTTGCACATGACATTTTATTTCTACTTTGAAGAGAACATATTCAAAGATGCAAAAATTAAAACAAAAAATATATAAAGATTTTTTTTTCTACTTTTAAAACATTTCAAGGACAGTGGTGCCTCATATACAACCTTAACCCATTCTAAATCCTTGAATTTATACCAAACACATTTTTCTCATAAGAAATAATGGTTCCCATGGGGAAAAAAATCATATTGATACTGGTATGTTATTCATTGACGGGATTGTATAAAATAATTTAAATATTGCTTAATACTGAAATGCATAAATAGAATTAGATGAAATAATGAAAGTTTGCCAAATTTAATTTCCTCTTTCTATTTATTTTCTGTACTTGGACGTATTAAATCACCAGATTTGATTTTCACTAAAAATCTGCCAAAGGTCTGAAATCTGACGTGGTTTGGGCTTGGTTAGAGTGGTACTTTGTAAAATGGCTTATTGTGGTGTAAGCAAATTATATGCAAAACAAAGTCTCAAAGAAAATTTTGTATACTCAGGTACTACTGCACTAAATAATGTAAGCATATTAATTAAATTAATGTAAGCATATCTCTATTAATACTGCATTATTTTTAATATATTTGATTTATTTAAAATATTAAGATGAATTAATTATACCACCTTCTTTGATGTTATTTTTAAAAATTCTTTACTTTTAGATTTTATTAAGAAATATAATTTTTCATAAGAATTTTTTTTTAATTTTTCTGTTAAACTAATTTCTTAATGTAAACTGATTTAATATTTTAATATATTATTATTTTTCATTCAATAAATTTTTTTGTTTTGTTTTTCTAAGAAATATGCTTATGTTTTTAGGCAAGAAGCTTTATCAGCTGCAATAAGTGAAAAAGATTCTCATTTAGCATTCCTCGAAATGTCTGGCATTAAGAATGCTAAAATTGCAGAACAGGTTGATAAATTAAAAACAGAAAAAAAGCAGTTGGTAGACAAAATCAAAATAGAGGTAGGCATCATTCATTCAAAATATTTTTTTAAAACTATAATTAAGGATTATAAGTGTTATATTTATAGATTACAATATTTATTGTTTCATTAAATCTTCTTATTCTGTTTTCTTGTCTGTAATTTACACTTGTTGGCTTATTTTCTTTGGTATATCTCTTTTGTGACAGTAAAATTCTCCATTTACATCAATGGTTGAGTTTTATAATAATCAACAAACTTTTTTATAGTAAAATAATTAAAAAAATTAATATATTACACATAAAAAAATGGCAGAATTTAAAACGAAATAGCATAATAAAAATTAAAAGATTTACTGGATATTTCATAGATATTCAAGAAAATAAAGGCATAGTAAGCAATTTTATTTGAAATTGCAAGATTCATTTAAAAAAAAATCAGAAAATTGCAAATTTTGAAATATTTGATTCTGAATGAAACACTATATATATTATTCCACAAAAAAAAATTTATATTTGTTAAACAAATGAAAATTTTCATCAGCAATATCAAGTCAAATAATTTGGTTCCTGAAAAGCATTTTAAATTATTTGTTACTTTTTCACACTTTTTATCGTTGCACATATCAAGGTATGACACTCTTCCTATCTTACCCTAAGTAATTTAACTTTTATCTATATTTCTGAGCAAAAATATGGTGAATGTTTTTTCTTAATCTATATACCACCAATTCTAGACACTAGTGTTACTTCTATCAGATTTTGTTTTACTGAAAATATATTGTTTATTGAATACTACATCTTAAATATAAAAAAGAGGGGAGGAAGATCATACTTAAACAAAAAAACAAAAAAAAAGTGTTTCCTTTTCACATTCTGTAGTAAGAATTTTTTTAAATTTACAGCATTCCTTTCAAAAAACATAAATTCTTTACCTTGTCTATGAAAAAAAGCAAGCTTTATTTTCAAAGAAATACATAATTAGCCTCATAACTTTAGTGTTTATTACATTTGATAACAGAATTAAACATTTCGACTGAGGCAGTCAGTTCTAATCTATTAAAGAAATAAAATAAATATGCTTCTGAATCCAGATGTTTTCAAGTAAAGAAAAATTGAATTGATATAATTTTAGATATTGCAATTTGCGAACAAATTTTAATCCTTAAAATTAAAAAAATATTATTTAAAATAGTCAAATGATTTATCGAAATATTAGTTATTGGGCGATTATTTCATATCGAATTTGTTTCTGTAATTTTGAATAATAGCTCTATAAAATCCAATAGTTAAAGAAATCATTTCAAAATTGTAAATGTAATTCAATAAATAAAATACACTAGAACATTAACATGCAATAATGTTTAAATACATATTTTTTTAATGAAATGATAATTGTTATTATATATTCTGTAATGTTTTATCAATATTTAAAAAAAAACATTATATAGCTGTGATACAGATTTATTTTTTGTAAAGTCGGTTTATATATATATATATATATTATATATAATGAAACTAAAAATTATTAAAAATTACTTCTGAATTAAAACAGAGAATATATTTTCAGAATGAAAATAGAGTCAAACTTTTAATGGATCTTGAAGATTCTGACTTAGATGAACTCATAAGTACAAGTGCCAATAAAGAAAAAGATTCAATTCAGGCTAGTTTTTAATACTCTCTTAATTCTTTTTTTAAGTAAATTCCTATCACTATATTTGGTTACTTTACAAATTTTTAAGTTTAGTTTTTTATTTAAATATTTTAATCATTTCAGTGATATTCATTTTTCTTTCTACCTCCATATATTTTTCTAAAATTAACATAGATCACATTTCATATATTATTCTCTACTATAAACATTTTTTAGAAAACGTTTTATGTTATCTTATTGCCTATCTGTGGAAGTATTGTAAAAATACCCTTAATATATGAAAAATAAAATATTAAATATATATTCTTAATACAAGCTGTACTAGAATAACACTAGTTAATTAATTGACAAACTAAATCTAACGCTTTACATTCCTTTATAATATTGATAATCTTGATTTATTCATTGAAGAATATAAATATATATGCAATTTATTTAATAGCAATAACAATTCATTCAAAAGTTTTGAAATATTTTTGTTTTAATGCACATACAGGATGCAGAAGAAGATGGTCTACGGTCTGTGTCATAATTTAAGCAAACAGATTATACCTGTGTAAGTTTTTTTCTGTCTATATCATTTAAAAATAGGAATTGAATATAATTGTGCTAAAAGCATAACTTATTCTATTTAATTATTATTAAATATTGAAAACAATAAACAATTATCATTAGAATATTATTCTTTCTAATATAATTTTTTTTTAAATCGTTTCATAATAATACTATATTAAAAATAAACAACTTTCTTTTTATGTAAATTTAAATTACATATTTGTTACATAAGTTTCTATGCCTAGAACCTATGTTTAAACTAAATATGCATGCCATAAATGTCTTCATCTATTTAGTATACTTATTAAGAATACAGTACGGCCAACGGCCGTACCATGCTGAATATACCGATACTCGTTAGATCACCGAAGTTAAGCATCATTGGGCGCGGTCAGTACTTGGGTGGGTGACCACCTGGGAACACTGTGTGCCGTTGGCAAATTTGGGACCTGAATGGCCGAGTGTCTGGCGCTCGGTGCCACAGGTTTCGGGTTCGAGTCCCGGCGGTGCCATGGATGTTTGTAGTGGTTCGGAATCCACTTTAAGCCGTAGGTCCCGGTCTTCTATGACTGTAAGAGCATCACGGAGCAAAAGTCAGGCTTCTACCTACGGGTGCTCCATCACAACAGAAGCTGTTTCCTTCCCCTTCAATCATGAGTCCATATGGGCTCGTCGGCTTGGCCAGCCAAGTGGGATAAGAAACAACAAACAACAACAGAATACAGTACGGGTTTAACATATATATTTTAATAATATGACTGGTTTAATTGAAATATTATCATATCAATTGCTTGGTAAGGAAGTAAGCATTAACATTATCCATTGTCTTGCATCATCAATATTAACAACAAATTGCAGTTATGTAATAAAATCTAAAAAAAGAGTATTTATAAATTACCTTTCAAATCATTTGGTTTGATTGTAAATATTGCAAAAGTTGGCAAAATATGTTTATATTTTAACAGAAGGACTATTGGAAGACAAAAATGTTATTGATGCAATAAAAAATTTGAAAACTATATATACAACTACAAATAACTTAAATAATATAACTTAAAACAATATAACTTAATTTATTATTTCAATTGAAAAAAATTCATAATACAATTACATAAAAGTTCGTTTTGTAATTTTACATACATTTTTTTTTGTGTGTATGTCATAAAAAGTTCCTGAAAGAAACACATGAAAATCATAGCAGATAATATATTCTACTGATACGATTTTAAAATGAGGGATTTTGTATGAAATATTTTCTATCATTGTAATAAATATACAGTATGAAAAAAACATTCGTAAACATGTGACATAAAACATATTTCCTCTTACCCTTATAATATATTAATCTCAAAGATAACAATGCAAATAATGCATTGAATTTATATAGTATAAGAATCATTTAAAAATAATTTGTCATTTAGAATTCACACTGGCAATTTTTTTTTTCCAGACAAAGATTTTGTGGAATCCGAATGTTCAGTATACTGCTAACCATCCACCTGTTCTCTCTCTGATCTTGTCTTCCAGAAAGCTCCAGAGCCTTGTTTTCCCACTCTATCCTCCACATCCCCCCTTGCATGTATGTGGGGTTTTTTCTGTAAACTGCCATGAACTACTCTAGTTAATTATTTTTCATGCTAAGCATAGTGCTCTGTGCCACTTGCCACTGGTGCCATACTTACGAAAGAGCTATCATGACGTTGCTGGGAAGCAAAAGAAGTTAAAGACAGATTGTGGGTAGATATTTTTTTCAATGAATAATGTAATTTTAAATCATTTCATTACTGAATCTTGTGCTGAATTATCATTTTAAATTAACTTTGAATTTTTTACATCTTTTTTATTCAGATGTATTTTAACTAATTAAAAAATAGAATTTCAAGAGTGGAATAGAAGTGGTTTGTTGATTAGCATTTTGGGCTTCTGAACTGGAGGAGCACAATTTTAAATTCTACAAATGAATTGCATTCAGAATTTTAGTATTTATGGCAGAGATGAGCATAAAATTTATAGACTGGAGAGTCTCTCTATTGAATTTGAAAAGGATGCAAACCACACTTTCCTTAAAATATTGTGGGAGCTTTCATTCCAAATCATAGAATCCAACTTGTTTGAGACAGTGGTAATCTTTCTTCCATAATGATTCTGCCTCCAATTCAATTCAACAATAACATCACCAATAATCCAAATTTAAAGAAACCAGTGAAAAGGTTTGATTAAAGTAGCATCAAATTATATAATTGATTTTATGTCAGCTATTTTATTTATTAAATGTGCAAATATACATACTTTCAAAAAACATAATTAAAAAATTAAATTGAATTTCAAAACCTATATGAAAAACTCTCAATATTTAAAGAGAATTTTTTTCAAAACAGTTTTATAAAACAATAACATTTTTCTTGAATAAAATAAGAAACACAATATATAATCAATCATTGATTGTTTCTCGTAAACAACTACTATGTGTTAAATTATGTCACCACAATTTGCATTTAACTTCTTTATATTTATTGTTTATTGGCTTAAGCAACTCATGGTGTTCCCAATACTTTTTGTTCCTTTTGATCTTCAAAAGCAATAGTTTTGTTTTTTGTATGTGCAATTTTTGTATTTAAATTATTTTGTGTCATATTATATGAAAGAAAAAATATTTATTTATAACTCATATATTTTTGGCTCTTTTGATAATATCAAACATAAGAAATATTTTGTAATTAATTCATCTAAGTATACTGTATGAAAAGGTTTTTATTTGGGGAAAAAAAAAATCAGTCGATGGATATAAAGTTATGATAAATTATAAAATGTAATTAAATTATGGTTGTTTTGTAGAAAGAACAGAATTCTTTATTGAAAGAAAAGGCAATTGAAAAGAAAGAAATTTTTTGTAGATAACAAAGTTTCAAAATATAATGACAGTTTAAATTAAATTATAAACATATTTCACTGTAATATTAAGGAGTATTATTAAAGAATTATTTCATAATGTATCTGTAAATAAAAAAAATAAAGATTTATGGGGAAATAAGAATTGCTTATTAGATAACAAAGATAGTGAGAACAAGAAATGGAAATTTGTTAAAAATATTAACAGCAATGCCACGTTATCTTTTTTTTAAATGCATTTAACAGCTTAAAATAGCAATAATGTTATGCACAACATAAGCTATAGTGATATATATTTTCTTCTGAGGCACTGTAATAAAATCTTTATCCATTAAATATATACCCCTTAATTCATAATCTAAACTATAATGCATAAAGGTTATAGTCCAGTTTTAAATAAAAACTATCTCATAAAAAATCTTGACTATTCTATAAACAAAAGAACTGTATTATCTACTTAAAATAGACAATATTTTTTCTAAATCAAGAATTATATTTTCCACTAAAACTTTTTTTTTTTCCTTTCAAATAATACAAAAGCTCATATTTTTAATTTATTTTGCAAATTAACTTATTATATGGAATGTATTTTTTATATGAGTTCAATCTATGCATTCAAAATCTTACTTGGGCATTGAAAATATGATATATTTGCAAACTTTCTGTTAAATAAAAGAAATAATGTATTTTAGAAATAAATGCATAGAACAATGCACTGCTAAAGCATGGATTAAAACCTATAAATTTTCAGTGTAAATGAAAAATGTAATTATCATATTCTTAATTATATAGTCATTTATTTATTTCATAAATTTAAATTCAGAGTTCAGAAAAAAAAAATTATATTATTTTATAAAAAATAATTGTAAAAACAACTTCATTTAAAATTTATTTTTAAACTATTTTGAAAAAATAATCATAACTTAAATATTATACTAATGATTTAATATATAAGAATTTTTTTAAGTTTATGCATTAATTCATTCAAATAAACTATAAAGAAAAATATTTATGAAACTTATTTAAATTTATCAATTTTTTTTTTCCTTTTAAGTGGAATAATGGAAAATAATAACCAAAGATTTTTTTATATGTTTATGTTTGTAAATATTTATGCAATATAAAATGCTTTCTGTAATGTAGATATAAATGAAATTGCTTGCACTAGTCATATTTCTCAGTTATCTTCAATCTTTTTTCATTCAGCAGAAAAACTTTTGGGACTAATTAGATACAACTGAATTATATCGAAATATTATTAATTATATAATATAAAATGCTAAACTAATATCAATTTTTTTTTTAAATTTCTAGGAATTATTTTACTGAATTTTTGGTAATTAATTTTTTCAAAATATTATTTAAATTAGTTAATAACAAAATTAAGTCAAAATGAAACTATTCAGTCATTTTATTTAAATTATTATTTTCAATTCAAAATAAAAAAAATTGGGTATATATGTTATCTGATGGGAAATAACTACATTTTGCTATTTTTAATTCAAATTATCAGCACTAATATCAATCTATATATAAATTAGATTGCTTCCTAGTGAAATATTGTTATAAAAAGTATTTTATAAATCTGGTGCTATTAGTTTTATGCATATATATTTCGTATTATAATAATATTCAAATTACTTACAAGTTATATAGATAAAATCGTTATGCATGTGTTCATTTTTAAAACTATTTATATTATGAAATATATTTAATATTGTTAAAATTATACATTAAAATATATTAAAACAACTTATAAATATTCTAAAGTTGTTAAATAAATTAAAAATGTAAATATTAAATAGTATTTAGCAAAGTATTTATTATTTTCTTTAAAAATTCTTTATCACTGCCATAGCTAAACAAAACATTAATGTATTTTATTCTACTTTCTGTATAATATTATACCACCATTCCTTTTAAATGGTCATTTAACATTTAATAAAAATTAAAGATGTCTAATGAATGATTTAAATATAACTCTACGAATAAGAAAAAAAAAATGCAATCGTGTTTGGATTGAAAATATTTTTAATTGAATTTTATTGAGATACAAATAATAATAATAATAATTTTAAAATTGCAGTATTAACAATGTATTTGTAATTATAAAATGAAATAGCTTATTATACAAAATTACAGACATTAAAATGATTGTTCCCTTTTATTGTGCAATTTAAAATTTCATAGTTTTTTAAATGATACATTAACACTTCACTATAAAAAAATCTTAATTTTCTAGATAGCCAAATGTGCTTAATTTAATTAAAATAATAAAGTAAATATTTTTGTATAGTTAAAAAATACATATTTCTTTTAGCTTATTATTAATTTGTAATGAGTGTTTTATATATTTTTAGATTAAAATTTTTTTCTTGCAAAACCATAAATAAATAAATAAAAGCTTAGCAACATGCATTTATAGGCTATATAAAATTAATTTAACAACAGTTTATTTTAAATTTATTAATTATTTTACCTTGCAAGATATTGCAATAAATTTTTATCAATTTTAAATGGTTAATTTTGGTATAAATATTTTTGTATAAGTTAGATATATGTATATAATTTTTATTACTTAAAAAACAAAATAGAGAAAAATAAAAAGTTGTAAATTGTAAGCTGCTACATCAAAGTTAGACAGCAGGTTGTCACTAAAATTTTGGCAACAGCTCCATGATACAAAACACTGATAACTTGGGATTCTTTTATTTATTTTTTTCATTAAAAAACTGTGTAGCTTTCTGAAGTTAAATGTGTTTGTATATATATGATTTATAAATTACATATCTTGAATGTAGCACAATTTTACAAAAATTTAAAGCATTTAATTTAATTTACAATCTTTTCCTTAATTTAATTTTCATTATTATGCATGTTTTTCATACATATCAATGAATGTATATTAGATTATTTTTAATAAAATAATAATAATTCAATTTATTCCTTAGGTATATTTTATTTAAGATGAATATGCTACCTGAAAAAAAAGCAATAACATTTAAATTGTATTCACTGTAAATAATTTGCAGTTAGTAAGACCTGCAAAATGTCAAAAATTAGTTTTTCTTTAATATATAAGTTCTCTTTTTAAATATATTGTCCTAAAAAAAAAACATAATTACAATAATGTTGTTGAAAAAGAGTAGCATATTTCTAGGCACAATTTTACAATATTTTAAACAAACTTATGCAGTTATCTATGCTTTAATTGGTTTTGATAATTAGTTATAAATCCTAGGATTAATTTTTGTAAAATTCCATAAATCATTCAATGCAAATGTTAAATTTTAATATTATAGAATTTTATGCTACATCTTTAACACATGGAAAGAAAATTTGATGAAATTATAAATTAATTGATTTCAGAAAAATTTTATAAATATTGCTAATTACGAAAAGTTAGTAAAATTACATGCATAATTACATAAATTATTTCCAAACAATATTAATGGATGAATTGAATTTCTCATTATTAATCATAATAAATAGTTTCATTTTATTTGAAAACTCATTAACTATTGTATGTTTTTATTGCAAATATTCATATAAATTATAAAGAGCAGATTTATGTGCATTTTCTTTTTCATAATTCTCTCTTTAATATTTATTGCAATTCTTGATGTAATGAATACAATTTAGAAATATTACTAATAAAATTAAATATTTATGTACATGTAATAACCAAATCAATTGGGCTGCAATGAATATCAAACAAAAATGGAGTTTTTCATAGTATGTATATGTGATGTTATAAATATTGCTTAGGAATAAGATAGCAAGCACAGTAAGCAAAGAATGACTGTAAATGGATGCATATAAGAAAAAAATGTCTTACAGGATTTAGAAAATTATATTTAGTATACATATCACACAATTTTCTCAAAAGAGATTTTGCATGTTTGGGATTTAATTTGATGGAGATTTGAAATTTTCATATGCATTTTTCACAGTTGAACATAATCATTTAGGGTAAATATTTATTGCATGAATGGAGATATATGTGTATTTGATGTCACTTGGTTGTATAAAATAAAATAGAGGAATATTGTGTGAACGACTAGTTATTCCTGAGAAACTGCATGAATGTAAATAAAATTGTTGATTCTGAAATTTTGTTGAAAGATAATACAGTTAAATCTTATTTATAAAAAGATGCTAAAAATTTTACTTAATTTTATTTTAGTAACATATTTTATTTGATAGTTTTGAATATTCATAATAAAGTAAATGCATGTTAAGAATAAATTAAAAATAGATTAGTACAATAAATAGTATAATTGTTGATAGTCTTTTTTCATGTTAAAAATTGATAAGAATTTAAAAATATAAAAGATTGCTATGTGAATAATCATGTATTCACTTAATTCATTATACACATTTAAAAGACTAATACAGTTGTTTTCTGATATATAAAAATGTTTTGAGATAATGCTGTAAATAGCTTTCATGGCATTCCAATGTAATTAGATCTAGCAATTAAATAAAATGTTATCATTGTTTTGAAATTTGTTTTTATATGGATTTTATATGTACAAACAATGGTAAAAACAATATTTATATTACAAAATATTAAATCAGCAATACTCAAACTTTCCATTCTTCATCACTATCATCTTCAGGTTGTCCTTGTCCTTCGTTATACTAAAAGTACAAAATACATATTTCTTCACAAGTGGCATATATTAATAAAGTAAACACAATTTGCTATCTATTATCCCCATAAACCAAAATTAATAACCAACTGTGACAGTGATCAGTATTTTTTATCTCTGTAGGAAATATAAAAAGACAAGCTGTCAGAGAATTTTTATTTATTCTATTCAAATTTTGAAGTTTATATATAAAATTGAATTTTTTTAATAATTAAAAAAAAGCTCAAATATTTCTTCTTTTATTTTTTTACTTATTCAAAATTTATTAGTTTTGTATCTAGTAGATCAATCCCTAGAAAGATATAGAATTGAGTTGTTATTTTTCAACATTAATTGTATTCTAGATGCCAGAAAAAATTTACATTTGATTTGCTTTGTTGGAAAATTCCAATATTTACAGATTTAAAAACATAAACTAAACATTGATTTCAATGTTTTTTTAATAAAAATAAATGCATTAAAAAAATTTATCACCACTAATCAATAGTGAAACAAAATTTTACTTACGCATTTTAAACCTTTTAAGAAATCCACAAACTTAAAACTATCTTCGCCACTGCATAAGTCATGGTAGTCCAAAGGAAATGCATATTGTAATAATGGAGCATTAGTTATTTTACTGTCTTTTTCTACATATCTGAATTCTGGGAGCTAAAATGTATAGAGATCCAGATTATTAATTAATTAACGCAATGTGACAAAATATTTTCATCATTACAATTCTTACTTTTTTATATTTAAAATTAATTACAAATTCTCATTGCTTTCGACTGAAACTTGCACATATACAATAATATGCACTATTTATGTTACATTCTGCATAAAATAATTAATAGTATGGTAACAATTACATAATGAAAATCAGGTATACTATCATAAGATAAGTGGCAGGCCTCATAAAAAAATATCTTGTATCCTTCCTCTTTTCAAATATTTTAATTCCTTTTAAATTCATCATTCCTTCACTTTACTATCAATGATTAATAATCTAATATTGTGATACAGTTGATACAATTTTGTTATATCATAAAGCTTTCAATTAATGAATCATACATATATTAAATTTAATCAGTATATATTTGATAAAAACCTGAAATATGTAGAGGCCACAGAGCAAGTACCATGAATCTTTCTGATGCAATGTGCCAGAAATATCCTGGATCTATTTCAGCATAGTTTTTTTTTTTTTTTTTTCCTTTTAACTAATGATGTTAACTGCCTAAAGTAGCAAAACTTTTCAATTTTTAATAAAATCTAAGTTTGAAAATATTGGAAAGCTTTTTATACATTAAATTACTACTACTTATTAGTGGCCGAGAAACACATGCTACGGAACATGGACACAGAAAATTTAATTTTAATTCCCTACACTCAGTTGTGTTGTTTCTTGTTTCACTGGGTCAACAGCAAGTCCATGAACCCATGTACACTCACTTGTAAGTAATATAGCAAAATAATATAAAAATATTTATTAATTTACTTATTTTTTTTAATCTATATAAGACATTAAATCTCTTTATTGAAAAACTTTCTTTAAAAACATATATTTTTGGAAAATCTAGGTTAATTTTCAGGATTCTGTATCAATAAAATATTTAGCATTATAAATAAAATTTAATTTACAAATGACAAAAAAAAAAGGAACCTGTTACAATTAATATAGCTGTTATTAAATTTAAGATTTATGCTTGTATAAAAAAATTATTTAACTTTTAAGTATTACAAATTAAAAAATTAGTGCATGCAGCAGGATGATATTTATTACAAAGCAGAAAAAAAACAGTATATTTCAAGGTCGTCTAAAACCCCCTAATGAATGGCAAATTTTTTTTTTCCCCTCTCATTTTAAACACATAAAATTACTCTAAAAAGGTAACCTTGCTCGTTTAGTATGAAGAATTTACAAAATAAAATTTTAATATTAAAAAAAAAGAGTTTTATGTAAGACTGCATAAATTTTTTATGCAATATAAAAACAGTAATATATAACCAACACAACATGGATGAGCCATGTTGGTTGAATTAATAGCAAAGCTTAATGCAATGCCAAGGCAGTTTCACAACCCTGAAGGGTTCAAGAAGTAGGTTAGGCACCTTTAGCACAGGCATACCAATTGCTCTAGTCTGTCAGAGAAGTATGTGTATTTATTTCTTAAAATCATCTTTATATTCGACAGTACAATCATAATTTTTGGATTTTGTTTACTTTTTTGTAAATCAGTGTGCATAAGAAATTTCTTTGTATTCTGAACTTTTTCTTGTATACTTATTCTAATAGAAATAGAAATATTTGTTGAAAACCATGAGAATGTACTGTATTTTTGGTGCATGTTATTAATTTGTTATGTTTAAGGAAATACTAAAGATTTTTTAATTATTGTATGTTGCTCTTGCACAGCCTGGTTTTATTCACCAATCAGTATAATCTTAAGAACAAGATTTAGAGTATCTGATTTAAAGCTACCAAACTGATTCACAAATTCTCTAAATGAGATTTCCATATACAATAGCAAATCAAAAACATTTAGCAGACAACATTAAAAATCCCATTCCTTTCACAACAAATTATTTAAATATTAGCTTATGTGATTTGGTAGTTATGTATTTAAAATAATAATGCAATAAATATTCATAAAGAAATTTAGACTTTTTCAGATATTTAAATACATTTCAAAAGAAGGTACCCCTTTTTTTTTTATTAGAATAGTATTCAATACATTTTAGTCATTTAAATGATTTTTTGAAGAAGGGGGGGGGGTTACTTATTGATTCATCATTATTATATATTAATACATAAATTGATCAATTTCAAATAATAAAATTTGGAAATATATACATATATTCAATGAGAATAAATTGAACATTATTACATTCCTTAGTTCAGTAATGAAAAAAAAAATGATAAAGTCACACAATATTATATGTCATATAGTACAAAGATTTAAAAAAAATTAAGAAACACTGTATAATGTCAACTGAATCAAATGAGCAGTAAAAGCTTGTAAATATGTAGAAAAGTAATCATTTGTTGCCAAAAAAAAAAAAAAAAAAAAAACATCTGTTTTGTAACTTGATTTATTTAAAATTCATTATGAGAAATATCCATATTGGATACAAACCACTAATATATGACATTAAATGCAAAACTCTAATTTGTCATAAAACTATTTATGCTTCCACTTCCCCTCAAAAAATTATAATAATAATACTTTTTAACAAAGAAAAATGAAGCAATATTCTGTTTTTTAATTTTGTTTCAATTTCAATCAGTGTAAATGTGAAAGTTAACTACCACAAATGATTTTGCACAATGCAATGGAGTTGAATCTTTTGAAAGTAAAATAGTATTTGCTGTTCATAAATCTTGACTAAATAGAAGTATAAAGTGATATAATTGATGTAATATAATTAATTGATGTGATCTAATTAATGTAATAAGAAATAAATGGAGGCAATTAATGATTTTTTGATAACTTGTGATATTTCTTTTGAATTTACGTTAAAGATTCTTAAAAAAAAAGTTATATTAATCTTTTTTTTTTAACATAGATATACTGTAAGTTCATAAAAAAAAAATTTTAATTTAAAAATATATCATCAAAATACAAAAATAAGAGAAACTAAAATACTTACATTATCATCGTTTATTTTAACTGAGCCACTATTTAATTCATCCCAATTGAATAATAATGCATCTGTAACCTCCCCAAATGGATTAAAGTCAATAAGGTATACTTTATTCTAAGAAAAAATCAAAAGAGCAATTATTTACAAAAACTATATAACTAGAATAATTATATAAAAAAGGTTAATTTTTAAAAAATATAAATTTGCTAAATTGATAACTAAATTTTACTTTAAAAAATTTGGTTAATAAGAAGAATTCTTTTTAATTGAATTGGCAAATTATTCTCTACAGCAAATAATTTAAAATTTTATGATTCAAGAGTAAAAATTTTTTTTTTCTTATCATATATAAAAAAAGTGAAGTTTTATTTGAATATTAATTGAAAACAATTATACATTACATAAATATAGAAAAGGAAAGGAGAGAAAATTATCAAAGAAAATAACAGAAGGAAAAAAAAATTACCTGCGCTTTCCGATAAACATCAAAGATATCTAAAGGTAAAAAAAAATTATCAATACCAATGTATAAAACATTTTATTTATATAAACTATATAGAAAAGAATTCTAAAAAAACTGAAATATTACTAGCATTGGTTTAAAAAATATGAAAATGATGAATTTCAAGTTTTTTATTTTCTTAACAATTTTGTAAAAAACAAAAGTACTATAGCAAAAGTACTTTTATAGTAAGTAGGGTATTTTTTTACAGTAAGTAGTAGTATTTGCAAGAGTACTATAGGCATATCCTGGAAGTTGAGTTCTGCTGGAGTTGCAGATTGCCATGCATGGCAAATAAATGAGTCAGAATACTGGCAATGTTAGTCAAACCAAAGATGTACAAAACAAATAAAAGACATTGTTAGTCAGAGCAAAATTTATTGGAAGGACAAAATCAGAGAGTAATCAATAAAAGAAATAAATATCAGCACAAATATGCAATAGGTTCAAGGAAGATAAATAAATAGAAAAAATATATGAAAAACATTTGAAGACAACAAATCACAACAAGATCTCATGAAATAAATGAAAGCTGTGTTCTTGATTATCAAAAGAAAAATTAATGAGATGAAAATTAATGAAGGCAAGGATCACTAGATTTCACCAAGGTTATGACACAAGTCATATCTAAAGAAGATGTGCTCTGGAGGTATCATGGTCATAAAAGTTAATCCAAATATAAATTCATATTAAAATAGCAAATAATAATTATTTTAAAATAACATTTTAGATTAACTTTAAAACTGTGAACTATAATAACTACTATATGTGAAAATTATAATAATGAATTCAAATAAATAAATATAATATGCACATTAATCTAATGAGTCTATTTCTATCATGTATCAAAAATTTATACTTTCTTTTATAAACTAGTCCATCAACAACTATTTTATTTTATAATATGTTAAAGAAATAACTATAAAAGATTTTTAAAAAAAAGTATATATTTACAATTATCACAGGTGAATTTAGGCTGAATATGTCTTTGAAAGAAAACCATAATATCTTTAACTATGTCATTCTTTTCTTTATTAAAATGCTCATAGTAAGTTTTAAACTCCCTTTGACATATTCCTAGAAAACAGAAAAATATGTTTAATTTTAAGAAAAAGAAATGTAATTAGTCATCTGTAAATAAATATGAAGTATAATCAATATGTATAAAGCTCATAATAATATAATGCTAAGAAAACATTTATATTTCCTTTACATAAAATAATTTAATAATATACATATTTAAATATAATTTACAAATAATAAAATAATAATTTATTACTATTAAAAATTAAATGTTTATTATTTTTATTCTACAAGTATTTTTTGAAAAACACTAACTTTGTATTTGATAAATTAATTCTTTTAAATACCAAAGATGTGCTTTTTATTAATTTTTAATTGTCTTAGTTTATTGATATTTTATCTTAAAAATTTTTTTAATTTTGTTTAAACAGAGATAAACATAAATGCAATTTTTAAGCTGTTTTAAATTGAAAATGAATTATAATAAAGATACAATATTTTTTATAAAATAAATTATTATTTAATATAAGATAATTTAAAATATTTAAACTTAAACAGACCTTTACTATTACATGAATTGCCAAATTGCAGAAATATAAAGTTACAAAAATTCAAATTAAAAATATAATTCTTATTTCAAATTTAAATTTCTCTAAATTATTAGTAAAAAAAAATAGTCATCTGATAATTTATTTTCTTTATAGATTTATTCATACTTTCCACTATATTTTAAATCCTTTATCCACTGCTTTCCTATTGAATCCAGCTCATTTAAAAATTACTTAAATGAATAACTTACTTAAATGTATCATTTTCTATTATAAACAAAAAATATATAATACACTTAATAATTCTGTTCAACTAGATTTTTGTCAATAACTATAGAAACGGCTTTATATATTTTTAAATTGATGATTTTGATTTTTGTTACGAAATACTGTGCAAATAAATAATTTAGTTAATTATCAGTTTTTATCATAAATTGTTCTTTGAATTATTATTTTTTCAAGTTTATTAGGTAAAATGTTTTTATTTAAAAAAAAAATATGCCACATTGCACAAGGAAATATAGCTAAGTCCTCAATCTTGGTGAAATATTTAGCAAAGTTGATTAATTGAGCTTTTGTAAAGCTACTTAATAAAATAAATGTTTACAATTATAAATGACAGAAATATTTTTACAGATTAAGGAATACAAAACAAATATTAAATTGGTCAGTAACTGCCAGAGACTCTAGAAATCATCCAATAAACCCTAAGAAGACCAGTGGTGACTAATATACTAACTTTAAAAGCCCCATTTAAGGAAGGAGTATTTGAAAAAAAGGAATGGTTTAAAATTGCATTGCTATATATATATATATATATATACATATAATCTTACCAATCAATGTTTTATTAAACACAAAACATCTAAATTCACACGATGTTTCAATAGAAGTCCATCTTCTCAAAACAAGATAAAATGGTTCTTTCTTAAGATCAGATTCATTTTCCATAAAATCGTCACATTTTAGAAATCTATAATGCAAATTAGAAAATATTGATCAAAATTATTTGTAAAAAATTATATCACTTATATAAAACAGAAGCTCTCTTAGTAATGAACATTACCAGAATGCTTCCCACAATATCGAATGTTATAAAAGGACATTTTGTAGATGGCCAGAAAAATAATTTTAATTATTAAACCAAGCAACTATATATAAGTGAATTTTCAAATAACGACTAGACAGTATGTGCTTTATAAATCACACACCTGTTAGAAAAGTTATAAAACACAAAAATTTTCATTTTTACAATGAGGAAAAGAAAGTTAAGTTAGAATGCATTATCATAAACAAAAATGTTTAAAACAATTTTAATGACTAATTTATTAATTTATAATATATTTTCTGCTGATAAAACAGCACTAAGACAATAATTTGTTTGATTTCAAACATTGAAAGTTTTATGTATTATATCACTCTTCTAAAGGGCGAGCAAATTTATACTTTATGATTGAAACAACTTTTTTTAATCATTATTTTTAGAGGTAATTGTATTCCAAAAGTGCAATACTCAAATTAGACTTCATTTTTGAGTTATCCAACTTTTCACTAGTGACTTTTTAATTCAGAGTTCGCAATACATAAAAGTTTTAACTAATCTAAAGTATATCTATTTTACTAAAAAGTCTACAGTGAATAATAATTTCTTTGATTGGTTTAACAATTTTTTTTTTTACTTACATTATTAAGGGAGCTTTTCAAAAATCAAATTACTCAAGAAATAAAAATAAACAAATAAAATTTAATCAAAACGAGCATAAGAGTACAGTTTTTAAGAGATTAAAATAAAATTTATAAAAATGCAAATTATAAATTTAAGCAAACAAAATGTTTGTTTACTGGGCGGCTAGCTACAAAAATGTGTTATACAAATAAAGGATTTAAAAAATGTTAATTTAGTACACCTATTTTAATTTTCTTATTAAAATGCATTAATTAATGGCTAATAAAAAATCCTACTCATGTCTCAAATCTGAAATTCAATAAATAAAATTGGATTGTTCCTGAATTAATTATTTCACAAAATTGTTTTAGTTTTGTTTTATATGGGGCTTAAATTAGAAGAAAAATTGGGCATAAATTAAATAAAAAATAGTCTAATATTTCTAATTTCTAATATATAAATCTTATAAAACATGAGCTACAAAAAATATTTAAAGAAAATATTGAATGATTTTCTATAAAAGCTTATTTTAATCAAATTTTCACTGTTTTACTTAAGACCTATTATAGTAAATAAAAAAAATTATTGAGACATTAAAATATTAAAAAAAAAAAAAAAAAAACGTATAAAATTTAAATAAATACTGTGATGACCATTTAAATAAATATCTTTGTAAATGGTTTTAACTGAAATATAAGAAAATTATGGTGATTACCTTTCTGTTAAATCATGAACAATGAAGTCAGAACTTTTTAAAAGTAAGTAAACATCAGACAAAGTAGTACAACGCAAGCTGCTATTCATTCCTATCCAATAAGAATCACGAGGGCAACTCCAATTTAACTTAGGAAAAACTGCACCATCAAGGGTATCAATTGCATCTTTTATTTTCTCATCTAATTCTAAAAATTGAGGGATCTATAAAAAAAAAATTGAGGAAACGATAGAATTATTTTCAATTTTTCACAAGTATTCTGAATCCATATTTGCACAATATAAAATCATGAAATAAAAAATATATACATAATTTTAATAAAATTATTAAAAATTACAATTATAAAGAACAAGCACCCATAAGTTTACATGTATGCATATAAAGTGTATTGGTGCCTCTGTGAGGCAACTGTTGAATGAGGGGAGGACCGTTTACGATTTATTAATGCAGCATGATCTACTGGACTTGGTTTAGGATTCTAAATCAAAGGGATAAGCAAAACAACATGTATATAAAGACCTTGTCACATAAAAGCAAAGGATCATATATAGATATAAATTCTCTCCTATACATGTACTCATATTATAGGGGCTATAGCTATATTTCGGGCAAGCTTAAGGCCCGACTCATGACGTTGAGCACGAAGATGACTACTGCGGAGCCTAGTAAGAGCCAACTGTTTGGATCTACTGCCCGCTCCAATTAAAGCAGCATAAGGACGGTTACAATCATATCATTCAAATATGGGGGCCTTTCTCCAAGAGAAGTTTATATCTATTTTAACCCTACAGAAAAGTTCGGAGAAAGAGAGACAGACAAATCAGTAGAAATCCTAAGGCTGCCCTTTTCAGCCAGCTTATCTGCAATCTCCTTGAAGTAAATACCTACATGTGATGGAAACTGAAAAAATATATTATAATGATGGGCACTCAAACAACCCAAAAGCTGAACAATATTCGCCGTTGCTCCATCAACATGTTTTCAACTAGAGCTTCGGCTGTAGTTCGGAATCCAAATGTCTGTATTGATATCCTCACTGACACAATAATTCAGAGCCTCCTCAATAGCTAAGAGTTCTGCCCGAAAAACTGAGCAGTAGTTAGGGTTCCTCTTACAAATCTTAATGACACTCCCCTGCTTGATGAAAACTGCGCTACCCAAAATAGCATCATAGTATAATATCTTTAATAGATGGCTCGATAAACTCAGCAATAGTAGCAGAATTTCCAAATCTTTTTCAGCTTTTATCGAGTTTTTGAACCATCGAACAGATTGGTTTGGTTTGATTTGTCGCTCTAAGGTCATCTTGTGACCACTTTAGGCTAAATAGGCAGGGACCTACTGTTTAACGTGGATTCTGAACTACTAGCAAACATCCAGGGCTTGAATGGTCGAGTGGCTAGTGCTCTGGCACTCGGTACCACAGGTTTCGGGTTCGAGTCCCGACGGTACCATGGATGTTTGTAGTGGTTCGGAATCCACATTAAACTGTAGGTCCCGGTCTGTTAAGCCCTCGTGCGCAAAAGATGACCGTAGAGCAAACCGAACTAACAAACATCCATGCCACCGCCGGAATTCGAACCTGAAGCCTTTGGTACCAACGGCCAGCCAGTTGGTCACCAGGCCGCCTATCGAACAAAACAAATTTTTTTTTTTTTGCAATCTGTGTAGTGCGTGAAGTAGGCTCTTCATGTTAAAGGACATCCTTGAATAAATAATATAAGCTTCTATAAAATTCTATTATTTCCCATCCCGTTTCCTTGAACCTATGGACTGCATACAATGATTTGTATGCAGTCCATCGGTTCCGATGTCTAAATACTTGGAATCATTTGGTGACAATTCTTCTTTTAAATCTTTTAAAAAATTTAAGTTAACATTGGGTTCATGATACTATCAATCCCCCAGATCAATAGATAAAGATGCGAAAGGATCCTGGAAATTTTCCAGTAAATCTCTAACACAAGAATGCTGTAAAAATACGGATTTCAAGTATCAAGTAACAACTTGATTTATGTCATGTCAATCTAATCATTACATGCATCTGTTGCTTTTGTGAAATTTTGTTTAGTTATTCGACAAATTCTATTGCTAAATGCTGGCAATTTTTATATTCTGCACGGAGCTGGTTAGAAAACTATGGAGCAATTCCATAAATGCTGAAATAAGCAATTTTCGTTCGTTGTGGAGTGAGCTTTTTAGCAATATCGCTGTTTGGAAACATGATTTTAAAAAGGGATATCGGTCTTAAACTTGATCTAAATGATGAGTGTTCGATTACACAGTGCTAAGTCTATTGAATTTCTGCCTAAGTGACCTTTTCATACATTAAAAAATTTTGCAAGGGTTGATTTTCACCTTTTGAAGTAGATGGACAATTATTCAATAAAGTATTCTACACAGGTGGCCTACAAATTGATTATATACTAAAATAAAAATAAAAAATAGATTTATATTATTTATTCATTTTTGCTTATAATATCTTTTTTGACATTTATTATTATTATTATTATTATTCAATATGGCTAGTTTAGGGTTTGTTTGCCCAGTAAACACACTGCTGCAATTAAGTACACATTAAAAAATTTACATTATTTACAAATTAATAACAGAAAGCTCTTTTTTAAATCAAAAAGAAATTAAATGATCTTATTAGAACAATACAGCTACTAATTGAATACACCCAAAAAATAAAAGATTTTCATAAAAATATGTATTCATGCATGTGATATGTATTTCCTTTTAAATAAATCGACGTAACAATATTTGTGCAATTTCTGATTCTAAAAGCGATTTCTGACACAATCCCGTTCCGACATTGTCAAAAAACATTTCTTTCCTACACCACAATCGGAACAAAAGAAGCCGTGAGGGTAAATATGAATAAATTCAGGAAATCAGATGAAGGATTAACTTCTCTACAATTTTAAAGAATGTCAAGAGGGAGGGGGTGTGAAATACTAGTCAGCCAAAAAATGCAATTTTAAGGGATTTTTTTATTATTTTTTTTAAAACCTTTTTTTGGATAGAGAAAAAAAACCCGAAGAATCTCATCACTGTTTTCAACAAAAAAAAAAAAAAAAATCATTAAAAATAAGTGATAAAAACTCATGATCAATTTTATTTTATTTTTTATTTTTTATTTATTATTAATATTATTATTATTATTATTTTGAGTTTTTAAAACCTATGTTATTTAAGTTAAATTTAATTACTTTTCAATACAGAATCAAAAGCAATACAGTATTATCGATTTCATGAATGAATCGGTGCGATTCTGCGGAGTTCCTTGGTCGCGAAGCGACCAAACCTCCAAATAGCATATTTACAATATAGTGGCAGTCGGTCATTGCCCATAGATGAATATAACAAATTGCACAATAAGCGAGAATATAATAAAACAAAAGAAACATTTACAAAAAGAAAAGAAAACAATTACAAAGACAAGCAAGAAATTTACAAAATATACAACAAAGAAGAGTTCAAAAGACGCCGAAGCACTAGCAAGCACCCACGCTATAGCATAAACAAAAGCAAATAAACAAAAAACGCGGAACGCGTACCTAACCTGAAGTAACCAGGACCAGAGAAAAATGCAGAAAGAGAAAAACACATTACTGATTAATATTCAAAACATGTCGAGGTCTTTTTCGAAAAGAATGAAGAGAAATGTCATAATCAATTTTGTTAAGTTCAATGATAACCGAGTTGCTGGAGCTATTGAGTGAAGAATAGAAATTTTTAGAGATATTAGCCACATATTCCCGAAAACTTGGTATAGACAGTGCATACTTAATTTCAGCGTTGCGAAAAAACCATGGTGCATCTACAATCATGCGTACAACTTTGTTTTCTAATCTCTCTAAAATAAGAAAATTGCTCTTAGCAGTAGAGCCCCAGACTGGACTCGCATATGCTATTATCGGACGGAGATAAGCTAAATAGATTAGTTTTTTTAGTTCAATTGTTAGTTTAGAATGTCTGCCCAAAACAGAGTAAAATTTGTGCAGCATATTATTAAATTTATCGCGGAGGTAGTCAATATGAGCTTTAAATGTTAGTCGCCTGTCAAAAATTACACCTAAATACTTAGCTTCCCTAGACCAGGAAATGTTAGTATTAAAAATAGTTATGTTAGGTGGGTTATATACATTTTTCCTGGTAAATAGCACCGCTTCAGTTTTCGCGACATTAAGTTTAATTTTCCATTTATCAAGCCATAGTTCTAGTGTGTTTATGTAGTTTTGTAAGTTTTTCTGGATAATGTGTAAAGACCGCCCCTGTGTAATAATTGCTGTATCATCAGCATATAGTGTTAATTTAATTCTGTGATCTTGTGGAATATCATTAGTGTATATATTGTACAGGAAGGGTCCCAAGATCGAGCCCTGAGGAACACCCGCGAGAATCTTGCAATTTTTAGAGTCAAATTTATTAACAGAAACAACAAAGCTTCGTTCAGTAAGATAATTATAAATGGTTTTGATAATATAAGGAGAGTACTTAAAATGAATCAATTTAAAAATTAACCCCTTTATCCAAACCCGATCAAAGGCTTTCGCCACATCGAGGAAAATAGCCGCGGTATCTTGTTTCCAGGAGAATCCTTCATTGATAGTTTCTGTAAGATTATAAAGTTGATGTGTAGTTGAAAGATCTTGCATGAAGCCAAATTGTTGCGAAATTAAAATATTCATAGCTTTGGATTCTTGATTAAGAAGATCAGCAATTACACGTTCAATAACTTTGCTGAAAGTGGAAAGAAGCGATATTGGTCGATAACTATTCGGTAAAGTAGGATCTTTGCCCAGCTTAAGGATGGGAAGAATACGAGCAGTTTTCCAGGTTTTTGGAAAATAATTATAAGTAAGAATAGCATCTGTGATATTGCAAATTTGGAGAACGCATTTGAATGGAACATTCTTGAGCATTTTATTAGTGATGCAGTCAATGCCGGGTGTCTTGCTGATTTTGAGGTTAGTAATAATATTAATAACTGTAGAGGCTTTAGTAGGAGGAAAGTTACTATTAGTACTGTTATGCTGATTAAGAAAAGCCGCGATGGAGTTGTCCACATCATTTTCAATCTGCACATTGTTAGACATATTTTCTTTGAATTGATCTTGCAGTGAAGTTGACAGGATATCAGCTATTTGAGTATCTGTAGTGACTGAATCATTATTATTCTGAAGAGAAATAATTTTGGACCGTTTCTTGCGAAGGTTGCTACAGAGCTTCCAAATCGAACCATTTTCTACATTGGCCGTTTCCAGGCGCCTGTCCCAGCAATCGTTCTTGTACTTCACAATCGCTCTTTTTAATAAATTTTGACAGTGATTATAATTATTCTTGCTGCGAGAATCCCTATAGATTTATCGATTTCATTTAATAGTCACATATTTTCTCTTTAATTTTGTAAAGCAGCAGTAATTCATGTTTCTTTACTCCAAACTTTTAAGAACAATGTCCATATTTTCAAAGTTTGTTATTCTACGGTCAATTTTGTGCACACTTTAGGCTAATTAGACCGGTACCTACAATTTAACGTGGATTCCGAACCACTAACAAACATCCATGCCACCGCCAAGATTCGAACGAGAAGCCTATGGTACCAAAGGCCAGAGAGCCAGCCAATTGGCCATCAGGTCGCAAATGATTTTTTTTCAAATGATTGATTGTTGCTTTTACGCAAATACTGTTTATATTTAGTGGTTTTGAAGCTAGTTGATGATTATTAAATCATGCCTTAGATGGTATTATGAGAGCAGTTCATCCAATGAAATGGACTAATTAACAGAAAAAAAAATAGAGAGGAAAAAATTAAAGGAAATCGGCACTTCCATGGACGCTTTTCCAATAATAAAAGCAGAAATTTCAAATAAGCGAAAATTGCTGCATTAAAACGTAAGATAGACACATCTAAAATACATTGACAATTAGAAATTCATGTAAAAATCCCTATAAAAAAGAAAATAGGCTACACTTATCTGTTTTATACGCAACAAACCAAAATGGATGAATTAAAATACATCTAGAAGACTAATGAAACAGGAATAACAACTTCGGCTCATCTTATTTCACATATAATGTAGAATACACCGAAAAAAAAATATCTCCATATTTCTGTGTCTGTAGCCAGGAATTTAAAAATATAACCATAAAACCAACTAAACGGCACTACCGTCTTCCACACATCTAGTTTCTGCGTGCACCTGAAAAGTCTGTGCCAGATTATATAATTTTTATGCATAAATAAATTATTTTACGTATATATGATAACGGCAATGAAATTCCATAATTTGACAACTTTTCTTCCGTTTGGCTTTGGAATTTTTCATTTTGAAATTCAATTTTTCCAATTTTGCTTTTCCAAAAGAAAAATTTCCAGTTTTCTTCAAAAGTTCCCTGGCCTTTTATCAAATTTCCTGATTTTTTCCAGGTTGAGTGGTCACTCTGTTATATTAGGTTTATTTGCATAGGTAGTAAAGAATCAGTCATTAATATATTAAATTATAAAAAGAATGTTTGTTACTTCAGATTCATGGCTGTTATCATCATCATCATCCCAGTCTGTCTGAAAATGAAAAGATAAAAATTTTAGTAAAAATTAAATATTTTTATGCAATAATGATAATTTCAAAATATAAAACTACCTCTTCTTCATCCTCAGATCCACTGTCATTGTTGTCAGCTGGGCGGGAATTTTCAAATCCACTGCTAAATTTAGTAAAAAAAATAAATAAATAAAAATTTAAAAAAAGGTACAGTAACATGAAAATTATTTTGTCTGAAGCAATCTCATAAACAAGAAAAGAGATAACAGATAATTTATAAACCTCTTAAAAGCAAAATTATTATCTTGTAATTTATTCTCTAGAAAATTTCTTTAAAATATTTAGTATTTTAACTAACAAAGTTATATTTTATAATTCATCTATAGCTCTTTTTAAAACTACGAATATCGTACAATGCAATAAGTTAATCAGTTTAATAATTGTAAGTACTGATTGTGGAAATTAAAATAGCAGAGTGGGAGTCGAGACAGTTATCATAACTACACGGATTTCATCTGTGTGTGCACATACCATGCACGGAAACATTCACGGAACAAGTTCAGATATGATTTGCTCATAAAGGGTCAAAGAAATTGATTATTGAGGGTGTACCAGGATCCATATATACAGAAGTCTTATTCAATCTACCGGGCTTTACTATATACTGCATCTGGCTTAGCTTACAAGTTAACGAAATCCACCAATAGATGGCGAAAGCTACAATCTAACAACAGCGTCAGCGTCTAGAGAAGAAAAGGATTTCTAACATTTCCTCATAATTAAAACCTATATCTATCTAATTGGCCGTGATTCCACAAAACGCATCAAAAGAAAGTAGTAATAGCGAAATTATCAGATGCAAAACTTTCAAATTACGAACAAAATAATTATATTTTGCAACAAATCAATTGAAGAAATAAATAAATAAAATTTTAGTAACAGAATTGTCTGAAATAAAATTAGAACAGAACTAAATGTTTAGTTCTTTTAGGTCCCTAAAAAAGGTTCCAGAAATTCTCAAGCCAAAACGTTCATAAATAAGAGTCTAACCATATTTAATGCATTGATTCTTTAATTTTCTTAACACCTAGAAGGCGACATGCTACAGACGTGAAATTTAAACGTAAGAAGGTGTTGTGATATGCAGATGATTAGCTTTTCAGTGCACAGACAAAGCAGGCGCCGGTAACGACACCTATAATTACACCTATGAGGAAATTGTTCAGCTGGTTTCTCATACACAAATTGCATTTGAACGTTGTTGACTGGTGATAAGTTGTTGTGATACCTCGTATGAGGAGCAGAAATGCGTACCAGCACGTTTCTGACTTTGATAAAGGTCGAATTGTAGCGTATCGGGATTGCGGTTTATCGTATCGCAGTATTGCTGCTCGTGTTGGTCGAGATCCAACGACTGTTAGCAGAATACGGAATCGATGGGTTCAGAACGGTAATACGGAATGCCGTGCTGGATCTCAACGGCCCCCTATCACTAGCAGCCGAGAAGACAGGCATGTTATCCGCATGACCTTAATAGATCGGGCAACAACGTCACGAGCCCTGAGTCAAGAATTGGGGTCGTTTGCAAGACAACAAGTGTCTGCACGAACAGTTCGACGACGTTTGCAACAGTAGTATGGAGTCTCAGCTCGGAGATCATGGCTGCGGTTACCCTTGACGCTGCATCACAGACAAGAGCGTCCTCAACGGTATGATAAACGACGGAACGGCGTGTCTAACTTCTGTATGCAATATTCTAGCTCCTGAAAAGCCTGGCGTCAAATTATGTATATTTTTTATGCATAAAAAATATATATAATTTAGACAGATGCGGTGATAGCACTGGATTTCCATAATTTAGAAATTTAATTTTTCCAGTTTTGTTTCTCCAAAAAAATGTTTCCAGTTGTCTTCAAAAATTCTCTGACCTTTTATCAAATTTTCTGAGTTTTTCCCAACTTTTTATCAAATTTCCTGACCTTTTATCAAATTCAATGACGTTTTCCAGATTAGGTGGCCACCCCGGTAAACTAAATATACAAATACAATTAAAGAATTTAGAAGGGAAAAATTCTGAACAGCTTTCTTTTAGTTTCTGCCACATCTATTTAAACTCTTGATTTAAAAACTAAAATTTAGAAAAAAATATGCTTCTGAAAGAGAAAAAAAATATGGTTGTACTATAATCTGAATATTTTATAAGCATTTTAATATTCAATTTAATATTTCTGTTTTAAATATTTAAAAGAAATATTTGAAAATACTTTAAAAAAATGTAAAATGACTATGTAAAATGTACAAAAAAAATGTAAAATGACTATTTTTCTGTGACAATTTATAGTTTTTGAATATCTACAAAAATAAAGCCATAATTAAGTAAAACTTCAAATAGGTTAATAAACACTGAATTTGGAATTTGTATAGATAAAAAATTAGCCTTCAGATAAAAAAATGTTTAATTCAACTTACTTTTTTGGCAAAAATAAACCATCTTTTAAAAGGAACTGAACAAAATCCTCTGGTAAAGGTAAAATAATACTGCAAAATAAATTCAATGTCCTTAAGAACTTTTAAATTGAGCCAACATAAATGATAATTATGAATTTTTAACTTCTACTATAAAAATTAATTTTGACTTATATTACATTGTTTTGGAAACTACTTGAGAATAGTTACAATGCTTTTTAGTAAAATGCATTATTATTTTTTAAAACTTTTTAAATAAAATAAATACTATAGTAAATACAAATAAGTTAACTTTGTGAAAGTTAAATAGAAAATTATTTTGCAAAGATTATCATTTTTTTCTTAATTTTAATATATATAATGTGGGCATCTTTTGTGACCAGTATAAGAACAAATTTTAAACATTTTTCTTTTTCAATCATACAATCTTTTATTTAGTAGTAAATCACAATGATTTATTGTTTAGGATCATTTGACTTTTAAAAAAATCGTGAGTGATGTTCGTTCACATAAATTTTGTAAAGGAAAAAGATTTTTCCCATTTTTTTTCCCCTTTTGGTCACAAATTATATTTTAACTTGTATTTGAATTTGCTTAGTTAGCCCACAAAGTTAATTTTATATAATAACTTGCTTTATATTAGTGTTTTTAGCATTTTTTTATTCAGGTTGACCAAAACTGATATATAATATGTTCTATATGCTCATTTTCGCATGCTACTAGCATATATTTTTGAACCTCCTTTTCATATAATAGGGAGCAGAAAATTTATCAATGTTTAAAACTTACACATAACTACTGAAATACAAAAAAAAACTACCAAAAGTTATATAATAATTTTTTAAAATACAGAATGTATTTGAGCAAGTGGTCATAAAGCAAATGTTTATTTGAAAAGCAAATTAACTTTTTTAATTTAGTTGACTCCACAAGTAATAGTAGATAATAATTGTATGATAAGGGAATAAAAAATGTGCAAAAATTAAAGGGTCACAAGGGTCAATATATAAATCAATGTGTCAATATATATATATGTCAATCAAGTCAAAATATATTTTTAAATAATGGCACTTGATTTTCATATAATTGAAAAATTCCAAACTAAAGAAGAAAAAAAAAGAAAATTTTAAAACAGAAAAAGATATAAGCAAGGGAAAAGAAATAGTAATGATGATAAATTGGATATCTTATTTTCAATAATATTTTGATGAAGACAACTTCATAACTCCAAAATTGATTCAATACAACAAATGTAAAATCATCTAAGAAAGATTTCTCTTGTATATTGCAGCAAGTTTCTACTTCCTTCAATTCTGGAATTTCAAATTCTTTTAGGAAAATCAAAATTGTTTAGGTATAAGTTCAAATAAGCAACATAAACTAATAAGAGCAGCAGAGTATAAAAATTGCTAATAATTTTTTTTTAATAAAAATTTTCACAAATGAGTTAATTTTTACTAGATGTTATCAAACAAGAATGCAATAAAAATTTCCAACATATTTGAACTCTATAGGACACTAATATTTAAGCTTATTATTGCATATATGACTAATAATACAAATAAGGAAAAAGAAAAACAATTTAATCCGAGTACCTAACTTAATCTAGAAACATTTAAAATTAAAAGTTCAAAACTGAATATATTCTGCAGATTATTTCTATATGGGTATTAATGACGACAAAAAATATCTATACATAAAATGCATTAAAGACAGAGATATATAAAAAAAAAATAAATAAATAAAAATGCAAGTGAGCAAGATATCAAAAACATATTCTATTACAAATACTTCCTGAAAAATAAACTTTTTTTAAGCACAAATACCTTTTAATTGTCAATTTTCTAAAATCTTTGTACCAGTTTTGAAAACTGCACTTTCTTACTTCTTCAACTTTCATTTTAATATAATAATATGAAAATAACGTTTAACAAAAAAAGGTATATGTCTCACAAATTTCTTGTCAAAAGAACAAATTTTAATGAATTAATATTACGAATTAAATAGAGAAATAATTAGAAAATGTCACAACATTTTAATACAACCGCTGATTGTTTACTAGCAATCGATGATGTAATAACAGAACAGTAAAGTTGCAGTTAATAAATGTATGTTCGAAATCATGAAAAATTTATGATAAATAGCATTATGCTAAGTTACGAATCATTTTTACTTACACAAACTATTAATAAAAATTAAAAATTTTGGCTTTCAATACATGTACAAATAGAATTGCATTGAAAAAAAAAATATTTCTAAATAAAAAAAAAAAATTATTTTTTGCTATTTTTTCAGCGATGTCTTAACAAATTTTAACTGTAACCTCTTTAAGTTGTTTATTTACACCTGTTACATATTTCTGGTTTTCTTTTCGTGACTGAGTTATTTAAAACACTTATAATAAATTAACTTATAAAAGTTCTACATTTACAACCAATTTGTAAAATAATTATATATTAAAAATACTAGCGTAAGGTCAACAATTTTAATAAGCGAATTTTGTTTTAATTTTATTAAAACAATTTTATTTAACTATAATAAATTATTTAATTGCTTTTTAATTAGTTTCATAATTATGTTAATTTTGATTTCCCAATTATGCAAATATTGCTACAGAAGGGACTTGTACAAAGCCTCACAAAAGTTTTTGTATAGATATGCCATTTATACAAATTATTAAATAAAACCGTTTCTTAACATAGTTATAAAATGTCTTGCTTTGAAGAAAATTAATGTTTTATTTCATTTCCTTTTTTGTTTATTTATTTAGAATAAATTTGTAATAAATACAGTAAATTTAGTGGTGAAAGAATGAATTCTACTTCATAGAAGTTTCTGCATAAAAACACTGAAGCCAATGAACTGCTTACTAAAAAAAAAAAAAAAATTTAATACTTGATACGATATTCTCAACTTTTAAGATTTTTTATTTAAAGCTTGAGAATCGTTAATCTTAGAAAATTATTTCATTTTATTGGAAATCATACTTTGCATTGAATGGATCTTTTATTGAATTCTACAGAATTCTTTTAAAAGGATATTTCAAAATTAAAAAAATTGAAAATTTCGAATGTTTAGTTTCTGCCGAAATTTCAAAACATTGCAGTTCTAGAATTTTTTGCTAAAATGATTTTTTATGTACGTATATTTATAAAATATATTTAAAAAATGCTAAAATGAGGATGTCATGAAAATATACTAAAATTATTTTTTTTAATCCTTTAAATGTATTTTCAAAATAAATTCAAAGACTATTTGCTATTTTAATGTATTACTGTTACTATCTGCTTCTTTGAAGGAATGTTATGTCTTTGAATTCTATTTTCCAATTATGACTAAGTATGTTTTAATGGGTTCAAATTTGTTGACTGAGAAGGCATTTTAATTATAATTATAAAATCATAAGGTAAAAGTTCTTTACAATTTTAAGATGTCCTTATAATACTGTTATATGGTGTCATCAATAAATTTGATTTTGCATATTTGAGTGGCTGACATACATCATCTCTTTATATGTAACTCCATCAAATTATTTAACCAAAGAAAATAAATATGATGGAAATTCTTTTTTTTCCCCCTATTAAATAACCACTAGCTTTGAATATATTAAATTTGCTTTCACCACATCATTCATACTGTAAAAACATTAGCTCATATTTCTGGCCAATGCTATTAAAATTTTTTTTATTCTTTACATTAATGAATAATTTCTTCCTTGTTATCTGATTATTTTTTTTTCTTTAATTCTTAAAGTTATGCTGCAAGTCTTGTAGTTGATAATCTTAGATTTGAATTTATTTTTTATACAATGATTACTTTGTTGGATTTGTTGGTTCTCTAAACCTGATGTACTGCATATTCTACAATGTTTTTTGTATTGCTTTGTGGCATAAAAAAAACAATTGGGTCACTTAAATAATTGCTTGAGGACTTTTTAATACTATAACTTTTTTTATGTGCCAATTTATCGTTAAATAGCGAATTTCTAATGAAGTACATTTGCCTTATCTAGTTTCACAAATATTCTAATTATATAAAATATTGGATAAAAACAACTGAATATTCTAAGCAGGTGATTTTATTGAATCTAGTCTCTGTCAAGCTGTGTAAAAAAAAAATAATGTTGTGAGATTTATTGAGAGATTTTGTGAGATATATGTGTGTTTAAAATTATATATATATTTTTTTTATCAAAATGTGAAAAAATATTACATCTAATAAACAATACAGTATTATTTGGAATAAAATAAAATTCTTCTCTTGTTGCAATCATTTAAAAATTTTAATTATTTAGGTTTTTTTTTATTTATTTTTTTTTTTTTATAATTTTAACACGATTCACACATATTTGAGAACTTTCGTGATGCACTGTACTTCTCTCTAATCTAATTTTTATTCAGCATGTTATTAGTACAATGTTATTCTAGTATATTAGTTCCTTCAAAATTTTAGAAAAAAAAGTTTTTTATATGGCTTTAAGTTAATTTATATTTTACATAATACCCATATTTATAAATATTTTGTATGTTCTTAGATAATATAATTTCTTATTTAACATTTTACAAAATCATGATATTTGTGTCATTAATTATTATTGTTTATATTTTTTAAGTCTAATAAAACAATTTAAATTTTTTATGTGTCAATCGTATTTAAATTACTTTTTAAGTTTTTATGCTCTTTTTTTATTTTATTTTCTTTCTTTTTTATTTTTTTATTATGTCTGTCTTAACATCATTTTAAAAATTTACTAGTATCATGCTATTAGCACTGACTTAATTTTAAAATTGCTCTGCAAATTTTTATTTAATTATTTTTAGCTATAAAAAGATTTCTTGCAAAATTTCAAGTTTTGACCAATTTTTCTTCTTAATATTTTAGGAAATCATGACATCCTGTACTTATAATTGTTTGATGAGTGTTATTAATATTGGGAACAGTATTATTGGAGTTAGTATTTTAGCAATGCCATATTGTTTTAGAAAGGTAATTAAATTCTTTAATATTCATAAAATTTAGTTTTTACCATTAAAATATTACATTTAAGTAATTGTTGTTTGCCTTTGTATAAATCTTATGTGCATTTAATCTGTACACAAGTTTTGATATTGATAAGCTATTAGTGTATTGATAAGCTATTAGTGTTTTCTCCTTAGAAAGGAAGTTTTCATAAAAGGAAGCAGTATTCTAATTATTGCTGGGAATAAATAATTATTAATATTTATTATTTTAATTCATCAATATTTTACTAAAATGTTTCTTTAAAATTTACCATTAAGTATTGGTAGCTTTTAAAATTAATAACATTTTTTCTAAACTGATATTTATTTATTACAATTATTTGCAGCAAAATTTATATTACATTTCTTCTCATCTTGATTAAAAATATATAACATTAAAAGATTTTTGCTTTCACAATGGTTAATGCACTTCTTTTACTCTTCGATTCTGTCTTTTTTTTTAATCATATACATTTACAAATTGCAAAATACTTGCAAAATTTGTATTATGTTTTAATTGGTTTTTACAGAAAAACTTCTAACATAAAAAAATATAGCTTTATTAAAATCATTTCTGCAAGTTTTTTATTTAGTCATACTTATAATTATTTTTTAGTTTAACATGTTATTTATAAAATAATTAATGCGTCTTTTTTTCATTAGTGTGGTATTTTATTGAGTGTTGTCCTTATCTTCGTCAGTGGTCTTCTTACTAGGCTAGCTTGTTATTTACTTCTAAAATCAGCAATTATGGCACGTAGAAGAAATTTTGAATTTTTAGGTAATTTAATGCATTTTTGGTTTATCCTCCTTCCTGGTATATTTATTAATTACAATATCCTTTGATCAAAGCAAATTTTTCTTTTTTCCTAAATTAGTATAAAAATCATAAAATAATATGAATGAACATTTATTTAAAATTAAACGAGACATTATGATTAATCATTTTTTTTTACTTAAATTATTAATTACAGTATGCAAGTCTTTAAAAATATGAACATTTAAATAATTGTTGTTTGCCTTTGTATAAATCTTATATGCATTTAATCTGTACACAAGTTTTGATATTGATATGATTAAAGCTATTAGTGTTTCCTCCTTAGAAAGTTTTCCTAAAAGGAAGCAATATTCTAATTATTGCTGGGAATAAATAATTATTAATATTTATTATTTTAATTCATCAATATTTTACTAAAATATTTCTTTAAAAATTTTTTTTTCTAAAATATGATTATAAAATTCATCTGTATGAACTATTATAATTATTATATTCATGTGATTGTGTTGCAGTCTAAAAAAAATTATTTTGTATTATGAAAAATATATTATTTTAAGTCTAATGCATATTTTTTTAATTTCCTAATTTTAAGTTTTCTAATTATAATTATTAAGTAAATTTCTTATTGATAAAAAATTCTGATGTTTCTTATTGTTGAATATTTTTATTTTGCTAATTAAAAAGCAAAAGTATTTACAATTAAAATTAAATCTATCATTTTTTTTGTAATATTTTTATTTATATTTTCTGTGCCACTTTTTGCTTATTTAGTCAAAGTATTTTCTTTCCAGCAATATTTCAGTGGTACTTGATTAAAATTATTTTAATTCAGCTTTAATTTATAATAAAAATTGTTTGCTATTTATAAATTTAAAACTACAAAATATTATATTGGTAATAAATTATGACAAAATTATTTTTCTTAGCTTTTCACACTTTTGGTTCCACTGGAAAATTAGCTGTTGAAATGAGGTATAAAATTCAATTTAAAATATTTTATTGCAAAATATGGATTTCGAAATAATAATTTGTTTTGTAAAGATGGGCATAATTTTATATTAAAAAATTAGTTACCAAGTATTTTACTTTAATATATAGTCATCATTCCTTAAAATTTATTTTTTTATGCATTTTAGAAACTGCATAATGATTATATATGTCATAATATTCTAATGTAATTTGTTATCAAATGATAAAAAAAATATATATATATATATATATATCATGTAGAAAAATATAATTATATGCAATTTTTTCAATATTTTTCTTTAAATACAATTTTATGCTATTTTATTATTACTTTAAGTAATGAAATATTTAAAATGAGACTTTTAAAAAAAATATTTACTTTAATTTTTTTTTTACTTAAAATTTTAACTGTCTGAATTTCGTAAACTATCATAGAGTTAATAAATTACAAATAATAATTTTTTTCCAAAGCATCATTTCAATAATGTGTATACTTTTAGTACTAAATTTATTTTTGTTAAATGTACATATATATTTCTTTTCTGAATTGAAGCAGTTGACATTGTGAAAATTGCACAAGTATATGTTAATGAAATTTAATATATTTATAAAATTCTCAAATTATAGTTTTGTAACTTTTATATACAAAACTTACTTAATATCAAAATTGCATTTGTTTTTAATGTTAAGCAAATGTTGTTAAAAATAGTTGTGTTCTTTTACACAGATTAAACTAGCAGATTTATAGTTACTTGTCAGTTAGAAAAAATAATGGATATCTCAATGATAAAATCAGTCATGCACACAAATTTCTTACTTTATAATGCATAAGATAAACCTGAACTTACACTTAATAACTGTAATAAAATAATATTTAAGAATAAAAAGCCCTTTACTTTAAATCTTTCAAAACTGCAATGTTTGGTGTTTATAATGTAATAAATTAAAGAAATAATTAAAAATTTAATAAATAATTGTTTTTCTTAGTGTTATTGGATTTCTGATTGGTGTGTGCATTGCCTTCTTTGTTGTCATTGGTGATCTTGGTCCTCCATTGGCTGCAGAATTTTTAAGCATTGAAGTAATTTAACAAGTTTATTTCGTGTGTATTGCAAACATTGCATAATACCCTATATGTTTATAATAAACTGTAATAACAGAATTGCCTATATTAATAGTTTATAGTTAATTACAACAGTGTATTATTTCAATTACTTTTCATGTATTAAGCTTTCATAAATTATGTAATAGGTCATTTATTTTTAATTTGGTCTAAGTTCTTGATTCTTTCTCAAAGTTAAATATAAATGTTATGAAAATTTTTCTTAAAATGAACATTTTTACTCTATGTAAACTATTAATATGCACTATTATATTTTTACTCTATGTACTTTTTAAATATTATAAATTAAATTAAGTTCCCTTTTTAAGAACATAATACAACAAATTTTCTGCCTACCATCTGTAACTTATATGTTAGAAAATTGTAGAATTTCTAAGTGTGGATTATATGTCAATGCATATTCACTGAAATTTTTATTTATATTTTTTCCTGTTTCTTTTTTAAAAAATTGGTAATGGTACATTAGTGGTTGTAAAGAAGAAACAGACTTTTAAAATTAAAATCAATTTGTTGGAATTGTGATTATGGCAATAAGTCATATTTACAGAGAAAAGGTGAAGTCAAATGCATTATCAATATTATTATATATGAACAAAAAAAGCAAAGTAATAAATACTTAAAAGTACTAATAGAGTTTCTGGAAAGCAAAATTAAAAATAAACTTTGATATTGATCAAGATTTTATTCTCTTAAATATAAAGATAATAGAATTGCTTAATATAAAATTAAAATGACCTTATGGGCAATAGGCTAGCGCTCTGGTCTTGGTACCACTGGTTAGCTTCAGGTTCGAATCTTGGCGGTGGCAGGGATGTCTTTTTGTAGTTCAGAATCCATGTTAAAATGTAAGTCCCGGTCTAATTAACTTAAAATTGTGCAAAAAATTACTGTAGAGTTTTAGAAATTTTATTTACTGGTATGAAGTTTTTTTTTTTTTAGAAATTAGAAGTTTTACTTCTTTGTTTTTCTAAGAAACACTCTGTAAATACTTTTATTTTATTTTTGTACTTTGCATTTATCTTGTTTCTGATTTAACCATTTTCATTATTTTGTCTTCAAAAGTCCTTTTAATGTTTGAAAACTGCTATATTATTTTATGTTCTATATATTCACATACACATTGTTATATTATTTTTATGATCTACTTTATGACAAAAATGAAACAACAAAGCAACCTCAAATTGTGCACATATATCATATTATTATTTTTTTCTCTGAAAAAATTTGTGACTGCTGATTATAGGCAACAATTTGCAATAATTGTTATAATTCATAGATAAATTGAATAACAATTCACAGCAGTTGATTAATCAATTAGCTTACCTAATTAATAAAACTATACATTAATCTTGTAAGTTGGTTAAAAGAATTACTTTTGGTTATTATCTTTTTTTCTAGTGCTTACATATCTGCTATTAAAACACATGAGTATTGCTCTAAATTCAATTTTGATATTAAAATTGTCTTTGTAGATATTATTTATTTTAAAAAACAAACTCTATATTTTTTAAAACTTTTTATGGAAATATTTTTAATACCACTTTAGTTTTTTGTTTCAATGAAAAAAAAAAAAATGTTTTTCAAATTGTTTAATTTAAATATCTTTTTATAAATGCTTAAGTGCAAATTTTTTTAAATAAATGTCTGTCTATCTAAAAATTAGAAATAGGAATAGTATTAGCATCATTGTATTTAAATTTTGTATTATTTAAATATTCATTTAAAATAGTTATTTTATTTTTCAACCCTTTCATTGAAGACCTTGTTTTCCCATTGTATAACACAGAGGGACATAACTGCTTCTCATGCTCATATTGTATGGCAGAAATCTGCAAATTCTCCTTAAGCAGTCTGACTTTAGTGACTACATAGGTGAAAGCTAATAAAATTGAAGATTTTCCCTCTCTGATGCCTATTTACACAGATTATCAGTAGATCAAGAGTTAAACAATGTTTGAGATTAGATTTGCATTTCATATAAAAATTATAAAAACACTGCTCATTCCTTTTCATACATTCATGAATTAATATGTAATCATACAATGCAATTGTTCATATATATATATATTGTATTTTTTGATTTAGAATTCTCCAAATTTGCGGACAAATGTTTTGATGCTTGTTGGTTTATGCGTTGCTCTTCCTCTAGGATTGCTGCGAAAAATTGATAGTTTAACGAGTTTTAGTGCCTTGTCTATAGCTTTTTATTTATGTTTGATATTAAAAGTAAGTATATTTACATTTTCTATTTCTTAAATATCATTGAATTCTTATTAATTTTTTTACTCTTATTATTAACTCTCCATTTATTTCTCTTTTTTAATTATTCATTTCTAATATTGATACTATGTATTTCATGAGGTTATTAAAATTTTCAAATTTATTATTAATTATAATAAAATTGTCCTCATTAAAATTTTGGAATTTGCTAAAAATTAATTAATTTCTGAGCTTTAGGTAATACCTGGAAATAATGTTGATATACATTTGTATAGATGAATATTTTAATGATTAAAATTACATGATATTTTTCATTTTTTGTATCTATTTTTTAATTAATTTATATTTCCATCAAATACCAATAATTAAAAGTTTTAAATTTATAGCAAAAATTATCATTTAAAACTTTTTATGTAATTATTTGAAAATAAAACCTTTTTTATTTTATGTTTGCAATTTGTCATGTCATACCTTATAAACCGAATTTCAAATTTTGAAACAAAATTTTAATCAATAAATTAGTCTATTTCTCATACATTATGTTTTGAAGTAATCTATAATTATTTTATTTACTTAATAGAAATTATATGTATTTACCAAAAATATTTTTTGCATTACAAGATTTTTATGTTACGTTTTTCTTTGTAGATTTTTGCTGAAGCTGTTCCGAATCTTGCCGCTAATGAATGGTGGTATGAAGTCAATTGGTGGAAATCTGATGGAATATTGCCTTGCTTGCCTATATTTTCTATGGCTCTTTCTTGCCAAACGTAAGTAAGGAATTAATGTTATTCAGAAGTTACATATAGCCTTATTCTGGATAGAACTTTTATTATTTTTTTGGTTAAAGGGACATCAGTTAACAATTGAATGAAAAATTGCCAAATGTAGTAGCCTGCAAATATTCTAAGAGTTCATTTTGATAAATATGTTTCTTTGTGTGTGTGAAATTGTTAATGCATTTTTAAATTATATGCCATTATTTCTTTTTGAAATTTTGATAATTTATTAGTTTAAGTAATTTACTCAAACTCATTTTAAATCATGATTTATTTTATATAATTAGAAAAGGAATTAAAAGATATGGTAATTGCCAATGACAAAGAATTTTTTTTAAGAAAAAGGGATTATTCATATTGAAAGATTTTGTTCTAAATTATACAAAATATAATTGTATTTCCTTTTGAGATAGTACTGTATAGCACTGCAAAAAAGGGGATGTATTGAGAAAAAAAAAGGGGATTATGCTGCTGAAAAAATTGGTTTGAAAGCTCTCGCTTTTCATTTTTAGCTGCTCCTGGCTATATTTTTTCTGATATTACGAGTAATCATCTGTAGAAATGTGGACTCCAGATAGCATGGAATCCCTTCACAGATTTTTATTGGAACAACTTCATGTGATAGGTATGCATCAATGCATCATTTTTTCATCCATCTTTGAAAATTGTCAATCCAAATGAAATTGTGGAAGTTGATGAGAAAGTGTTTACTGGTAGGAAATGCTACTTTAGAAATATTCTTCTACAACAATGGCTAATTCTGCAGAATTTACTGGTAGATTTATTTTTAATTATCATTAAATCATTATTTATTTTATTGTTTTTTTATTTCTTGTGTTACTTTTTCATGTAATATAATTTTGTAATTTCATTATTTTTAACTTCATTTTATTCTATTTCCTTTATTGTTATGTTTAGTAAAATGTTTGCCATAATTATTTTGAGTTTCATTCAGCATCAAGCAGATGTGACCCCTCCTTAACTGAAAAGTATCAATTTTTTTATTGATGAGGTACTAATAATAATTTGAAATTAACTTTTAAATCTTAATAATTATAGAACTAAAGTCTTTAAATATTTCTGTGAAAGTAATTTTTGCTTTAATTATGCTAACACCCTCTCTTAAATGCTATTACTGAGTTTTGAACTAAAAAAATGTAATTTATTTTTAGTTTTAACAATTTTTTACCCAAATTGTTATCTATTATTATAAAAATTCATTTGTACTTGTTTTTAAAAAATTTTTTTAATATTATGTGATTTAGAAAAGTACATTAAAAATTTTATAGTACTTCAAAAGTAGTATTGGTTCTATATTACTTGGTACTTTTCGTGCTTTTTTTTTTCCAGCCTAGTAGTAGTAAATGTGTTATTTTTAAAGTAAATTTATATAAATATTAAATAAACTATTATAAATAAAATCTTTGATTATAGTTCATGATTCTAACCTTCCTTAAAAGCTATTGTAAAATTTTACTAATTATTAATAAGAGTATTGTTTACACTATAATAAAAAAATTAGAAGAATTTTGCAATTTTAATATGGCAACTCTATTTGCTCTTTATATTTCAAATTCAAAATTGTTACAATTATTTATTTTAAAGTTATCATAATCATCAACTCTTTCAAACTCCATAAAAGTTAATTAATTGATCAAAGAATTTTTAAGCAAGTGTAAATTATCTTAAAAGAGGTTTTTATTATTATTTTTAGGCAATTGTTTGAATTTTTTGATACAATGAATGATCCTTCACTGAAAAGAATGCAAACTGTGATAAATGGAGCCGTTCATTTGTGTTCATCTGTTTATATTATGGTAATTATTTACACTAGTTAGTTTGGAAATATTGATGTAAATACTATGTGTTTCGTAATTTTACTTTGTCTTTTTGCAGGTTGGAACACTTGGATATATTGCTTTTTATGATAAAGTAATTACAGGAAATATTTTAATTTTTTTGACACCCTCTTTAATTACAGAAATCATAAAATTTGGATTCATCATCACAGTAGCAGTTAGTTTTCCTTTATGCTTGTTTCCTTGTCGAACAAGTTTACATTCCTTGTTATTCAAGCAGGTAATGTTAATTCTAACTTGAATTTTCTTAAGAAAACAGAAATTATATAAAAAAAAAATAATACAATCAATATTATTTAGTAAAATATTATAAATTATCTGAAAATATTTATATGCATAATTTCTGTTTTAATATGAAAAAATGGATCAAAAATTGCAATCTTATTTAACAATGTTTGTATAAATGTAATATTTAGTGCCTTTTTTTTTTTAAATTATCAATAAATTGATATCAAAGGTGAAAAAAATTATAATGCCTGCTATTCCATGTAATGATCTATTTTATTGCTGCATGTAATGCTAATTTTTGTTAAAGCAGTAATTGCAGTTTTGTCTAAACAGTATGTATCCATATTCATCAATACATTTACTGCATGATTGAAATATTTATGCTTTGATTGAATTTTATATCAAAGTAAAAAGATTAGTTGCACAATAATGTATGAATATTTTGCTAATATGCACTATATATCATTGCCAAAAAGGTTAGCATACTAAGAAATAATTGTTAGATATAGTTGAAGTTTTGCATGTATATATGTTGATATCAGTAAGTGATTACAAAATGATAGCAAAACGGTCATTTATTACATTTAAATTAACAAAGAAATTCAGAGTGTAGTTTCTGTTAGGCCACCTCTAGCTTGCATGCATAATTAAATACTGTTGGGCTTACAGGTTTCTTATTATGTCTTGTGATGTCTCATTACAAAATAGCTATAAGCATGCATCTATTTCTAAAAGCTGCTAGTTACCCAGGTAATCCCACAAGTTATTAATTAGTGACAAACATTCACTGAGACATACATCAGTGGCATACATTCATGAAAGGCTGAGCTGGCTAAGTAAATTTGTCTATTTTGAGAAAACAATCATGTAATATCCATGTTGTGTGTGGCATTATCCTATTAGAAAATATCTCTTAGGAACATGGCCATAAGAGGCATCACATTTGGTTGAAGGACATGATGAACATCATCTTGGTTGATATGGATCATTACTAAATAGGATCAGGTACCATATATTGGGTTGGCAGCTAAGTGATTGCGGACTTTGTCAATATGTGGTCATAGCACGTTCTTTTGTTTTGTCATCCTGTTCAAAGCTCCTAACCTATATTGTTTTCCTGTTGTTTAGACTTCCACTTTTAATTTATTTATTAGTTATTTGGTTTAATTTTTATCCCAATTTAAAAATGGAAGAACAAGACGTGCATTTCAGACATGTTTTATTGTATTATTTCTGAAAAAGCAAGAACGCATTTCAATCACACAAGAAGTTATGGGAATGAAGCCTTGAAAGAAAGGCAGTGTTAAAATTGGTGTGACAAATTTCATTCTGGGGATTTTTCACTAAAAAAGGGGCAACAATCTGGTCGTCCAGTTGAAGTTGAGAACTCGTATCAAGGCCATTATAGATTTAGATCCTCATAGCACAACACGTGAGATTGCAGAGAAGCTCAATGTATAGCATACATGCATTCAAAAAAAAAAAAATTGAAACAACTTGCTATGTCAAGAAACTTGATTTATGGATCTCTCATCAGTTTAAGGAATTTCATTTGTGAGTAAGTGCCACAAGGGAATTCTTCATACAAAGATGACAATAAATAGCTGTCAGGGACAGTGTATAAGGCATACACTTTTATGCTAATGCTGGACAAAGATGCAGTTAGCTGAGTTTTGTGCATGCGTAAAAAGAAATTTTTTTGAATATATTCCATGGAATAAAGTAAAATTAAATAAAATTTCAACTTAAAAAGCAAGGGGCAGTTTTAGTGATTTGGAAAGTAAAAAAAATTTTAATTGTCTGGTTTTAAATTAGCAAATTAAAAAAAAATCCATCGATCTCCAGTTTTTGTTAGAGATGAGAAAGTTATGCTCAATATAATATTTAATTATTGCCTTTCCGGAAAGCATTTTTAATTATTTGTAGTTTTATCACAGGTTTCATTTATCCATTTGTAGTAATAGATTTATTAATAGTTTTACATCTTATTTCTTTTCATAAAAATATATTTTTAAAATAAACTTTTTTTGAAATAATTATCATTAAAATCTACTCAATTACTTACATTATTAAGGATTACTAAGGTTTTGTAAGAGTCAATTATAAACAGAAAACCAGTGTAAATTTAGCTTAAAATTTAAATATAAATAGATGTCATAAATAAATTAATATAAAAACCAAATAAGGTTCTTAAATATCCTTAGTGAAACTTAAGAGATTTTTTTTTTTTTTTAATTATTCCACGAGGAAGAAAGAGTGTCATTTTTTTTTTTTTTTTTTTTTTTTTTTTGTTAGAATGTACTGCAGTTAAAATGGTTTGACTTTAAATTCAGCAAAATTCAAAGCAGTTTTCATTCATTTTATAGTAGAATTTTTATAAAATAAAAAAGTATGATGTTACTTTTTTAATTACAATATTTTTGAAAATGAAAACATTTATTTTAACTTAAAAGTGGACATTTTAAAATTAAATTTAAATTATTAGGTAAAATAAATTATATTAATTATTATAATTTATTTTAAAATAATTTGAGCTTATTACTAAAAAATGATTAATGCTGGCATTTTTTTAAACATGATTTATGTGCATGCTTTTTTTGTTGGTGTGTATGATTAAATTCTAATTTGCATGTGTTTTAGGGTTTTGGTCACCATGATCTTACTGTAACTGTAATACCAGAAGTTCGTTTTCGTATACTAACTATCAGTTTGGTAATTGTGACTATTGGTGTGGCCATAATGTTACCAAATATTGAATTTGTTTTGGGAATTATTGGTTCAACTATTGGAACATTGATATGCCTGATTTTTCCAGCTGTGATGTTTATTCATGATACAAGCAAAAATACAACTGAAAAGCGATTGGCACAGGTATATTTTAACAAAAAATTTCATTTGGATAAATAAATATTAATAACATTATTTGTTTATTAATGAATATTGTTCTTATGCATTTAATTTATAATACTAATTTATTTGCTCATTTTGTGAATTTAATAAATAAATATATATATATATATATTCATTTCTATTGCAATACTGATGTTGACTTGAATTAGACAGGAACAACATTTACTTAAAATGTTACCAATTCATTAATTTGAAATTTTAACAATTGAATCTTTTAATTTGAATTATAATTGAAAAACAGTTAGTTGGTAATAAGTAACTAAATATTTTTCATGTTGATGTATTTTGATATGAGTTTTTCATTTATTTCTTAACAAAAAAAATTTTTTTTATTAATTCATAAATCTGTTGTACCTTTTTTTTTAATATTGTTGGGTTCCTGTAAATTATATTAATACTTATGTTATTGTATTCAGTGTTATATTAATAAAAGCCACTATGAATTTTAAAGGTACTGATTAAAATGTATTTTAGTTCTTAAAAAATTTTAATTTTTATAAAATTATACATTTATTATAATTTTTTACAAGCTTGTTATTATTAATGAATTTAAATTTATTTTAAATAATTCAATAGTTTCAAATGTTTATCCAACAATTTTGAATTAAAATTATTGAAGAAAAAGAGTTTTTATGACTAATATTAAAAGTAAAAAGTAGAAAGTATTAAGTATTATTAAATTAAGTAATTAATTAAGAAATTTTTTAAAAAATTCAGTAAGTGTATCATAATATAGTTAACTAATTATGTTATGTTTTATAAATGTACAATTTGAAATTCTTAAAAATCATTACATTTTAATGAAGTTAGCATTTAATCTTTAAATTATTTCTTTAATATGCTATTTCTTTATATACTTTAAATCATATTTTAGTAAACAATTTAGTAATATTTTTTTTATTTTATTAGGTTTTGATGGGTATTGGAATTTTTATTCTTGTTGCTTGTTCATATTCTACTCTACAAGAAGCTAGTAATAGACCTGATACAGTTTCTGAGCAAATAAAAGTTATAGTGAAAGTTACACCTGAATTACCCAAGATTGCAAGTTCATTAGCCCCTGAAATTCAATCTCCTGGTAAATATTTACTTATTGTACTGTCATAACAGAAAGCATGAAATAATATAACTAAATGTGATTAAAATAAAATTTATTTATTAAAAAAATAAACTTTAAATTAAATCCTTTGATTGACTTGACATGACAAAAGCTTTGAGATATATGCTCACCAAAGGCTACTTTATCTCATTTTATACAGTTGCTCTTAAGAAGAAATAAGATGATGAATGATGATTATAAAAGTGTTTTTAACTTGTATTTATTTTATTTTCTGGTATTAAACTATTTAATTTATTAAACTAACCTTGACAGTGTTAAATGTAATGGTCTCCAAATAAAAGCACATGAACTTTAAGTGGACTGTAAAACTCAACTCCTTTATTCAAAAACCAATCATATTCTGCTGATATTACATTTCTTGATTGTTCAAGCCAGCTCACACCCACTCAATTCCTCTGGCGTCAGCTTACATTCCCATTTTTTACAATGAATTATGTATGGGGAGCTATTTATATTCATTAGGCAACACATAATAAAATATGAAATATTATATAATTGGTGAATTTGTACAATAAAATTATAATAAAAATAGTTTTCATTTAATTGTATTAGTCATTAAATTAAGATTTATGTTTTAGCTGTTGTTCCTTTTAAAGAAGAAATCATTCTTTTGGATAAAAAGAAAGAGAATGAAATTGATGTTAAAATATCTGATGGTGAGAAAATATATATTAGTATATTTTTAATTTATATGTTTAATAAATATTAATTTTTTTTTCCAAAAAAAGAAAATGTTCAACAGAATGGTTCCTATATGTTACATTTCCCATATTATAAAATATTAAGATTAAAACTTTCAAAAATAAGAAAAACATTCAAGAATAACTTTTAATTTTTCATCTAAAAATATATTTTAAATATGTGAATTAATATTATCTTTTCTGTAGCGTTTTATTATGTGACAGTTATGTATTTTAAGTTTTATTTCTTAAATTTTTTTTTTATATCTTTCGTTTTTGATAGTTGCATGGTATTATTAGTCTAAATGTGTATGTATTTCATTAAAATACATGGCAGGGAAATGGCCCTTATTTTCATATCAATGAATGGTAGAAGGTATGCAGGCATTAAATTAAATTCTACAGTATTTCTGAATTTGATTTTAAATTCATAAATTTGAAAGTTAAACATTAAAAATTTCTACAAATGGAACTTGAAATTTTTCTATATATGATTTAAAAGATATCCTTCAATATTTAACTGATATTTTGATTTTTTTTAAAGAAAAGTTAGTGTATTTATAGAGCAGCTTTAGGAGCTGTTAAATATGCAAATATTAAAATCAAGTTTTTATGATACTATTATGTTGATTTCAGTTGATAATTTGACATATTAAAGTTTGGATAGTGAATATGAAAATTAAAGGAAATATTTTGCTATTCCTTTGTGAATACTTATTTATGCACTTAAAATCAATTAAAATGCTTTTTATTAATTTTATATATCAAGAATACAGAATATTTTGTTCCATTATCTCATATCTTTCTCAACTTAAAATTTTTTTGCTGTGTATTAAGATTTTACATCTAACAAATTCCACTTTTTTAATCATAAAGCATTTAATTTTTTCAACAATGTATATCAATAAATTTTCTCAACTAACCAAACATTTGAACCATTATGATAAAAATATTATTCAAAAAAAGTACAGTGGTATAGATATTTGAAGGAAACATAAATGTTATTTCTACATTATTTATAGTATTATTTTTTTATTTAATATTGGTTCTAAATCACTTAAGATCTGGAATTCAATTATTATGACTTGTAAATATATCTGACATAATTCGTATTTTTAAAGCAAATAACCGATTTTTTTTATTCCCTAAGATTTTACACTTAATAAAATATTTTGTTTACTTATTTAGATCAAAAACGTTTGGAACCACCCATTCCTCAAGAACCTGAAGTAAAGGTACATCATATTTATTTTATTTATTAATTATTCAATATCTTATTATTTAAATGTTGATTGTTAAAAAGTAAATTAATTTTTTTAAATAATTTTCCAAAAATTAGTTAAAATAATTAATATTTAGTAATTTTATTAAGAAAATATTAATTAATTATTTAATATCTGTATAGATTGAACAGAATGCAGACTTAGATCCTCAGGCTCTTCAAAAAGAAGATAAGGAATTACAGAAAGAGATTAACCTACCTGCTTCAAGTGCTTCAGAAGTTTCTAAAAAGGACAAGAACATTGATAAACAAGAAAAATTACTACAGAAACTGGAACAGCAACACAAAGAACAGAAACTAATACTGGAGCAACAGAAAAAAGTTCTGGAAGAATTAAAGCTCCACAAAGAGAGTCACGAGGAACAGAGGAAGGCTGGAGAAGCATTGAATCTACAGAAAAATAAGTTGCATCAAGCCCAGAACATAGAAGAGAAAGTCATTCCTGAAAACATTAATACCAATATCGAAATGAAAAATAAGTTGGTTCAACCTCCTCCAAAAGAAGACAAACAGCCTACCATCAATCAACACATTTTACCTCAGAAAGAAGAAAAGAAGACCAATGTGGTTTTTAAGAACAATTCAGAAGAAGAATCTGGGAAAAGAATCATTCCTGTAAAAGTTATTGATAATTATAATGTTATTAAACAAGAAAATGTTTTACAAACTGATCAGTTGAAAGTTTCAAAAATCATTCCAGTAGAAGTTGTTTATAATATAACTTCTGCAAATATAGAACAGAAGCCACAGGTCCTTAAACAAGATCAGCATATTGTAGTGCCTGAAGGTAATAATATTTTGTTGAATAAAATTCCACCATCCACAAATAAGGATGTGCCTGAACTCCATCGTGTTCAAGAAAATCAGAGAAATTTAGAAGCACATATAAACAAAAGAGAACCTTTGGAAGATAAGAAAAATGGTTATGATGTCCCTATGCCTAATACAAATAAAGATGTAAAAATTAATGATCTCTTACTTGGTGTGGCAAAACCAGCATAGACAAGAAGTAATTTTAAATCATGTAAATGCCAGTATTTTCTTATAGTATTTCTTTTATGTTTTGTGAATAAATGTTATTTTATTTCTTTCAATTTCTTTGTTTACAAATGATATATTTCTTTTGAAAGGTAAATGGATAAAAAAAAAGCAAAATATTTCCTCTTTAATTTTTTTTTTTTCATACAATTTAATTTCTCTACTGGATGTAATATAAAATAGTTAATTTTATAATAATATATATAAATCAACAAAACAACACTCAAGTAGAATAATATATGCTTGTAAAAAGTCTGTGTAATAATTATTCCATTCAGATTTTCTGATCTTGTATGCAATGTCTTAACTGGGCAAGTGCCACTCCCACAGGGTTAACTAGGAAGGGAAGATCCAAAATACTGTTCTCAAGAATTCGTATTTTTAAATTTTATCACTTTTTTACAGTGCATATTGGCGATTAGATTTTGCCTTACTTAGACCCTAGATGTCACTGCTTACCAACATGGACATTTGAATGTCTATTGTCATAATCAGAACTGACTGATATTTTCAATATTACTATGTTAACTTGCTTAATTAAGGTTAGGTATATAATATAGTCTCTATACATGTGTTTTCAATTAAAACAGGTAAAAATGAAAATAATATTATTTGACTGCAAGTTTTGAGTATTCATTAACAGATGTTGCCTTTACAATGCGACACTGTGTGGCGCTGCTAGTGTTATAAAAACCAGTTTTTCATCCTGGACTCGGAGATGAACTGTTACCTGTCAGATGAGCTGTTACCATCTGATTATTAAGATCAACTCCATATATATCTCTACCCTGTATGTATTATTTGTAAATACTAACTGTATGTAAATAAATGGAACTTCAATAAGAATCTGAATTGATGATTTCTCGGGTCAGAAAGCTACGGCTAATAAGTAAAATTGAACCACCTAATGAAAGAAACCAAGATAGTCGTAGTGACAACAGACATGTGGAAAACATGATTGGATAGTCTTGTTAATTTTGTTATGTTGGGTTTTTGTTATTTCTTTAGATAATTTTGTATTTTTATAATGAAGTGACTTGCCATGTTAAATTTTATATTTTTGTAGACTATTTTGTTTAGTATTTTTTAATGTACCATTTGAGTTTTTATAGTAAAATTTTAATAATTAATTTAATATGCGATAAATTTTTAGATTTTTATTATTTTCTGCAAAATGTTTGGTTGGGAATATGGGATGCTGAGTCAATACAAGTTAATTGTATTTCGACACATGCTTGCATTTGCTCTGTAAATGATAGTGTATAGTTGACATTTTCATGTAAGTTTCTTACTTGTACAAGCAACTGTTGTGTGCAAAAATGGGATATAATGAAATGAAAATTATTATGCCAATAATTTGTTAAAAGGCTAAGAACAGAAACATGAGACAATTGAGGAAGTGTAGAAGAGGTTAAATTTAACACAATTTCACAAGCTTATGATAAATGCTATATTTGACATCTAACTCTTCAATGAACAACAATTCTGAGTGAAACAAAAGCAAGGAGCCACTGCAAGATGAAAAATCTACTGCTTCACAAGATATTTACTACAGTTGCCCCATAATAATTCAAAAGACGACGAGTCTGCACAAATTACTGTTTCACAAATCGATAATATTGTACAAAATATGTATTCTACTGTTCCAGAAAAAATAGTACTAAATTTCAACGATCCTCATTCCTGGCCTGCTATTACAAATAAATTAATATATCCACTTGTCAAGTATGGTCTAGATCAAGGCATATGATTGAAGGTGATGGTCTTATGGTCTTAGATCAAGGTGTTGGTTTTATGTTAAAAAATTAGTCCAGATAATGTTAAACGAAAATGAATTCTATATTCCATAAATGAAAATGCAGTATTTTGCTTTCCTTGCATATTTTTTGGACACAAATAGCATAATTGTTTAAATCCACAAAGGACTTTCATGATTGGAGGCATCTCCATCCAATTATACCTCATCACGAAAATTCTTTAGAGCACCAAAATTCTCTTGTGAAATGGAAAGTGATGGAAAAGAATCTAAAATCTAGAAAGTGCAACTGATGTTGTTAATTCAAATGATAAAGAAAAAAATGATATTGCATGAAATATTGGAAAATAACATTGAATTCCGTGCCAAAAAATATATTGGTCTTATAAAATTTACTAATTTTATCCATATTGTAGAATTTTGCTATCCAAATTGAAGTATTTTTTTAAAAATTTCATTAAATTTGCCAACCATTATAATATTAATTTAAAGGAATAGGCTGAAAAACATAAAATAGTTCAGTTCCTTATTTCTCACCCACCATTCAAAATAAAATTAGTTGGGGACAAAACTAGAAATGAAATCATGTGCAGAATTAAGAAAGAAACCATTTTATTTGACTACCTGTGCTGTCACAAGTAAAGAGAAAATCAGTCTGATGGTAAGGTATGCATATGTTGACTGTAATGATTGAAGAAAGTTTCATCAATTTTCTTCTTATTATTATTCTTCATTAGCGTAACAGCCTCATGTTGGCCAAGGCCTTTCGCTTGAGACATCACTGTGCCTAGAGCGGAGTTGTGTCTATACAGTTTGGGAATGATGTGGGTGAGAAGTGACTGGGCTCTGTGATGCTCTACAGTCACATGAGACCGGGTCAAATATGACTAGAGCGTCACAGAGCCCAATATTTGACTGTCAAATGTTGACAGTCAAGTATTTGACAGTTCGCCTCCTGCTTACTGCCAGATTCCAAAACATGAGATGTTTTTCTTTTTACGGGGTAGGGTTGTCAGCATTACGCCCAACAGTCATAATTAGACCGGGACGGTTTAAACGGACCTACGGTTTAAAGTGGATTCCGAACCGCTGCAAATATCCATGGCACTGCCGGAATTCGAACCCGAAATCTGTGTCACCGAGCGCTCGGCCATCAGGCCCATCAAATTATTCCGCAACTGAAAAAAAGTGTGGAGAAGGTTTAAATGCTGAAATTTTAAATATACTAGAAGTTGATACAAGCGATGTGGTATGCAACAATCAAGGCAGCATTGAAGCTCTCAGATTGTCATTTGAGTACTATTATTAGTAAAAGCAAAACGAGATTTGTTATTTAACATTATCCTCTGCCATTCATTATATCAGTCTCGACACCACTGTAATTTATATTTTAGAGGACATTGTCAAAGGCAAATTTGCGAAACAAAAAAGTAGATTCTTGTGGGCTATCTTCAAGGAACTGTTCTCGATTATATTGGAGCATTCAAAACTCAAGTGTTCTCAGAATAATTAGATGACTTAATATTCTCCAATCACAAATTTCAAGCATTCATCTAGATCTAGGATGCACATTCTGTTGAGGGATAGGGGTCTGTTAGGGTTTGTCAACCTTTTTGTACCTACCGCCACATTTGTGTTCATGTCAGTAGTAAAATTTTCTAATCTCCCACCACGCAGTAAGGATTATTTATAAAGTAGGGAAGTAACTTTATTTTATAAAGCAGAGTTACAGCAAGTTAAAGCATGCAATAAATACTTTGTCGGACTTTCGGTAAGTTTGGTAAAATAAATATTTTTAAAACATCATACTGTAATTAGATACCTCTTTTTATTTATACTTCGCGTACATAGAATCGAAGTGTGATGAAATTGCATTTAATTAATTAAATTATTATGGATATCCCTGAGGTTGACACTGCGAAACTAAATACTGGATATCTGACTCAATTTTTGTAAGAAACAAACAAAGGTCTCCTCTTTCGGAAATATTCAGGCGGTTTCTTTATTTGGTCTTAATATAATTAACAGCACTAAAGCCTGATTCCATAAGATACGAGAAGTTCTGGGTGGTTTAAACAAAGTATTTTGGCTGTGGATCAACCACACTCTTTTATCTTGATATTGGAGAAGCGTTACTTTAAGTCAATGCCCATTGAAATTTTATGCCACACATTTTATATCTTGAAATATATAACTAATAAAAAATAAATGCTCGTTTCAGACTATTGTTCAATATACATATATTGAAAACATGTTTGGTAAAAATTCTGCACTTCGTTGATGAGAAATAGATGCTTGATATAATGACATTTCTTTATTAAAAAGCTATTCCAGGTTGTCTAAACAAAATATAAATAGAGACGCTAAAATAATTGTAAAACGTCCTCTACAGAAGGAATGTTAGAACAAACTATCTAACTTATGAAGATATTAAAAGTTTTTGACATTCATCATTCACTTCTCCACAAAATTACAGTCATAATTATTAATTATGTCATAATTATTAATTATATTATAATATATTATTAATATTTCTGCGTCAGTTGGCATGTCATATAACGCTGTTTTGATTACATTTGACAAAATATGTGCATTGCAACCTATTCCTAGTATTTTTTCTTTTTTGTGAAAAAATTTGTAATTTACATACACATTATTCAACCTTTGCCTCTTCTCCCAAAAAAATCGGTATTATTCGCTATTAGGGTAACAACTTTGGATTTCAAATTGTTTTCATTTATTACTCCGTATAGATGGTTTGACAAAAGTTCAGCAGCTTCGCCCTCAATGGATTTAAAAAAAAATTTTCTTACTTGATTGCCATTGTTGACTTTAAAATATCTTACTAATATTAGATACAATTTAGTTTCAATATGATTTGATATAACAGATAAAACTATTTAAAATGCTGTAGTTACTATGTCTTTATCACAATAATTTTTAAATACAGATTTAATAATAGCCTCACATTTTGTCCTAGTTCATGAAAATATTATTATTATTATTTTTTTTTTCAATGCAGCTAGCAAACAGACATGGACGTCTTGGATGCCTTAAGGCAAGCGCTGCACAGACGTTACTCACTTTGCATTACCCAGGGGGCGCGTGTAACTTGAAGATAAGCCACGGACGCAGAGTAACAATGCCCCCGCAGCTCTCAACGATCCTATTGGGACTGGGACCTACGGTTTAAAGTGGATTCCGAACCACAACACACGTCCATGGCACCGCCGGGACTCGAACCCGAAACCTGTGGTACCGAGCGCTAGCCACTCGGCCATTCAGGCCCCATGAAAATATAGCATTGTGAAATTTTTCCAATAAGTTAGTTGCCCAATTCCTGCTATGAAAATTCAAATATGAATTATGGTAAGAATTGCAAATGTTCTCTTCATTGCAGCTAACTGTTTTTCATCTTTAGAATAATTTGAATTAAAAGAAAAACAAAAAAACTTGTTACTTACAACTGGAAGCTGGTGCATCTAATAATTGCTTATGCTAGTTGGTAGTAAAATCTTTCGTAAAAGTCTCTTTGCCCCCAATTGCAATACTGCTTCTCATCTACGTTTGTTCGTGACACTATTATGTGAGTATGTGCCGTGTCATGTTTCGTTAAGAATTAAGCAAAGCTACTTGCGCAATGTACATTCTTTCACAGTCTCCAGGGCGCATACCTCTCATAATTGCATCTCGTCGCAGTGTACAGAACCTTGACGAATTGTCATGTCAAATACAAATACGTCACATCAAACGCAATGGATTAGCTCAGCGTCGATGGAATGCGGAGATTTACAGATTATTCTTCAAATATCGAAAAGGAAGACAAGTAACAGGAAATTTTCTTGGGGGAAGACAGAACCTACAAAATAAATACTATCACCTCTAAAGGAGGAGGATTGGTCACCTTAAGATTTACCTATCCGAAGATTTACCAATCCTTTGTTCTCTAAGAAGTGTTATGCCACGGGTCTTAAATCTTACACCATAAAAAGTGCACGGCATTTAGTATGATTTATTATATAACGAACGAAACATATTCTTCTTTAACATAACGAACTTTTCTTTTAACATAACGAAAATCAACGAAAATTTTCTTTCTTTTTAACATAACGAAAATCAAGGAATTGGACATGAACATTTTTATGCCCGATGGAACTTTACAGAACATGGCGCGATTAGTGACGGAGTTATACGATCCTCGTTGGTATTAATCGCCTTTTGGACAGGCATAGTAAAAATAAATGACTTTAGTGATTAGTAGATAACACATCTTGTAATTTCTGGTTGTGGGGCTATCTCAAATTGCTGATCAGTGGATAAAATCCTCAGTACTGAAAGATGCAAACGAGAGGAAGTCGCAGCTATTTATGAGATGCTGTTTGATGCTGTATTGGGTACAACATTTGGCTATATTGGGCGCAACGATGCGACTGCATACTGTATTGTAACGGGGCAATGGACATATTGAGCATTTGCAGCTGTAAATCATTATAGAACAAATGTCTCTTTTTACAAATGTTACCGGGGCCTGAATGGCCGAGTGGCTAACGCTCTTTAGCTCGGTACCACAGGTTTCGGGTTCGAGTCCTGGCGGTGCCATGGATGTTTGTAGTGGTTCGGAATCCGCTTTAAACTGTAGGTACCGGTCTGTTTAGCCCTCGAGCGCAAAAGATGACCGTAGAGCGACAAACCAAACAGATATTACTTCTCTATTTTATACTTATCTGAAGCAACAGAAGAGTTATTTATTACGAGATTGTGAACAAATTTTTTCCATGTCTAGAAAATTGTGTACCACGGTGAACATTAATCTGCAAACCACAAGCCTCTCAACTAATAGATATTTTTATCGAATTTTACTGAACTAATTATAATTGCACTGAACTTTTGAATCACCCTGTATATATATATTTCAGTATGTCAAATAAAAAAAAAAACTTCACCCGTAATTAAAATTCTATGCCCTAACTTTCTTAGCTAACTTATGGATCAACATTTTATAAAAACTCTTGTTTACTTTATATTTATTCTTTGCGAATACCTTTCCCTCTCAAATAAAAACATTCCGCTGAGAATGTCGTTTATTTTCTTTCTTATTCTGAATCGAATTAGATATTTGGATAGAATGTTTTGTACTGACTGCTGCAATTATGAATAATTTTTCAGAAATATGCGTACATGAAAAAAAAAAACACATTTGATATTAATCAAAAGTTAATATTTTAAAAATATCCTTTTTCTTAGTGTAAAATAAAAAATGCATAAATATGTTTCTAACAAAAATTTAGAAATTAGTTTTTAGTCATAAAAAAAAAATTAATAGCAGTATTTTGCTTTTGAAACCACTTATGTAGATAGAAAATTATAATAGCAACAGCATAAATTATTGATATAAAAAATGTTTTAAATTCTAGGACGCAAGAATGGGAATATACAGAAATTTGAAATAATTAATATTTTAAAAGAAATATATTTTTTTATGTGTAATTTACATGAATACACCTCGTGGTCTAGTAATGCATACCATGAACAGCCTATGATAGGGACTACTTCCGTTACCTTATTTTAGGGTTTTCCCGTATTTGTGTGTCGTATGAAAGAAAATCTGGATAAACTTCTCCATGTAACCTGATAGTTGATTTCAGACATTTATTTATTTATTTATTTTTTTTTTATTATTATTATTATTTGGTGGGAAAAAAAGTTATTGTAATATTCATATTTCTTTAAAAATAAAAGAATAGAGTTGTGGAAAATTTAATTTTAATGAAAATTATTTTCGATTTTATTTTAAATTTTCTTCATTTGAAAATGATTTGATTATTTGAATGATTACATGTATTTGAATTTCAAATATGTAAATGTTACAAATAAAAAAAAAATTTAGAAATGTTTTATGTTGTTTACTAAATTTCCATTTTATCTGAATCACTTGATAAATTTGCAGTTTTTGTAGATTTAAAATTAATTTGTGAATTTCAAACTGTCAATTGAGTGCTTATAATTCCATCCAATTCCTACAAATGGAGTCATCAATTTATTTCGTAGTCTGAAAGCAAATCCTAAGTCATTTATTAGTTCTTCTAATTGTTCTGTCTAAGGCAAGTAGTTCTCCATCCTCATTCAATACTTCCATTATTTTAACAGTTGGTGAAATCTCATTTCGTTTACAGAAAGAAGTAAAGTTTTCTTCTGAAGTTGTGAAGAAGAAGCTAACCATACTTATTCAATCTCGTTTCTTTTCCAACTTTGAAATCTTTCTTTTTTTTTTTTTTTTTGAGAGGAGAGGGGAAAGGCAGATTTTTTAACATACCTTTTTGATAGAATTCATTTTGCATTCTCATTATACCGGCAACAGAAACACCAGTTGAAATTAGTATAATGCCAGTTCAGTAAAAAAATTTCTGACCGTTCTCGTTTAAATTTCAAAATAATAATAATAATAATACAATGATTGCATAGAGATTTTAATTTCCATGAAGTTAATATTCATCTTTATTTGTCATATTCGAAACCATAAAATCAATGAGTCGAAAGGGATAAAAATATTACGAAAAATTCAGGGGTTCTACTAGTAATAAGAAATGCAAATAATAAACGATTAATCATTCAGAGGTATGCAGATGTGGCGAAATGGAAACTCAATAAAATTAATCACCACGGTGATATTTACTTTCCACGCTCACATGTAAGATTATTATTTTAAATGTAAAAGACAACCATGTAAGTACATTATTCATCTCAGTACAATGAAGTAAAATTTGACGTTAAAATTGAAAAAATGACGAAATGAGAACTGAAATTAAATTAAATTCAAGATAAATAGTTAGATAATACTAATAATTTTTTAATGTTATTCAATACGTCCTTTTTTGCCATAAATCTGCGTTGTCTGCATTTGAACTACCTTTTTCTGCGGACGGATAATTCTTATAATATGAATAACACCATCAACTTAGTAAGTATAGAGGTCAGTGTGAACTATGTAACTTATTCATGTGTCCATAATGTAATATCGCGTACAAACCTATTTTTGTGTTATTAATATGATCTAAATTAAAATATCTTAAAATAGTATTTGAAGGAATTAAATTCTTAATTCCTACTTACTAAAAAAGAGTTTGAATTTAATCAGATGTTCAAGTAACAAACTAATTTATGAGTTTATTAATATTTACATAATGCCGTAAGATGATAGTTACGGTATGGAGTCTATCCCTATATACCTTTTATGCCTATACGGACAGCATGCCACTGGTAGAAATTTTATAGTTCTAATCATCATAAATATATGAAAACTCGAATTGAGCGTAAAATAGTTTTGGAAAAAATTAAATTCTTAATGCTTCCTGCCATTCTATTGTTATGCTGCTGCTTCTTCAGTTTCCAGATGTGACAAGACCATTTTTAAAGATATAGATAGGGCAAACATGAGACACATCTGAATATGACTTGCAGAGATCTACAAATACGTTCCTGTGTACAAGTGAATCATTTGTATATGTCTCACAGAAATGATTTGAATCTACAGAGACTTTCAGGTGTGTTGTCTTTAATGCTGGTACATAAGTTTTTTTTTTTTTTTTTTTTTTTGCAGTGATGGCATGATATTGGAAGTAAATTGGTATGACAAAACATTCCTTAATTTTTTAATGTGTCGTTAAGTAATGTATATGAATACTATTTAACCAGCAGTATTAATTTGAATTGTATAAAATAGAATACATTTATCGAATCCCTACCATGAGAAATGTTATATTTTTTTGTGTCCAACAATTGCCATAATTTTTTTTTCATCCGTAAAAAATTAAATTTAATTCAATATACTGGATAAAAATAATTAAAAAAGAGCATTTTGATTTAGTTTCTTTTCTTAAAATTTCACATTCAAACATATATTATTCTTAGAAAAGATCTGCTGTTAAAAATATTTAATCACAGCGATATAAGCTTATTAATAAAATAAAATATTTATTTATAATTGTAAAAAGATTATAGAAATTCTTTAAAAAAGGGTGATAAAATACATATGCTTTGAATATATGAGTTTTTCATACTTAAATATTAATACCTGTTTATTAAATGCATTTCTGAAAAGATGGCAATCATAAATTTATGCATAAAAAATCAATCTGTTTAACCATCTGTGAAATTTTTTTCAGTTAAAAATAACACGAAAAAAGAATTTTTTTTTTCTCCAGCATTTATTACAAACAAAGAAGATTCAGAATTTCCCGACTTTAGATTAGTTATTCTTTATTTCAACAGTTTTATTAATAAACGAAATTTAATAAAATTGATAAATTAGAATTAAGGAAAAATGTATGTATTATAAAATGTCATATCTCATATTATATCATTGCAACCTGTCATATCTTTAAGTGATTAGAGAAATCTCATTTGCAAAACATTAACTGTAATATGTATCAATAATCGAATCATTCAAAAATAATTAAAATAATAAAATTCAAAAAATGCCAAACAATAAATAAATAAAACGTAACTATCAAGCAATATAAATGTTTAAAAGAACGTTTTAATTTGTAAATGTGCTACACTTATGCTGAGTTAAAAATGAAGCAGCCGTGAGTATGACAATTGCATTTAATTAGAATTAAATTTAACCAACTCTGGATGATACCATAAATAACTTTTTCCTTTAAAGAGTTGAATTGATGCTAATATGCTTATATCACATACTTCGACTGCTAATATGCTTACATCACATCCTTCTTCTGCTCTCCTTCCTTGCTAGGGCCTGATGGCCGAGTGGCTAGCGCTCTGGCGCTCGGTACCACTGGTTTCGGATTCCAGTCCCGGCGGTGCCATGAATGTTTGTAGTGGTTCGGAATCCGCTTTAAAACTGTAGGTCCCGGTCTGTTTAGACTATAGTGTGCGTAAGATGACCGTAGAGAGACAAACCAAACCTTCTTTGCTATCCGAAGAGTTGAATTGAATACGTTGATAAAAGTAACCGACTTCTATCTCCATCTAGACGACAAGAATTCTGCTAAAATTAATTCTAGCTTATGCTAAAAATAACTTTAATTTTTCGTTTCGTCAATTGGAGTTGATCGTTAATTCTCGTTAAATTAAATCAACAGTTAAGTTAATATTTTAGAAAAATACTTAATGCTTGTTCATTCAATGGTGTTCTTCTTTTTAGGATGAATTAATTACTGGCTGGTAGATCTAATAAAAAGCAAAACTCATTTTTACTGTCCAGCGAAATTTTCGTACTGTTATTTAAAATTGCATACCCTAGATTCCTACTGTCCAATAGAACTGTTGCAATTATTTGTATCATTGATCAGCGTTATTACTTCAATAAAATTTCTATTCAAAACAATACTTCCTTTTTGCATTAATTTAATTGTTTACCAGGGAATTTTTAATTTTTAATTGTAAAAGCCCGGATTTTTTTAGAATATTAATTTTTCGATTTTTTTGTCATATTTTTAGGTAATTGAACAAAACTAGATTTATTTTGAATAAAGGAAAATATTAATATTATTTTAGATAGATTCTTTTTTAAAAAATAGAAGATAAGGAAGAAAGTAAGAAACAAAATTATAAGAAAAAAATAGCTTTCTTCTTAACTTTCCTTTTTCTTTTTTCTTGGAATAGGCTTTTTTTAATGGTTTAAATTTCTAAAAATCGACATACAAATTAAGCCTATTCTATTACATTGAAATTTTCTATTTATTATAGCCAATTATTAAAATTATCAAACTAAAAGACAATTAAAACTGTAGCTCAGTATGTATAATCAATATTCTATTAAAAAAACAAAATTACTTATTACAAGAAATCAGGTGAAACAAAATTAATTGTAAAATTTACCAATTAATACAACTTAAAAAATAATTTAGATATTAATGAATATTATCACTTAAAAACATAAATCTTGAATCTGTTTAGAAATAACTTTTTTTTCACCTCACTTGAACATATATTAGCTTCATTTATCATTTATATATTCCACAAAAACATGTAATAGAGTCTCTTTCTTCATGAAAGCAGCAGCGGATTTGAACATCAGCCCTTCTTGCATGTTAACTGCGAACATTGCCACTGAACCTCGAATCAGAGTAGTCAGCTTTCACGAACTCATATTGTGTGTTTTATACTTTCACAAATCTAATTAAATGGTAAGCTATCGGTGAAATCTATAAAACGTTGTCAACCATCGAGCTAAACAATTACAATTCATTTTTTGCGCATTTATTTATTGCGTAATAAAAAGAATATTTAATTAATAACAAAATAATCTACAAATTATTATTTTTACATTAGTTTCATATTAATGGCTAAATGCAATCAAGTATTAAAAAAATATATGCAGTATGAAGAAGACTTCCTTAAATTAGTGTTCTGATTATTAGGCTTCGAATATAGAGTAAAAGAAAAATTTCCTTTTTTTTTACTTGTGGTTTCGATCAAGTAAGAGAAATATTGGGCCGGGAAGTAAGTAATTACGGTTTAAAATGGTTAAAATGATACCCTTCTTACGTTTATTTTGTTGTTTATACTTTTAAATGATGAAAAACGAAAGAACTTTCTTGTTGACCCAATATGTTAATGATCTTCATTTGTGATTTATGACGTCAGAAATATACTTAAATTTTTAAATCTTAGCTAACTGAGAAAATTTTCAAAACATATATGTTATGAATGTAGACATATTTTTAGATAAAATTTATTTATTTATGACAGTATAAATTTGTTGAGACTCGCATGATAAATAATAGAATAAACATATTCATAAATGATCACGTGACTCGAAAAAGTGTATGACGTTTATAGATAAGAAATTTCTAGGTAAAGGCAGCTTATAAATTGGTCGTTTCTCCTTGAATGGTTTACTGTGCATGAAATCTGGCATCAAGTGAATTAAATAGTTTAAATTCTTTAAGAGTGGCGTACGTGTTTTCAAAGCTTTAAGAAGTATTTTCAATAGGGACTTCCTATACATTAATCAAATAATGCCTCCAAACCTATTGGTGAAAGCAGTTCCGAATTTACTAGTTCGTGGAGGTTATGATAATGATGATTCAAACAAAACAGTAGATGAGAAAGTAATAAGGACAGACTTCATTCTCCAAAATATTTTTTCATATCTCTTAAGAGATCCTGACGATTTTCAACCAATATGCGCAGCAAATGTCCAAGAACAAATGGTTTTTGTGGAATATCAAGTCATTGTGGACGAATTCAAACAGAATTATAGTAGTGACCTGCAAGATCTTTGTGCTGAATTAGAATTCAAAACAAATAAACTTGCAGCTACATTGCAAGGAGTGTGTAATGAATTATTTTCTGAAGGCATAACTTGGAGCCGTCTTGTGTCATTCTTTGTTTTTGTTGGTGAATTAACTTGTAAATTTCAAGGAAGATATGCAGACTTTTCAATTGATTCAATGTATAGCTGTTTCTACAATATTGTGATAAAAGATTTATATACATGGGTTCAAGACCATGGCGGCTGGGTATGTATAATTTCATTTTGAAACCAATTAAGACGTTTTATTTTTTGTTGTAGCACTATCTGGAAACCTAGTCGTTTAATTCCAAAAACATGTGTGTGGTAACTTTGGAATTTTGTAGAGTTCAGTTATATCTATAGTTACATCCTTAATTTCTATAGGCTATTGTAAATTAGATTTTCAAAGAATGTTAATATTGATCAAAGATTACTCTAACCTTTTGTTACCGAGGGTTTTTCTCCTTTGTAGGGGATTGGATATGCCTTTTTGGAGATCCGGATGGTTTACTCCTCTAATAATCTCGTTTAGTTTCGGTTTTATTTTCGTTTTTAACATTTATTTGTCTAATTTAAATAAAATTTTGTTTGATTGAACTGCAAATTAAACAATATTGCTGTTCAACAGATGTTAAGTATTTAAAACATATTTTACAGAATTTTTAAATTGTACAAGTCTTTTCACCCAATTTTAGAATATTTTTTGTATTCGTCTTTGCATGCGTTGCTTAAGTCCCTCTTCGTAAGTCATTTTACCCATAACAGTAACTGAATTTATATTATGCAGATATGTGATGGCTAGTAGGAAAATTCTTGATTCAATTTTTACACTTGCAGTAAAACATTATTACGTAATGATTTAATCATCAATCTTAAAATATATCTTTTTAACTTTGAATTCGGTTTGAAATGGTTTGTCTATTAATTGCATTAGTCTGTTTTAACATATTCATTATATTTGTAAACTAAATGACTCTTGTAATTGGTTTCATAATTTTATATAAAATGGAACGTTTTACTTGATTTAATATTTTGATAAGTATACAAAATATTAGTCCTATTTCTTTATAGTTTTGAAGAATTTATAGTAGCGTTTATTAAATTATGCTTATATACGTTGTTCATCTAAAATCCGGGCATCAGTTTCAAATAGTTCTCCTATTAAACTAGGAAAATTCTTTCTCGATTGTAACTTGATGGTTTTATTTTTGAATGGATATTTTTATTGCCATAAATAATCTTGTTACAAAATTCCATAGGTAATTTTTTTTATATTATAAATGAAATTTAAATGTTGATTTAAAAAATGTTTAAATTTAAAATAAGTATCTAGAGTATTTGTTATAACCATGAATTTTCTATATGAAATTTATGTTCACAGGCATTTGTTATCAGCATTGGAATAAAATTATTCCAAGTACTTCAATGTTGTATTTATAAGTAATCTCTTTCAGGAGGGTATAAAAGCTGTTTCAAGGAAAAGAAATTCAAATCAAGAATCTCCTGAAACTGCTCCCTCTGATCAAGAATCGCCAGATGAAGAGGCTCCTCAAAGGGATGGGTTGGCCAGAAATATTTTGCATAATGGTGTTCGGCTGTTAGGCGTTTTAGCTCAACTAGCTCAATTGCCAAATCCTGGTAGATAAACTTTTCTTATAGTGTGATAATTTTACTACCGGTTTTTAAGTTGTCTTTTTTTTTTTTTTTTTTTTTTCCTGCATTCTAACAAATGTTAAGTTGCAAGCTATTCCGACACGCACAAATAAAATTGTGTATTATGTCGATACCATAAATTCTTCGGTTACAATTAGACTTGTGTATTTAATATTGACTATATTTTTCCCATGTTATCCTTTGATTATTTCATGGTAAAATTTAATAGATTTTGTAAGAAACAAAAATTAAGTTGATCATTAAGATAAATATGTGAAAACGTATTGTAATTATTTCATTTAAAATGTGTATTTAAGCTAAATAGTTTTGTGCAATATTATTTAGAATTGGATCAAACATTACTGAAAAATGTGCTATGAAAAATTATCCTGTGTTTTAAATAACTTATTTTACTACTAGCAATATTCTGTACTTTCTAAAATCTGTGAAATATTTATTAAATGAGTGTAGTTAAGACGCTATTTCTCTCTATCATTTTGTATTTCAAATATTTGCCATTTATTTCATTTCTAATGTTTTTAAAGCTGGAAGCTATAATCAACAAGTTGGTAGTAATACGTAATGTTAAGCAAGACTTATACTATTTTAGAATTTCAATTTGCATATTAATTACATAATTTAATCTATAAAGATATTCCTGCCTTTTGATTTATAAAAACACTTAATTTTAAACGAATTTTTAAGTTTATTATTTCTTCAATTTGTTATAACTTGGTAAATAAAATACATGTTAATGTTTTACTTTAAAGGAAATGTCTGTTCAAACCGAAGTAAACTTGTAAAGTAGTCCTGGATAGAAATCTTAATGTATAATATTTCTTGTGAATACAAGTTTAAGTCTATTGTAAAAATAGCTTTGTTCTTAATATTTTTATACGACTTTACTCAGCCAGAGCTTATTGGGTAATGTTTTTTAACTAAATCATGTATATTGTGTTAATAGACTGTCTTTTTCTTTAGAAATGAGTATTGTATTCTGAGTGTTGTATACTTGATAAAAGATATTTACGATCTGTTACATAAACCATTGTTATCTATGTCTGTTTTATCTTTATACATTCCATTAAAGGGAAAAAAGGTTTCTTTTTAAAAGGATAACGCTGTCTTGTTCCCTAAATATTTTGATATACTTTTTATTTTATTCGTAGTGAACATTTTGTCTTTTTAACTTCAATTTATATAGTGGGTTGTTCAAATTCAGTATAAATTATATGTAGTGTATTTGAACTGTATGAAATATTCTAACAAATTTTGTACAAAAGCGTATGTTTTAAAAATAAAAGTATTTTATGTATCAAGTTCCTGTATTTATTACCTTTTGATGCATAACTTAAGACGGATGGTTACAATTGTATTCAAATAAGTTTCAAAAGGAAGAATTTTTATTAACTTGTTAGTTGATTATTAACCTTTTCAAGTTAATAGAAAAGCATGTTAATCTTTTAAATATAGCTCAATTTTTACTTGAATACAAAAGTATAATTTATTTTTAACAGCCAAATATTTATTCTTAATAAGAGATGGATATATTTCATTGCTTTAAATGAATTAACTATATAATCCTGAAAACATTAATGATTTAAAGAACTTGTGTATTTTATTTAATTTATATACTTAAAGCTAGAATATAATGCTTAGCTTTATTTTGAAAAATTGGTTCTTTATATAGTCGTAATGGTTACTAGTAATCCAATATAAACATGACATGGATAGCTTGTAAAAAAAAAAAAAAAAAAAAATTTCAATCAAATATGTTATTAATGGTCCTTTGTTTTGAAAAATCTGCATTACTTTATTCAAGACTTTAAACTAAAAATTAGTTTTCATTATTAAAAGTACTGAATTTCCCTGATGGCTTTCATTAAAATGTAACCTTCTTAAAGAATTATAAAATATTATAAAAATAAAATTGCATTTATATAAAATTTTTATATTAATATCATCTTTAAATATAAATGGACTATATGTAAAGAGAATTTATAAGTTGCCTTTACATATAATCCATTTATATTTAAAAGGAAAAAATAATCATCTTGGTTTTTATGCAAGACTATCCAATCAAAGAATAAGGAGTTTACGAATTTCTTTGCCTTCTACACAACTATTTTCTTAATGTATATTAACATGCATACATAGTTCAGTCTTTCATTGGAGGTTGTACATGTTTAGTAGAAGCATTTAGATTCTAAATTTCTATATTTACCTTTTTATTATAAACCAAAATTAAACGTTAATAACCTTCTCTGAAATTGGTTACTTTAGAAATGATAAGATTACATCAATTAATCTTTTATTAATTGCAGAAAGTTGATTCCTAATATTGATTGATTTAAAGACAAGCCTATTGTTATCTAAAACTGGCAGCTTGAATTTGGCTAATATACTAAATTTTTAATAACTAGTATTGATTAAATGAATCTTATTGCAAATGCTTATATTTAATAGAAAAGTTGCATAATATATTGCACTTTAGAAAATGAATTCTTTTCTTATTTTAAAGGTAATAATGCTTTTATTACATTTGAATTTATTTCGAAAAAGAAATTGCGATTTCTACAATAAAAAAGTTTTTCTTTATTTCCAGAAATGATTAAATCGTACTTTATGCATTTTTGATTTTGGATTACTTCTTTATTTTAGACATTTCTTTTTCAAAACATTAATTTTGGCAATCTTTATTTTCTTGTAATTAATTTGGTCATAGGCATTCTTAAAATCGAAGAGGCTATGTTAGATGAATTTGTGACATAAAATGATTGGCCTTAATTATGATCTTGTTTTTAAATTTAACATTTGACTTCTTACCTCTCAATCTTTTAAAAAAATATCTTCATTTACTGGCTAAGATTTTGTTTTCAATTTATTATCAAGAATTATTTTTTAACCATTTTTATCTTTTTAAAATTAATAATATTCATTTGCTAATAGAATATAAAGAACTCGGTTAAAAACTGGATATGTCGTCCGAAAATAAATTTTGTGAAAACATTTATTTCTTTATGAAATATATTAGAAAGTTTTTTTACTTTGATTTTTTTTTTTTTTTTTTTTTTTTTTTAGCATTGGCATAGTTAAAATATTTTACTGCGATTTTAGAAATCTTAATGTTTCTTAATATTTTTCAAGTATTTATATTTGTTTATAAAAATTCTTGTTTGAAATATATTAATTCATTAAAATATAAAGATATTTTAATTTATAAGTCTTTCATATTTTGCAAAGTTACTTGCAAAACTTCATTTTCTTAATTTCTTCAAGGATAAGCTTATAAAATGAAATTTTTTTTTATTCTTATGGTGTTGACAAGCCATCAAGTTTACATAAAAGTAAATATCCTTCTACATAGCCTCTGAGTATTAAGTTCTTTCGCCATTCACAAATCATTCTCGGTTAATGTCGATCAATTTTTTGTAAGTGTAGCAAGTTCATCTTAAATTTCTTTCTTGCCACACCATATTGCATGGAATTTTTTTAAAGATAACTTCTAAGCATTAACAAAGCAATATGCTTCTAACTTATAGAATAAAATATTATCGATGTTCTATAGGTTCTTTGTTTTCATAGATGGGGTTTACTGGAAATACTTCTCCAACCAATTTTAAATTGATTAAAATAAATATTATTCAGTATGAATACATTTAAGAGATTAAAGCACAATATTTTTCATGTTTTGAAAATTCATTCAAAAAAATTCATAATCTTTAAAATTTCAATCTTAATCTATGCCACTATTTTTGGGGGGTTTCATTTGTCAATGCAGGTTTTTTTTACATTTGATCTTGCCAGCTGCAAGAGCAGGATGTTGTTCTACTGCAACATCCGGGCTTCTTTATCTGCCGTTCTTCAGACGGAAGCCATTTTTGTCTCGGATTTTCTTGCCTGCTTTGCTATAAACGGTCATCTATATTTAACCTGCAATAATGTATCTTGACGTTTCAAGTTCAAGGCATTTATGCTGAGATGAAACATTATTTAAATTCAAATAAAAAAAAAATTTTTTTTAAATAAAATTAGTTAATTCTATTACTAAAAAATAAAATTTAAATGCTATATATTATAATATAGAGTTGTCTTAACCTACGATCCAGCATTGTTATGAATGCCTTTCAAAATGAAATTGGATTATTTATATTTTGAAACTGAAATATAAATAAAAATATCCTCGCAAACTCTGTAGAAAACAAGGAAGAAAGTAAAAAAAAAAAAAAAAAAAAAAAAATTTCCTCTGTTGGAGAAGCAATAATTAACGTATCTATGGCTAAAAATTATGCTGTTTTAAGTTGTGATATCTTGTGAGTTGTATTAGAGATCTAATTTTATTTATTTATTATTTTAAATTTTGAACGAAGCGAGTTTCGATTAAAACTTTTTAGAATTTTTCGAAAAATTCAAATATTGTAATATTATACAATTGTATATATTGATTTTATTATTTGAAGCTCGAATTAATCCCCGCATGTTTCACTACTATTACGAGAAGGTTCATGAATTATTAATTACACACGTTAAGATTCTCAATTTCGAAATTTTCTGTTGCTGATTTTTGTGAACACGAATAACAACAGTATAAATGCTTATCAAGTCATTTTGAACATGTTCTAACATAAATATTATGTCTATCATGCAATACCAGTTTGATAACAGTATTTTTTCTTTTCTTTTTTTTATCTTCTACCACTTATAGTTTGTTGAACTTTACCCAGCTGAATTAACCTACATTTGAAATAATGTTCCTTTTTTCGGGTTAAACTAAAAGCCTCCCGGCTGCGTATACTCACTATACTCAACCCTCCTGGCACACACATAATTTCGATAGTTATCTAACATACATGTTACTTCTGTAAATAATTAAAAATAAAATGATACAACTAAAAAGCAGATAGGTAATTTGGTATGTGATATTTATAATTGTACTAATATTTGTAGTAATCAAACATAAAAGTGATTAGTGAAGTGGTTTTATGTAGCGATATTTTTGACGTGCATGTCTAAATATTTATTCACAAATGTATTTTAATCCAAACAAGTTTTCAGATTTTACGGTATTATTTAGTAACAAGCACATTTACATTTACCTTGGCAAGAGTTCCACAATATTCTCTTCTTGGCCCTCTCTTTATAATATACCATCAACGATATTCTAATGCAGCTGGCAATACAGACAGTTAATCTTTGTCATAAGCAAGGCCTGCATCGCTGTTACACGTGCCCCCTGGGTAGTGCTAATGAGTATCTCGAAGATATGCTACGGAGGCGAGTAACACTACTCCCACAATCTATGATCATATTAGAGCGGGACCTAAGTGGATTACGAACCACTACAAAGATCTAAAATATACCATCAATGATATTCCTCAATCTTCAAATATCAAAACCACTCTCTACGCTGATGAAACTGCTATCTTATGCTAAAATAAAGACTATATTAACTCTCTTCAGACTTGGTTAACCCACTAGAATATTAAACTCAATACTGACAAGACAAACTGTTCTCTTTACTTGCAAAAGGAAATTTACTAACCTAACTATCACTATTTATAACGCAACTGTCTCTTGATCCAAACAAGTTATATATCTTGGCATCAGTCACTCTTGATAAAAATCTCACCTACTTTCACCATATTTAAAGCCTCCGAAATAAATTTAATAAAGCTATCCGCATCTTCTACCCTCTAATTTGTAGAAATTCTAACCTGTCGCTACATAACAAAATGTTTATTTACATATATTAAATGCGTTCCATGATTACTTATGCAAGTCCAGTTTGGGGTTGTGCAGCAAAAAGTAACTTGTAAATAATCCCAAAGACTTACACAAAATCCTTCGGATGATTACCAACTCTCCTTGGTACTTTAGGATATTAGACAATCGTTTAACCCAGGGATCTCCAAACTTTCCAGCCTTATGACCATACTGTTTACTCCAGTAAGTACCAAGGGCCAAAACCGTTTTCATTTTTCTGCCATTATCTATAATTTCTAGACTATTCCGTTCCTGGGGGATTTTCAGGATAAAAATCATATGTTCGATTCATGATATATACATTCCAAACATCGATATACATGCATATGCGATATTGTTTACCCCAACATAACTACCGAGGTTAACAGCAGGATGTTCACTAGTTTACAATGTTAGTGGGATTCATTTCAACTATTTGTTAATTATTATGCTTAGGTTAAATTTTCTGCATATTATGCTTGCCATTAAGCTTTACCTAGCAAGTAAATAAAACTGAGTTATTATCATTCTGAATTTTTTTATCCAACTTATCACAACAACAATATGCTATTAGTTGTCGCGGGCCGTAGTTTGGAGACCCCTGGCTTAACCTCCCAGACATTCGCCAATTTATGCTTAAAATTTCTACTATACTAATCTTCCTCTCACTCGTAATTCGGTTTTAAAATCTCTCCCTAGGTGTGACATTTCTTTGTTTAAAAATATAAAAAGACCGCGAACTGTTCTAAACATATAATATGTTGTTTTCTCTTTATTCCTTTTGTTGAAGTGTCATTACTGCAAGCCCAACCATCAGGCGGGGCTTCCATCTTGGAAGAGCTTTTTTGGTTTAGCAACAAAATATTCATTTAAAGAATTTTCGATCTGAATTTTTTGCCATTAAGAAAATGCAGAGATCTAAACAGATAATCTGATGGAGGTATATCTGAAATATAAGGTGGATGAGGTCATTTGTGAGATGTGAGGCTGGGCGTTATCTGGTTGAAGAATCACACCCCGTCTGTTGAGTTATGCAATCATTTAGTGAAAAAAGGCCCTCTTTAAATTCTTATGTCTGAGATGATGGTTTCGTTAATATCAAGTATTTCAAATAGATCACCCCTTTCATGTACCGCAAAATGCAGAACAAAACCTTCATTGGATGCAATTTTAGTTTTGCAGTGGGAATAGCTTTCTTTTGGGCTTAACCATTGTCTTTTTCGAATAACATTTACATAAGTTATTTACTTTTCATCTCCAGTCACTATATGCTTTAAAAAAGGATTAGGACTAGTGATGTGTAAACATTTATTTGTTGGCGAGGGTTTTGAGCTATAAACTTATGTGGAACCCAAATATCAGGCCGAGAAACCTTTTATATCATTTTTAGAAGTTTCACTACTATTTTTTGTGCACATTGGAGTCTACCAGCTAGTTCTTTACTTGTTATACGCGATTCTAACTCTACCTTCTTCTTCATTGGCGCAACAGCCCCATGGTGAGCCAAGGCCGTCTGTTTACTGGCACATTCGAAACATGAATTGTTTTCTTTTTATGGAGTAGAGATGTCAGCCCATTGCCTAACAGTCATATTAGACCGGAACCTGCAGTTTAAAGTAGATTTCGAACCACTACAAACATTTATGGCACCGCCGGGACTCGACCCAAAGCCTGTGGCGCCAGAACGCTAGTCACTCGGCCATCACCCCCTTCACCCTAATCCTAACATTGCTTTTAAATCGTTATTATTAACCGTCCTCCTCTCTGTTCATCTTCAAACTAAAATTGTCTCCTCGGGACTTATTAAACCAACGTTGAACTTGAATTTCACTTACAGTTCCTGGATACACTGAACAATTCTTTCGAGTTGCTTCTGCAACATCTCCAAGGAGCCTAAATGCAATAAGCAGTATGTAGTGAATAAGTAGCTTATCACATTCTATCACTTCTCTGGAAAATAAAAATTAAAATGTAAACTTAATGTAAAATAAAGAGCATGATATTAAATTTAAAATATTTTTTTTTTTAAAAAAGTGACATTTAAATCAAATCCGAGTATTTTATCTAGATGAATTTAGGTAATTATAAATCCCATATTACTTTCCGTTCAACTCAATTGTAATGTTTTAAATGCTTTTTCTAGTTTTATTTTAATTAACCTTCATAAGCAAAATAGTTATTATGACTTCAACATTTATAGTATATTAACAAGTTTACAATACACTTGTATTATAGAATAATTCAATTTTAAGATTAATTACTTATTAATTCACTTGAAGTATTAATTCTCATTTTTCGAAAGATTGCTGGTTAATTTTGTCACTTTGATAGCATTATCTTGTCATTTTGATACCCTAATCAATGTGACAATTACAGTTCAGAACACTTGTGTAATGTGAGGTTTATTTGGGGATATCACAATTGACAGTAACATATATAAGAACTTTGTGGTTTTTTTTTATAGATATATGCGATAAACAATCTATATTTACTTACAAGATAATCAATCCATCACGTCGAAATAATTGTTTTCTTCTTTTTTATTGTTTACAATTTTGAGCAATATCGTTTCATTATGCTTATAACTTTGGTTTTTTTTGGGGGGGGAAACTTGAGTTATCCTTGTTATGCATATATGTACAAAAAATACATAAGTAAAACAAATAATTTGAAGAATTACATTGATTTAATGTGTTTTAATATGCAGTTTGATTATTGCAGGAACGATGCCCAAAAATCATTAGTCAACTTGTCTCTACTTATGTTTTTTTTTTTAATTTTCATGCTTACGAATGCTTGCACACAAATATATGCTGATCCATCTAGGTTTGCGTATTATAAAGCATGCGGCCTGGTGGCCAAGTGGCTAGCGCTCAGACCTTTGGTATCCCAGGCTTTAGGTTCGAATCCTGGCGGTGGCATGGATGTTTGTAAGTGGTTCGGAATCCACGTTAAACTGTAAATCCCGGTCTATTTAGCCCTCGTGTGCACAAGATGACCGTAGAGCGACAAACCAAACCTATTATAATGCATGTGTTAACTACGACTACTTTTTTGGTAGCAAAAAGTGAAATATAGTTTTGGCAGTCCCGTAAAAATTATAAGAATTAAGAATCTTGCTGTTTCTTCTTTTTTTTTATTTTTTTATTGGCTCAATAGCCCCATGGCGGGCCAAGGCCGTCTGCATACTGGCAGATTTCGAGACAAGAGGTGTTTTCTTTTTATAAGGTAGTGTTGTAAGTTTTACGTCAACTCTCTACAGTCATATTAGGCAGGGATCTACGTTCTAAAGTGGATTCCGAACCACTACAAACATCCTGGTCACCGCCTAGACTCGAACCTTGTGGCATCGAGCTCAAGAGCGCTAGTCAGTCACCCATCTGGCCCAATTTTGCTGTTTGGTAAAATATAAATAACCTAAATAGGGACACTACATCCAGCTAGAGCGCTATTGGAAAAAAATCTAATTTTTTAAAATTTTTAATAAATTAGAATAATTAAATGAAATACATTTCTAGTTAATTTTTACTTTCCTTATAAAATATTGTTGCATGTTAAATGCTTCATAAAATCTACAAAACTTTAAGAAAAATCCTATCATCTGACTGTTTTAAGTAATTATCGTATGGCGAGACAATAAAAGCAACGGTGGACAGTGTTTATCAAACCGTACATTTCATTTTGAGTTGTTAAAAAAATATCTTGCTTCTGTTCCTGGACCATGAGCTGGCGTTTTTAGTTATCGATAATACCTCCATTATTATGACTACCAACTTCTATTTCTAACAGAATCAAGCACCATGACTATGGGAACACTCCTAAAAAGGGAGTGTTTCATACGTGTACTAACGATGTTTTATTCATAATGACATCTTATCGATAATCTTCAATATCTCATCTTATCCTCTCCCCTTCCTCCCTAAACAACTCATATTATTCTTTGTGAAAATGATTGTATATACGAGTGTGTGTAAATAAGAAAAATGTACTGTAAGTTATTAATATTATTGTGAAAAGCTGTATATCATTGTACATGAATAATAAATAATGTTTCGCATTTTTTTTTTTTTTTTTTTTTTTTCCCTTAAGAATGTTAAGATGATTTCATTCTGTACAATTCTCACTTGCTTTTGTTTTTTACAATAGTCATTACATTTTCCTTTTTTATTTAATTGCGACCAGTATCAACGAAAATAACTTTTTTTTTTTTTTTTTTTTTAATAAGCTCTTCATAATACTCTTTGCTTAATAAAATATAAACTTTTTTTTTTTAAATCTTATTTTCATATACAAACTTTAAAGTACTTGATAGATTAACAATAATCGTGACTGTTTTATATACTGTAAAATATTTATTCCTATCTAGAATATGAGTGTTATCTTTTCTAATTTTATTTTTTCTTACCTGAATTTCAAATTAGAAACCTCGTAGGACAAGTTCTTATACATGAACTAATATATTCATTTAAAAGGAGAAAAAAAAAGTTATGTTGAATGTGGTCAAGTGTGCTTTTCAAGTTTAGAAATCACATGATTTGTGATATTGATTAGGTTTATAAACCTCTTTAACATTAATTATGCCAGGCAAAAAATTATACTGATAGTATACGTATTCTGTTTCATGTCAGAAAGTCACTGACCTTAAAACACTCTGAAAGTCTGATACTTTATGATGGAATTGTGAAGCAACAGATTTGCTTTTTATTAATCCTTTTTTTTTTTTTTTCTTCTTCTTGTTGGAAGTCGTTCGAAGAAAATGATTTTAAAATATCTGTATTCATTACAAATAAAATTGCTTAGATTGAAATTATATAAATTGTTTATAATTAAATTCTTTAGATTGAAAAATTTATTGTGGTATTATATCTAATCTTTTAATGTACTTTTATTATATTTATATTATGAATGTATGATCCAGTAAGTAATATGAGTCATTTACTTGCAAAATTAGTTTATGGCTTCCATCTTTAACAAAAACGGTTTAGAACCCTTACTGGAGATCTAAAGAATAATTAAAGTTTCATTTCATTCACATATGCTTACTGTGCAGTGTCAGATAAATTGAAATTTATAATTTTCATTTTTACGCATAACAAACTTATTAAATTCACGAAAAAAAATTAAAGTTGTGATTAAATTTTAAGTACAGTTCTTAACTATAGTAGTTAAAGAAATGATAAAAATAATTAACAGAAATTTCTATTGCCTCCTTAGATTCATATGCTTCTTCTTCTTCTAGGAGATTCACTAATACGAATACAAATCTTAATTTCATTTTCAACATTTATATTAGATGTATTTATGATGCTTAAATTTCTAATAATTTTTCAATAGTTAAATTAATATAATTTCGAATAATCTGAAAATTAACTTATTTATTTTTTTAATTTGTGTTGAAAATAAATAAAACCCAATATGAGTTTGTAAAATTCAATTTCTTCGGATTTTCGAATCAATGAAGTTTCACTAGTCTTAAATGTAATATATATATATTTAAATACGTTAATTTTTAAATTACAAAACTGTATAATTTACAAATATCTCTTTTTAGAAAAGAAATTCTGGACTCTCTATTGGTGAACGAAGATTAAAAGAAAATCAAATTACACTATTTATACGAACTGCATGATATACTAAAAAATGTTTTTTTAAATAAAGTACAAAATTTAAATTTAATATGTTTTTTTGCTTGACTAAATGTAAATTAGTGTTTATATAGTAGTATTACTTGCAAACACATAGAGATATCCTCTTTTTCTTCTTCATTGGCGTAACAGCCCCTTGGTGGGCCAAGACCGTCTACCTACTGGCAGATTTCGAGATAGGAGATGTTTTTTTTTTAAGCCCCACACCAACGCTCTGCAGTCTTAGACCAGGACCTACGGATTCCGAACCACTACAGACATCCATGGCATCGCCGGGACTGGAACCACATAGGGATATAAGTCTTGTTAATTTCAGTATATAATAAGCAGAAATGATTATCAGATATCTAATTTTAATTGTTATTTATGTATTCTTTAAAAACACTAGTCGCTTAATTTTTTTTTTCTGAATTTATAGCTGAAGTACATTTGCATTTTTATGCTTTAATAGAATTTATATATATTTCAATTGTAAAGAGCCTATAGTTTTTAGTAGTAGAGAGCTTATAATTCTTGGTATATAAATCTTATAGTGTTTGGTGTGGTATATAAAGTCAAATTTTGAAAAAAATTACATTTTCCCCCCATTTTAAGATATTATTAATTTAAATGAGAAACATTTTATCGCAGATGTTTTAATCACTTATCTATGAGACTATTTTACTTAAATTCCTTTTTGGTATAAATATGTTATTTAATTTAATTAACGATAGATTTTGTGGGAAACGTTAAAACTGGTAAAAATTTTATATTCAAATCTATATGTTCATGCACAAAGCAGATTTCCAATCAAACCCTGATAATTTCATGCATACACTGCTTCTTTTTTTTTGTTATGTGTGAACATGATGTTGTCGTGGTTAAGGGCCCGTGACGTTATCCGAAAATGAGGTGCAAGCAAATAAAACTCCATTGCAAATTTTGGCGGAAAATGGTAGTTTGGGCCCCTTGATTCTTGAAATGATTCATGAATAACGTTAGTCTTCAGGAATTTTCTGGAGAATTTGGCTTTTGCTTGAAGTATTTTGTAGTATGGTTTTGAATCACTTTTCATGTTTTGGCTTGGGATTTTAAACATTTTTTTATAAGTACTCGTATATCCAATAGCTATAAGTACTCGTATATCCAATGGCTACAAGTACTCGTAGTGCGTTGATAAATTCCTTCTTTTTGAAGCTTCATATTTATCACTTTTGGCATTTTCCCATGCCTATTGATCTTCTTTGTATTTGGAATTCTTCATTTATGCGTAGCATTTTGAAACATTGATATATTCTTTTGGCTATTGAATGTGACAACATTCAATATTCTTGTAGAATTGGGAATTCAGTATTCTTGTAGAATTGGGAATACTTCATTCTTCATTTACGACTACATTTATCTTACTTTTGTATATTCTTTTTAGAGATTCTTGAACAATTCATTCTTCATGAAGTTCTTGATCTATTCAACATTGCTATATTCATGTGGCTATTGAATTTGGCCATTCTTGTACTATTCTAATCAATTGCTTCATATATCTCGTGCATTATTAAACATTGGTATATTCTTGAGTTTATTCATCCGTTCTCGAATGTTCACACATGATAAGTTGAAATTTGACGAGCAAACTTCAGTTTTTTTTTTTTTTTTTTTTTTTTTTTTTTTTTTAATGTTATCCGTGGTTTAAATACGAGTATATCAAGGATAATATTTTTTTTCTCTTTAAAATTTTATTTTATTTTCATACATTTTTTCATTTTCAGTGGAACAACATCAAGCCTGTAAGCTCTGCATTTTAAGTATCTCAGTAAAGTATTACTATAATTTGTTTTTACATAAAGCGCACATGTGATAAGACACTAAAAAATGTAGCAAAAAAAATATAAGCAGGAAAATGTGAGTCATAGAGGGGAGAGTTCCCTTTCTCATTTTTTTCCTCTCTCACCCGCGGAAGTTGTTGAAAGAAGAGTGTATGAAGAAAGAATTCTAGGAATGCTTACTTCCGAAAATGGAAATAAACAAGCAAGTATTTTACAGAGTCGTGGTAATGATTCTAAACATTACAATAACGAATTGCGCATACTTACGTCAATATAAAAAGAATTACGCACATTTTCTTTATTCAAAAGTTTGATGAAGGACTTATATTTAAGAAAGGGAATATATAGTTACCTAATGAGAAAAAAAATATGATTTTTTTATGGCAAATCATTTTTTTTCCCATTAAGTAACTATATTTTTCTTTCTTTAATATAAATCCTTCATCAAAATTTTGAATAAAATACGTGTGCGAAAGTCATTCTATATTAACGTTAAGTGTTATTCTTAAGCGTTGAACCTTGTCTTATTATTTTTTTAGCTTTCAGAATAGCTCGAAAAGTTCTTTGACATTTAGAAATGTTATTTAATAATGATTAATATGGCTTTAAAAACTTTTTAAATATTATTGAACTTGGTTATCAATTTCGATATTTTTAATCTGGAACATTTTACATTAGTATGCTATAACTAAATGTGAAGAATACACAATCAAAAATGGCGGAAAAAGTAACTACTATTTTCATTACTGTTATATTTAGTAACGACATTTAGCATTGTTGTGTAATAATGATTAATATGGCTTTAGGAATTATTTAAAAATTACTGGACTTGCTTATCAGTTTCGATATTTTTAAACTATAACATTTTACATTGGACTGTTATATAACTAAATGTGAACAGCGCACATTCGAAGATGGCAGAAAAAATAACTACTATTTTCATTATTGTTAGATTTAACAAATTTTCTTTATTATTTATGATGAGTTTGAAAACGAAAACTTTAAATATCAAATTATTCTAAGTGAATTGTTAATAGAGAGTTTTTGCATACCGTACGTTAGTTACCGTAGGACGTCCGTTAGCTTTTTCTCCCTAGCGCGCATGCTCATAGGAAATTATGTTTCCTATGAGCATGCGCGCTAGGGAGAAAAAGCTAACGGACGTCCTACGGTAACTAACGTACGGTATGCAAAAACTCTCTATTTTCTTGTAGGTGAACAATTCTACTTAAGATACAATCACTTAATAATTATAACAGAAATCAATAACGTTGAAATTACAAAAATATGAAGATGCTAATAGCTTTGTCCTTGTAATTGTTGTATATAATATAAAATGAAAATTTTTATACATGTAGAATGAAATGTCGAATATAAAAAATTAAAAGACAAAAAGTTTTTGATGACTTTACGGCTTATACAGAAACCAGAGATCGAAAACTTGTTTATCTTTGAAAAAGACTGATAAAAATTATTCGTAAACAAATAATTAGATTTGTAATATTCTTCGAATTTAAATTTTTTATTTATCAAGTCCAATTATGTTTAGTCGATTAAAATGGCAAAAGGAGCAGATTCGGAGGGAAAGGTACGACTTCAGTTTCTTATAAATATTTACGAATAATTTTTTGCAGGATTTTGAACAGGTTAACGTCAGCTTTGACAAATATCATCGTTGCCTGGCTGGGCTGTGTAGGTGCTTTTCTGTTTGCTCACATGTAAATATGCTTTTTTAATATCATTAAGTTAATGTAAAGTTATATATGTGCCTCGTTCCCGAAGGAGTGCCTGCAGTCGAATTTGAGGTGACTGGTTTAGACAATATCGAGATCCAGGTGGATTCGAACCAACATGCGACATGGGTATTGCATGATCTATGGAATCGTTTGCTGTATTTTATTAATTCGCTATAACTGTGCCTGTGTTTTGTGTGTATATGTAGAAAATTTATGGATACAATAAATGTAGTTTTTATCTTATATGGCTGTGTTATTTTCATTTTATTATTATCAATTGGAGAATGTCTATCACTTTTTAAGACCTTTAGAATGTTCATAAAAAATCACTAGTGTTACCAATTAATTAATGGTTCATGTTTAAGTATTATGATGTTTTTTTAAAATTTCAGAAATAAAAATGCATAAAAAATACTCCATTTTCATTAAGATGAAGGAGAAAGTTAACTGTTGATATTGATCATAATTTTCGTAAGATATATATGTACATAAATCTGGTTAAATTAAGACAAAAGGCCTGACTGTTCGAAGGTAATTGTTGAACCTTAGAAATGACCCTAAAAGATCCTATTAAAAAAGTATACCACTGAAAACATATATAAAATTTTATACATCTTAATTTATTTATAAAATATAATAAATATTTTTTAAAAATCGCATAGTATTGAAAAACAACAATGAACAAGTTCGTCATATAAATCTGCAACAAAAACTTTATTTTCTGTTTTTTAACAAAAATTTAAGCTCATTCCTGTTTATTAAAAAGAAAATTTGGGTATATATTTTTCACGTTCCAAAAATAAAAAAAGTTATGATGCAAAATTTTAAGACATTTAGCAAACAATGATTTTCTTTGAATGAAATGGACACTTGTAGAAAATGACTATTTTTTGGGATTAAAAATAGCTAAAGATTATTTACTTTGTATAGAAATATTTTCTATCAATACGTATGCATGGTTTCCTTGAAATTATTTTTATTACCCTTTAAATCGAACTTTTAAATAATTAAAATGGCTGTCACTCTATGGATCTACTCTAAGTTTATTAATATATTATAATCAACGGTTTTTGCCACAAGTTTATTATTAATTTTTCTAATTTTGGGGAAGATAATTGAAATTTATTCCGTTGGAAAATATTATACGTCAGAAATGTTTTAAAAACATATAAATTTAGTGATTAAAATTAGGTGACACAAATATTTTAATCTCATGGCCCCAAAACCTTAAAGGATTTATTGCCCTGAAATATGTGATAATTTTTTAATGACTCAACGATTCTGCATCATCTATGAAAATAAATGTAAACAACCCGGCAAAAGCACGTTTATCCATCTTCTATTATACGATTTTCATATTACAGCCCAGTCAATTTTCAACATGTCTGCGCATCTAAAAAACATGCCTCTTATCACTGTAATGTAGAAAAGTTAAGAATTTCGAAATCCGCTCTTGGCAAAATAGATAAAATGAAAATAGAAGTGCAGTAGTATTTTTTAATTGACCGATGTACTATAGACTGAAATTATCACTTCTCTGAGTTCATCCCCGAAATCAATCTCAGTCGTCCGCACGTGTAGTTTTATGTATATTTGCCATTTTGTTGATAAGAAATGTTTTACATTTTCATTAATAATACATTTTTCGTTTGATCACGATGCATTAATTCGATTTAATTATTGAAACTCTAATAAAGAATGTGCAAAAAAACGTGCCTTCAAAAATATAGGGCGAATGCATGTCAGATCTAATTTGAACAATGTATTAACGTGGCTTCACCCTAACTGTTTACAAAATGAAATGAGTTCAATACAACTGACATAAAAGATTTGAATATTTTTATAAAATACAGTCTTGATATTATCAAAAATAAATTAAATTATGCACTGAAGAACTTTTATATTTTTAAAATAATCTAATTGATTTTTTAATAATATTAATGCTTGATCTTTTTACGATGTTACAAATAAAACAGTAATAATGTTCAATATCATTCCATCGATTACAATCCCTTTTTAATTCATGATAACTAACCGCTTTTCAGATATGTTACTCTAAAAGGAAACCAATTTCTCTTTTAAAATGTTAAATATATATTATTCAAATCTGAAAAATGTCTTTATGTTCTCGTATATACAGAATGAGATAGGAAAAGCAAACATTTATTTTCTTCGAATAGAATGGGCACTTCATTGCAAACGATTATTTTCTTTGCATAAAATAGACACTTGGCTGCAAATGATTAATTTCTTTGAATAGAATGGACACTTACTGCAAACGATTGTTTTCTTTGAAAAGAATGAACACTGGGCTGCAAACGATTGTTTTCTTTGAATAGAATGGACACTTGCTGCAAACGATTGTTTTCTTTGAAAAGAATGAACACTGGGCTGCAAACGATTGTTTTCTTTGTATAGAATGGGCACTTCATTGCAAACGATTATTTTCTTTGCATAAAATAGACACTTGGCTGCAAATGATTAATTTCTTTGAATAGAATGGACACTTGCTGCAAACGATTGTTTTCTTTGAAAAGAATGAACACTGGGCTGCAAACGATTGTTTTCTTTGAATAGAATGGGCACTTCATTGCAAACGATTATTTTCTTTGCATAAAATAGACACTTGGCTGCAAATGATTAATTTCTTTGAATAGAATGGACACTTGTAGGAAACGAATGTTTTCGGAGATTATAAATAGCTAACGATTAATTACTTTGTGTAGAACTCTTTTCTATCAATAAGTATGTATTATTTCCTTGAAATTATACTACTACGCTTTAAATAAAAATTTTAAATAATTAAAGTAATTAAAATGATTATTGCTCTAGTAAAAACATTTCACTTTTCATGGTTTTCTTTGCGTTCCAGTCAACAACTATTTTTACTATAATTTTGTTATTAATTTTTCTAGTTTTGGGGGAAATAGTTGAAATTTATTGCGTTGGAAAATATTATACTATAGAAATTTTTAAAAACAGATAAATTTAGTGGTTGAAATTAAAATGCGCAAATATTTTAATCTCATGACCTCAAAACCTTAAAAGATGTATTGACCTAAAATATGTGAAATTTTTTTTAACGATTCTACATCATCTATGTAAATGTATGTAAACAACCCGGCAAAAGCACATTTTCCCATCTTCTATTATACTATTTTTATATTACAACCGAGTCGATTTTCAACATGTCTGCGCATCTAAAAAACATGCCTCTTATCATTGTAATGCAGAAAAGTTAAGAATTTCGAAATCCGCTCTTGGCAAGATTGATAAAATGAAAATAGAAGTGCAGTAGTATTTTCTAACTAACCGATGTAAACTAAAATCATCGCTTCTCTGAGTTCATCCTCGAAATCAATCTCAGTTGTCCGCACGTGTAGTTTTACATGTATTTACCATTTTGTTGATAAGAAATATTTTACAATTAAATTAATAATTCATTTTTTGTTTGATCATGATGCAATAATTCGATTTAATTATTGGAATTTAGAAATTAAATAGAAACTCTAATAATCAATGTGCAAAAAAAAATGTATCTTGAAATATACTTCGAATGAATATCAGATAGAAATACTTTGAAGAATATATTAACGTGTAACACTAGCTGTTTACAAAATTAAATCAATTCACCAGAATTGGCTTATTTACAATTTTGAATATTTTACCTTTGATAATATCAAAAATGCATTGAATTATACCCTGAAAGAATTTTATGTTTTCATTTGAATAGTTTTGATAAAATTTGTTGACTAAATTTTTTTTCGATACTCACAGTATAGAATAATTTAAAAATGTTTCATTTTTTTAAATACCAGATAATCCAATTGACTTTCTTACTAATAGTCACGCTTGATCATTTTAGAATATTACAAACGAAACAACAATGATATTTAATGTCATTGCATCAATTACAATTTACTTTTAGGTGCTAGATAACTAACTCCCCCCCCATCAAATATGTTACTCTAAAACGAAACACAAGTTCTCTTTTAGAATGTTAAATGTATACTACTCAAATCTGGAAAATGTTTGTATGTGCTTGTATTCTCCACCGTATAACCGTATAATCAGATGAAAGAAGCAAAAAATTCGTGATATCTTGCGAAAAAATACTAAATATTAAATTATTGTGCAATTGCAGGCAAGTATATCGTGAAAATTTTAATTGCAGCAAATAATTATTTTCTTTGTATAGAATGGACATTTAAATGAAAACAATTATTATTTTTTTTTAAATATAATAGACGTTTTTCTGCAAGCGATTATTTCCTTGAATAAAATGGACACATGGCTGCAAACGATTATTTACTTTGAATAGAATGGACACTTGCAAGAAGCGTTTGTTTTCTTTGAATAGAATGGACACTTGGCTGGAAACGATTGTTTTCTTTGAATAGAATGAACACTTGGCAGGAAACGATTGTTTTCTTTGAATATAATTGGCATTTTCACCATATGATAGGCCAATGATTTTTTTAATATGCTGTACTCTTGCCTGCAGATGATTATTTTCTTTAAATAGAATGGACACTTGCAAGAAACGCCCCCCCCTTTTTTTTTTTTTAAATAAAATGGGTACTTAACTGCGATTGGTTGTTTTTTTTTGAACAGAATGGATATTTATATGAATTGATTATTTTTGGTGATAATAAATAGCTAAAGATTATTATTATTATTATTTTTGTATAGAATTCTTTTCTATCAATTATGCATTGTTTGCTTGAAATTATGTTTATTAGGTTTTAAATCAAATAATTAAAATATCTGTCATTGTAATACAAACATTTCATATTTCATTGTTTGCTTTACTTTTCAGTTATCAATGGTTTTTACTATAAGTTTGTTATTAATTTTTCTAGCTTTGTGGAAAATAATTGAAATTTAATGCGTTGGAAAATATTATACGTTAGAAATTTTTAAAAACAAATAAATTTAGTGGTTGAAATTAAATGACGCCAATATTTTAATCTAATGACCGCCAAAACTTAACAGAATGCATTGACCTAAAATATGTGATATTTTTCTGTGACTTAACGATTCTGCATCATTTATGAAAATATATGTAAACAAACCGGCAAAAGCACGTTTTTCCATATTGTATTATACTATTTTTATATTATAACTGAGTCGATTTTCAACATATCTGCGCATCTCAAAAAACTGGCCTCTTATCACTGTAATAATGAAAAGTTAAGAATATCGAAATCCGCTCGGGGTAAGATAGATAAAATGAAAATAGAAGTGAATATTTTCTAACTGACCGATGTAGGCTAAAATTATCGCTTCACTGACTTCATCCTAGAAATCTAAGTTGTCCGCACGTGTAGTTTTACGTGTAATTGTGATAACGTTGATAAGAAATGCTTCGTCTCTGGATTAATAACTCATTTTTCGTTTGATATGATCCTAATAATTCGATTTGATTATTGATATGGATACTTTCAAATGGGAACTCTAATAAACAATGTGCTAAAAAACGTGCCTTGAAATATACAACGAATGCATGTCAGATCTACTTTGAAGAATGTATTAACATGAGGTTAACCCGTTTACAAAATGAAATCTGTTCAACACACCTGACATCAAAAATTTGAATATTTTTATAAAATGCAACCTTGATATTAACATAAAATAAATTAAATTATACAATAAAAAACTTTTATATTTTAAAATAACTCAATTGATTTTTTAATAATAGTCAGGCTTGATCATTTTACGATGTTACAAATAAAACAAGTAATATATAAAAAAAAAAAAAAAAAAAAAAAAAAAAAATTTAAAGTCAATTCCTATTTTTTTTCACTATATTGCAGAAAGTCCTTTATAAATAATTTTCATTCATTTTTTTAAGTTTATCGGGCGCCATCTATTGGTATATATATGCAACCAAAAATTAATTAATTAAATTTAATGAATGAATTAATATTTGAAAAAACTGTATTAACATCCAGTGTCATCCACTACGAGTTCAAAAAAAATGTATTTGAACTCGAGTGGATGAATAAAAAGTATTTTATGAACGATTGAAAATTTGAACTAGATATATATAGGCAGAGTGTGAGCTAATAGAAGGAATTGAACAATAATGATATTGAATGCCATTGCATAAATTACAACCACTTTTTTAAGTTCATGATAACTAACCCCTATCAGATATATTACTCTAAACGGAAACCAATTTCTCTGTTAAAATGTTAAATATATATTATTCAAACCTGAAAAACGTTTGCATATATCTTCCTCCGTATATGCAGAATGAGATGAGAGAAACAAAGCATTCCAAAAAATTCGTGACATCTCGAGGAATAATATTGAATTATTCTGCATTAGAGGACAAAGTTTGTAGTGAAAATTTTAACACTTGTAGCAAACATTTAATTTCTTTGAATAGAATGGACATTTCTTTGCAAACGATTATTTTCTTTGAATAGAATGGACACTTGCTGCAAACGATTATTTTCTTTGAATAGGATGGACACTTGCTACAAACGATTATTTTCTTTGCATAAAATTGAATAGAATGACGGCTGCAAACGATTGGTTTCTTTGAATAGAATGAACATTTGGCTGCAAACGATTGTTTTCTTTGAATAGAATGGACACTTGCTGCAAACGATTATTTTCTTTGAATAGGATTTTCTTTGAATAGAATGACAAAACGATTATTTTCAATAGGATGGACGATTATTTTCTTTGAATAGAATGGACACTTGCTGCAAACGATTATTTTCTTTGAATAATAGATGGAAACAATTCATTGCGATTATTTTCTTTGAATAGAATGGACACTTGCTGCAAACGATTATTTTCTTTGAATAGGATGGACAATTCATTGCGATTATTTTCTTTGAATAGAATGGACACTTGCTAAACAAACGATTATTTTCTTTGCATAAAATTGAATAGAATGACGGCTGCAAACGATTGGTTTCTTTGAATAGAATGAACATTTGGCTGCAAACGATTGTTTTCTTTGAATAGAATGGACACTTGCTGCAAACGATTATTTTCTTTGAATAGGATGGACAATTCATTGCGATTATTTTCTTTGAATAGAATGGACACTTGCTGCAAACGATTATTTTCTTTGAATAGGATGGACAATTCATTGCGATTATTTTCTTTGAATAGAATGGACACTTGCTACAAACGATTATTTTCTTTGCATAAAATTGAATAGAATGACGGCTGCAAACGATTGGTTTCTTTGAATAGAATGAACATTTGGCTGCAAACGATTGTTTTCTTTGAATAGAATGGACAATTGCTGCAAACGATTATTTTCTTTGAATAGGATGGACAATTCATTGCGATTATTTTCTTTGAATAGAATGGACACTTGCTGCAAACGATTATTTTCTTTGAATAGGATGGACAATTCATTGCGATTATTTTCTTTGAATAGAATGGACACTTGCTACAAACGATTATTTTCTTTGCATAAAATTGAATAGAATGACGGCTGCAAACGATTGGTTTCTTTAATAGAATGTACACTTGTAGGAAATGGATGTTTTAGGAGATTATAAATAACTAACGATACGATTATTATCAAATTACATCAAATTTTTAAACAATTAAAGTAGTTAAAATGGCTGTCGTTCTGGTAAAAACATTTTACTTTTCATGGTTTGCTTTGCTTTTTAGTCATCAACGATTTTTACTATAAGTTTGTTAATATATTTCTTAGTTTTAGGGAAAATAATTGAAATTTAATGCGTTGGAAAATATTCTACGTTCGAAATTTTTAAAAACTAATAAATTTAAAGGTTGAAATTAAACGACGCAAATATTTTAATCTCATGACCTCAAAACCTTAAAAGAAGTATTGACCTAAAATATGTGATATTTTTTAATGATTTAACTTACTCTACATAATCTATGAAAACATATGTAAACAATCGGGCGAAAGCACGTTTTTACCATTTTCTATTATACTATTTTTATATTACATTCCGAGTCTATGTTGAACATGTGTGCGCATCTCAAAAAACGGGGCTCTTATCTCTGTAATGAGGAGAGAAAAAAAAAAAAGATAAGAATATTGGCTCGTGGCAACATTGATAAAATTAAAATAGAATTACAGTAGTATTTTGTAACTGACCGATGTTGGCTAAAATTATCGATTCACTGAGTTCATACTTGAAATCAACCTAAGTTGTCCCCACGTGTAGTTTTACTTATATTTGCGGTTTTGTTGATGAGAAATGCTTTGTATCTGGATTAATAAATCATTTTTAGTTTAATCATGATGTAATAATTCGATTTAACGAACAGAATGGACACTTGCTGCAAATGATCTACTTTGAAGAATATATTAACATTACATAACGCTAGTTGTTTACAAAATGAAATAAATTCAACACAGCTGACATCAAAAATTTGAATATTTGTATAAAATACAGCCTTGATATTATCAAAAATAAATTAATTTATACCCTGAAAAATCTTTATAGTTTCATTTGAATAATAAAAAAAAATTATAATTGTTAACTAATTTTTTTTCTCGATCGCACAGATTATAATAATGTAAAAATGTTTTGTGTTTATAAATACCAAATAATCCATTTGACTTTATTGCTACTTGTCATGCTTAACTATTTTAGAATATAACACATAAAACAATAATGATATTCAATGTCATTGCATCAATTACAACCCCCCTTTTTTAAGTTTATGATAACTAAACCCTATCGGATATGTTACTCTAAAAAGAAACCAAGTTCTCTTTTAAAATGTTAAATGTGTACTATTCAAATCAGAAAAACTTTTATATATGCTTGCATCTTCCCCCATATAATTAGAATGAGATTGGAGTAGCAAGGCATTCCAAAAAATTCTTGACGTCTCTAGGAAAAATATTAAATGTTAAATTATTCTGCAATAGAAGGTAAAGTGTATAGTGGAAAATTGTAATTGCAACAAACAATTATTATTATTATTTATTTATTATTATTATTTTGCATAGAATGGACACTTGCAGCAAATGATTGTTTTCCTTGAATAGAATGGGCACTTTGTTGCAAACGCTTATTTTCTTTGAATAGAATGAACACTTGTAGGAAATGAGTATTTTCGGAGATTATGAATAGCTAACGATTATTTATTTTATATAAAACTCTTATCAATAAGTATGTATTGTTTGCTTGAAATTATTTTATTAGGCTTTAAATCAAATTTAAATAATTAAAGTAATTAAAATAGCTATCACTCTAGTAAAAACATTTTAAGTCCTGTTTTATTTTCTGGTCATCAACTGTTTTTACTATAAGTTTGTTATTAATTTTTCTAGCTTCATGGAAGATCATTGAAATTTATTGCGTTGGAAAATGTTATGCGATAGAAATTTTTAAAAACATATAAATTTAGTGGTTGAAATTGAATGGCACAAATATTTTGATCTCATGATCCGAAAACCTTAAAGGATGTATTGACCTAAAATATGTGATATTTTTTAATGATTTAATTATTCTGCATCATCTATGAAAATATATGTAGATAAACCGGCCAAAAGCACGTTTTTCCATCTTCGGTTATACAATTTGTATATTACAACTGAGTATATCTTTAACGCTTCTGCGCATTTCAAAAACATGCCTCTTATCACTGTAATGGAAAAAAAAAAAGAAGATAAGAATATAGAAATCCGCTTGTGGCAAAAAATAGGAGCACAGTAGCATTTTCTAATTGACCGATGTAGGCTTAAATTATCGAATCACTGAATTCATCCTCGAAATCAATCTATGTTGTCAGCACGTGTAGTTTTACGTGTGTTTGCGGTTTTGTTGATAAGAAACGTTTTGTATCTGAATTAATGCATCATTTTTCTTATGATCATGATGCAATGATTCGATTTAATGATTGATATTAATCAACTCTAATAAACAATGGGCAAATATATGTGCCCTGAAATATAAGGCGAATGCATATTAAATCGATGTACCTTATGCATATTAGAATGATGAACTTTGAAGAAGTATTATCATGACATAACACTAGCTGTTTACATAATTAAATCAGCTTACCGTAACTGGCTTGTTTAGAAATTTGAATATTTTTATAAAATGCAGCCTTGATATTATCAAAAATAAATGTAATTATACACAGAAAACAATTTATATTTTCAATTGAATAATTTGGATGAAATTTGTTGCCTATGTTTTTTTTTTTCCGATAGCAAAAAATATAATAATTTAAAAATGTTTTATTTTTATAATTACCAAATAATCTAATTGACTTTATTATTAATAGTCTGGTTTGACCACTTTAGAATATTACAATTAAAACGATTATGGTATTCAATGACATTGCATCAATTACAAAGCCTTTTTTGTAAGTTCTTTTTAAATAACCCCATATCAGATATGCTGCTCTAAAAAGAAACCAAGTTCTTTTAAATGTTAAATGTGCACTATTCAAATCTGAAAAACGTTTGTATGTGCTTGTATCTTCCCTCGTATAATCAGAATGAGATGGCAGTAAGAAGTATTCCAAAAAATTCTTGACTTCTCGAGGAAAAATATTAAAAATTAAATTATTCTGCAATAGCAGGCAAAGTTTATAGTGGAAAATTTTAACACTTGTAGGAAATAATAATTTTTTTTTATTAAAATAGACACTTGCAGCGAACGGTTGTTTTCATTGAATGGAATGACACTTAGCTGTAAATGATTATTTTCTTTGAATTGAATGAACACTTGCTGCAAACAATTATTATGGTGGAACATTTTAATTGTAATAAACGATTATTTTCTTTGAACGGAATGGACACTTGCAGCAAAATATTGTTTTCATTGAATAGAATGGACACTTGCAACAACGATTATTTTCTTTGAATGGAATGGACACTCGCAGGAAACGATTATTTTCTTTGAATAGAATGGACACTTGCTGCAAACGATTGTATTAAATTTCTTTTTAAAATGTTAAAGGTGTACTATTCAAATCTGAAAAACGTTTATATGTGCTTGCATCTTTCCATGTATATGCAGAATGAGAGGGGTGAAGCAAAGCATTCCAAAAAATTCGTGACATCTCGAAGTAAAAGCGTATGCTGATTTAGGATTTCTTCTGGTGGTATCTGATATATTAATTAAAGTACATAATTGCTACATTAAGATAATTGTTTGGTTTCATACTGGCTGCATTTAAGTAGGATTTAAATTCTGAGCAATGAGTAAATTTATTACTGCATTGCATATTTGTAAAATGCTAGTATTATTCCAGAATTCAATTTATAAAATCTATATTATTAAGTGGAGAGCATAAAATTGTCAAGGCAATTGCATTTTTTTATATATAAATGTCGGTTAGTTATCCGCAAGCATCACCAGAGATTCACATCGATACTGGATATCACATATTGTAAACATTTAAAAGTATTGATTAGATCCAGAATATATAACCCAAAATTGATTGATTGCGAGAAAAAGAATCTTCTTTGTCCATAAATCGAAGCCCGTTAAGAACATTTCATTTTTTGTCATACGATGTATGTGTTGTATCAATGAAAGAAAATATTCAGAAGAATTTGTTAAAAATGTTGTGATTTGGAATGATTTTATCAGGTAACATTTTCATTTTAAAATTATTTCATGTTTGTCTATAATAATACTCTTCCTTAAAAAATAAAGACTAATCCACTTTCAGACAAATAAAAAAATATCCAATTTTATTTTTTTTAAGGTGATAATATTAAAAATCGTGAGGTAAAAAATAAATAATATTTAAAGTCAATAATATATCCCATACCTATAATGTAATAGATTGATTCTATATTTCTCTAATGCTAAAGATGTGATATTTTAATTTCTTTCACAAGCTTTTTTTATACATAAAATGTAAATAAACATTTTTACAAAATAGCATGCGCGCTTATTAAATAATTTAGTAAAAAATTGGTATGCAAAAGATTTTTCTAATATTTAAAGTCAATTTTATTCCAAAATGAAAACAATTTCTCAATGTGATAGTTTGATTCTATATTTTATTTATTTACTAAAGATGTGATATTTTAATTTCTTTCACAAACTTCTTTTACAAACACTTTAATTTCTTTTTTATACATAAAATGTAAATAAATATTATTTACAAAATAATTGATTAATTATTAAATAATTTAGTAAAAAATTGATGTAAAAGATCGTCTGGCAAATTACAATTTTTTTTTTATCCTTTTTAATTTTTGAAAACTATATTTACTATAAAAAGAAAATTATGTTTGGAATTCTATAGTTTTATTTATTTATTTTTTTTGCTATGTGTTTTATTCTCACATTAAATTCTAAATTTTATGGGTAAGTTGTATATCGGCTTTGCTTATTACAATTTTTTTTTTTTTATCCTTTTTACTGTTTTTGTATTACTATATCATTACTATAAATACAGAACTGATTATGTGTGTGTTTAATACAACCATTGTATTATTATCGAATGAATTATTAACTACTCTAATAAATTTTTAAAAATGTAAATGGACCAAAATCTTCAGGTAAGTGAGATAGAATCTTATTTCTTCCTTATTATCCCCATTTATTAAACAGCAACGTAAAATATTTGGATCTGAAATGTCCACATTATAATTTAAATAAAAATAAAAAATACTGGCAATTTTGATAAAGTAATATTTACTAATAGTCGAATCTTAAAACTAAAATGAAAGCCAAATGCATTAGAAATGTATTTCCAATCTGTAATTATAAAATGTTATGTTGCTAGTCAAGCCGGTTTGAAATTCGAAACAAGAAGTTGATAGATGTTGACATCCGAAAAGAAACAACATCCAGCTTTATACTTCCTTAATGGAGCAGGATATTCAAGTACTTGCGGCTGCCTTCACTCAAGTTCATAAGATAATCAGAATATTTATTTATTTATTTATTTATTGGTCTTATTCAATATATGCATTCAAATAGACGCTACTTCTAGAGATGAGAAATAAATTATTAATATAGAATTCATCAGAATTATTTTAATCGAATATCTCAGAACTCACCAGAATGATTTTAATCGAATAATTCAGAATTCATCAGAATTATATTTATAATGTTATTCTCAATTTATATAAAAATAAAATTTTTACTATTATTGAAATACGATATTGAATTGCTTTCATTCTATGAAAAAAGAAAAATATCTCGACTTTATTTATTCTATTATAAATCTATTTCCCTTTCTCAGTCTATTTTCAATAAATTCATAATTATTTATGAATTAATTTTTGTATAATTTCTTTTAATAAATTTATATCATTCATAATAAATTTAAAAATCTTCGGAGAAGATGACAAATTTCTAATGATTAAATACTAAATAATTATAAAAAAAATATTTTGTAAATTTTACCATTTTTTTTTTTTTTTTATTTTTAAAAAATTGTGCTTTATTGTGTAAAATATTGAATATAAATTATCACTGGAAATATATTTTTTAGCCCTTTAAAAAAAAAAAAAACTTTTTTTTTGAATGATTAAATTAAAATGCAAATAAACAATAAGACGTGTATCATAATTTACAATGCTGAAAATAATATTTAAATAATTTAAAACAATTTTATATTTTAAATAATTTTTTGAGATAATAATAATTTTTGTTTCTATGTGACAGTTTTTTGGAATTTTTTTGATTATGATGAAATTACAAATGTTGATATTTTATAAAACATCTTTAGTCTAAACGTAGTTTTATCTCATGACAAAATTATCGAAGTTTTTCAAATCGTCTATTTATTCAACATCTTATATATATATTTTTTTTCTTATAAATTGCCATGAATATTTATACTTAAAATTTATCCATGCTTAAATAATTAAATAAATATCCAAAACTATTTCTTTTTTTGTTGTTATTTATTTTTCAAAGATATTTGAGATAATTTATTTTAAATAATATATACTTCAATTTATACATATATACAGTCAGACAGCGCACTCAGGAGGTAGGCACTTTAGGCTCAATTATTATTGTTATTTTTTAAAATATTTAGTGCTTTAATGAATCAGTATTTTTCTTTATCAGTGTCAAATTTATTATTATCCCTGAATTTGTCGATTAAGCTGGCGTTTTTTCCTGATTTAATTTTAATAAATATATTAAAATATTAATTAATATAAATAAATATTAATTTTAAATATTTTATTACATTGAATAGTGTAACATGATAATGATAAGTGATGTAATCTATGAGCTGGAAAAAGAGCAAAGAAAATTGAATTCTGATTTATAATTTGTTTATGTAATTTTTTTTAGAAATTAAATGTTTTTTTTTTTTTTTTTTTTCCTTTTTTGTGCAATACTTGTTAATTTTAATGTTCTCTTATGTATGTGAATCAAATAAATGTAATGTAAAAATTATTAATATATGGAATTTTGATTTCAGTTACTTTTTCTATTAATTATAGTTTAGTATGGCCTGCTGAGTTTCCATATATGGTTACGCCTTTTTTTTACTGGGCCCACCTGCCTAAGACAACATCCTGAGTGAACGCCTATATACAGCAAGTGCATTAAGCTGCGCAGTGGACGTTATAAAGAAAGCTGCTTTTTTTCTTTCTTTCTGTTTTGAGTTTACAATATCAGTGCTACACGTGTGCGATGAATTCTGGATTGAAATAGGAGAAATCCGCGAATTCCGATTGGTCAATGTTCATGATGACCACTTTGTCCGCTGGAGTTAGGTCCGGCTTGCTTGTTGTGAACTGCTTGTCGAAATTTCCTACGTCTTGCGAGTGGCTCTGTAAAAAAGTATATTAAATTATAATAGAAAAATTTAATACATAAAATGGAAGAGGCGCAGCTTACAGTTCATTTTTTAAATTGAAAATGGTTTTCAGCACTCTTACTGTGTAAGTTAATAAATTAGCAGAATATATATAAAAAAAAAAAAAAAAAAAAAAAAAAAAATTAAAAAGTTGCTAACATGAAAAGTATTTTTACATTTCAGTTAAAAATCTGCTTCCATTAGTATTTGTATTTTTTAATGATTTAATTTTATTCAAAATAACTATAAATAAGGTTGAAAGCAAATTTACACAAAAGTGTAAAATTTTAATGTTACACCAAAAATAATAATGTTGGTGTAACTTTAATTGTTTTGGTTGGTGTAACATTAACAGCTGTTGAATCGTGTCTTGCTGTTTGTGTGATTCATCTAAAACACATATTCAATGTCAAAATCAAATACAGCATCATCTTGCAAGATAAATCACCTGCTAGATATATCATTATCATCATCATCATTGGCGCAACAGCGACATGGTGGGCCAAGGCCGTCTGCCTACTGGCAAATTTTGAGACAGGAGATGTTTTCTTTTTAAGGGGTATAGTTGTCAGCTCTACACCTAATGCACTATAGTCATATTAAACACGGACCTATGGTTTAAAGTGCATTCACTAGTTATATATTGCATTAATTTTTTAGTAAATGCTTTTTATAACTCCGGGGCCTGATGGCCGAGTAATTAGCGCCTCTGGCTCTCGATGCCACAGACTTCGGGTGCGAGTCCCTGAGGCGCCATGGATGCCTGTAATAGTTCGGAATCCATTTTAAACCGCAGGTGCATTTCAAATATGTCTGTAGAGCGTTGGAAGTAAGACAACCCTACCCCATAAAAAGAAAACATCTCCTGTTCCAGAATCTGTCAGTAAGTAGATGGTCTTGGCCCACCATGGGGCTGTTGCGCCGTTGAAGAAGAAGGAAGTTTTTATGACTTCGATTACACTTAAGAATGACTTGATTACAAGCAATTGTTGAACTATTTTTTTAACGAAGTCATCTTTTTATAATTATATGTCTTGCCATCATTGTCATATCCATTAACAAACAAATTTCTTAAATCTTTCATTTTTCTATATTTAAATAAATTAATTGAGAAGAAAACACACACACACAATAAATATCATGAAAAAAGTCTATGTGCCTGCCTGAAATGTTGATCGTTCTTGCTTGATGTTATAAACCATTTGAATTTTTGCATAAAAACATTATATTTAGTTAAGTAAAGTAGTTAAAGGAAAAAAAAATTGCTATTAAATAATGAACTTAATTCGTGTGGTTTGTTTCGTATAAAAAATGTATTAGTGTCATTAAAAAATTAATTAATCCGTTATGGAATTAATTAACAAAACCCCTATCCATTTGAAGGAACTAAAGAAAATTTAATTTGTGCACTTATAAAAGTCTAACAAAAGTGAAAATGAAAAAACATTTATTTTTAAGAAAGTTGCAAAATGTTGTGAAAGCCCTACGTCAACCCAAAACGGTTACTATTCCGATACAGGAAATTTTTTATAGTTATGTCATCTAAAAGTACATCACATTTTTTACATCTGTAGCTATGGTTTAGTAGGATAAAAACATAAAAAATTTTTCGACTTGTCCTGCATCTATGAGAATATAACTGAGAAATAATCTGCAAAATTGTTTTAAAAAAATGACAATCGTTCAACATTCTTTTACAACAAAATTGTATTATGAACGTATACAAAAAATATGAAGACGTATGCATATATATACGTATACATCATACAAAAAAGTATGATAAACGTTTAGTCATTCATTGTTTTAAAAGAATGCTGAATGTTTAGTCATTTATTGTTTTGAAAGAATGATCAACGTTTAGCCTTTCATTGTTTTAAAAGAATGATGAATGCTTAGTCATTCATTCTTTTAAAAGAATCAAAAACGTTTAATCATTCATTCTTTTAAAAGAATCAAAAACTTTTAATCATTCATTGTTTTAAAAGAATGATCAACGTTATAAAAATTATCTTGCGAAAATATTTATCCAAATATATTTTTGATTTATAATACGTTTCCTCAATACCAAGTTGTAAAAGTGATTTAAAAAATACACTTCATACAATTTTTTAAGGTAATTCGTACTTTGCAGAGTATTTTGGAATTATTATTATTATTAATCGTATTTAGAATTTTTCATTAATGTTTCTATGCAGATTATTGTTCATTATTTGTTTATGATGTAATATTTTCATTTGACAGTAAACAAAAGGCAGTTTTGTAATTAAGTAAAACATAGTAGGAGGCTTGTGTGACCTAAAATTCTTTAAAACACACTCAAAATAAAAAAGATGGAGAAAGATGCGCAATCAAAAAGATACAGAAAATAAGGAATGTCAACTTTCAATTTTAACAAAAATACAACCTCAATATTTTCGGGATTTAACTGATTCTTATTACATTAAGTAATTTTAAGTTTCATTTGACTGAAAACTTTTATTTATATTTCTTTTAAAAATAGATGCTTTTCATGAAATGAAGTTCATAACTTGTATTATAAACGTATTGCTTTTATCAAAGAAAGGTCAGATTTTCAATTACTTTCATAAAAAGATTTTTTTTTTTTTTTTTTTTTTTTGCATTTCATTATAACTATACTAATGTTAATATTTTATGTATTTATTTATTCATTATAACATAAAACAAAAATTACTTGGTTTGGGCAAAGAGGTAGAATTCTTGTCGCTACATCAGGATATGTGTATTTTGTTTTCAGATATTATTTTGTCGTTGTTTCTTATCCCATTTAGTTGACACAGCTTCCAGACCAAGTCTAAAAACCCATGTGGTGTCATAGAAGGAGGGAAAGGGGATGCAGCTACTGTTGCGATGGAGCACCTGTAGGTAGTCTCTTGGTCTGACTTGGCTTCGTGACGCTGATTTTTTACGGGATAGAGTTGTCAGCCCTACTCCCAATACTAATATTAGACCAGGGCTAACGGCTTATAAATTCCGAAAAAATGCAAACATCCATGGCACCTCCGGGAATCGAACATGAAATCATTTGCGGGCTCGAAAGTCAGAGCGCCAGTCATTCGGCCATCAGGCGCTAGACATTATTTTAAATCACTTTTAAATTTTGAATTTTACCATCTAGGTTTGAGTTGTTAAGTTTTATTTACAGTTAATGTATATGTGTATTGTTTGCCAATTGAGTATTTTGCAATATTTTTTTTTCTTTTCTTTTTATCATATAAACAAAAACAAAAATATTAATACTCTCAAAGATGTTATTAATGTAATCACATGTATATTGTGACCTTCTACTTATATTTCAGAAAAATATTTGTTTGAAAAAATTAATATTAGTATTAAATTAATATTTGAATCAAAATTAATGTAAAATTGAAATAACCTGAAAAATGATTTCATTAACATTATTATAGTATATGTTATTTTAATATTTTCATATATAATCTCCATAAAAAAAAAATTTGTGTTTTTTAACATAAAATAATCATGTTTTTATTAGTATTTATTAAATATATTGACAAAAATATACATTTGAAAAAAAAAAAAAAAAAAATAAATCTCATGTAGGCAAAAGGAGTCTTCGATCTTTTTTTGGAAAGACTAATGCAGAGTTAAAAGAACTTTGAAGCTGTTATTTTGACAGTTTTAAAGTTATCAAATCTGAATTCCTCACCCATCTTAAACCATCTCAGAAATAAATTTCAAAATGATTGGATTAAAAGTAGGTTTTTTTCTACATTAGAAATCTGGATATTTCGCGTGACTGTTTGTTCGAAGCCATACTGATGGAAGTTTTAAAATATTGACTCGTAGATAATAATGGATTCCGGGGGGAGGGGGGAAGTGTCACTAATAAGATTTAAAAAAAAGAAAAAGTTTTCACAAGTGCGAAGTTTTGCCTCAAGAAGCTTGAAAGTTTTTACAAGAGGTACTACATCAAACATACCAGTACCTTAAGGCTTATCTCTCACTCTCTGCGATAATTCCATTTAGAAAAGACTTGACACTAATCGAGCTGTCAACACTGTCTTCAAAGAAGGACCGAAAAATACGTCAAAACAGAACGCGAGACTTGGAGAAGAAAAAAAAAAAAAAAAAAAAATGTCGGCGAAAGGAAGTAAAAATAAATAAATAAAAGGCAGGAGGTATGCAACGGGGAGAATATCTTATGGGAAAGTGGTCCAAGTCAGTTTCTTACCGTGGGAAATTGCAGTACAAACCTAAGGAATGCTGAAAAAGGCCCCTGCGTTCTTTACCAAAAGGTTATGGCAGACGAATTTTCTCAGGCTTTTAAAAGGTGGTGGGCCCCCTTACTATTATATACATGGAAAAAAAAATTAATGCCGTGTGATTCAGTGGAAAAGGCTGTAAAAATTTTTCTCAGGTTATGTTGGGCTTAAAAAAAATTTAAATTTTGAATTTATTTTTTTGTAATCGAAGGTATATTGTACGTTAATATTGGATAAAAAAAACTACCAATGCAGAACAATTTAGTTTTCATAGAAATTCATGCATTAAATCGTAATGTAATCAACAAATCAAATAATTATGCACAAATTTTATCATAGTGTTGATATATGAAATTAAATTTGACTAATCATAAGATTAATCTTTTTAAAGTGACGAAAATAATTTATTTTTATTGGATTATATTTAAACCAAGTGAACAGCAATTCAATTAATCGGAAAACAATATATATATATATATAAAGAATGAAAACATATATGCGTTGTTATGTGATAAATTACTGAAAAGATTTCTTTTATTTAGGGTAGAGATGTATATAGCCTGTGGCAAAACACAAGAGATATAAACAAAACTTGTAGCACACATATTAATTCATATTATCTTAATACTCCTCTAGATTTGTTTTTGTTTCCATCTAACAAGATGTTATTACTAATTTCCTTTGGTTTTTTAAATAATTTCATGTGGGATTTACTTATTTCCTGGACGGCTTATTTCATACTATATTATTATATGTATATTTTGTATCATATTTGTATTTTTTATATGTTTATGTAAATATATATTTTTTATTTTTTTATATATAATAAATAATATAATAAAAAAAAGCAAGAAAAGAATTTTACGCGTGACACATAAATTTAATAAATATTTAAGTATTAGTTCATTTTTGTAATAACGAAAAACAAAATTGACTAGACAAATGGTTTTTAGTGATATAGTTTTTTTTAAATATATATTCATACCTAAAAATGTTTGTTCTAAACAGGAATGCATTTTTGAATGTATTATTCAGCTACAGCTGTTGTATTATACAGTAATTTAAAATGTTCTAAATTTTTTTAGAAAAATTGGGTGGAGATAAAAACAATATATACGTTGATAAGTATTCTGCAACCAGTTTTCGATGTTATTGTAAAAGGATCTGATCTTCCAGTATTCAATAAAATAGCAAATATTGAATAAAATAATTCTAATATTAGTCATATTGTTATTATTATTCTGATATATTATGAATAAACCCTTTCATGATACAGCATGACTATTTTCTTTTCACTTTTTAGCAACACTTGGTTCTGTAACAGTATTTTTTGTTTTTCATAAAATAATTTATATTAAAAAAATTTAATTTATATAATATTATGGTGATTAAGAGATAAATTCTGTCTTTTAATTTTGATACATTACCTAATTAATGGAAATGATTAAGTTTTTCTTCTGCAAAAAAAAAAAAAAAAAAAAAACCTTTTTTTCCACTATATTGGTTTCTTCATTATTGTTTAACCATTTAACAAATAATACCATTTTAAAGATTCAAACGATAAATAATATTTCCTATAAATAAATGCATGTAACACATGAAACACTCTATGCCTGCTGTTTTATGCATCAATTAGCATATAGTTTATTAATTTTTTTTAAATTGCTTAGAATAACTCTCATTTTATTAGTTCATAAAAGCTTTAAAATTTATATAAATATAGATATACTTTTTCATTCATACTGGTATACTTATTTCATTTACGGTTAAAGTTAATGGACTGAATTATCCCCAATGGAATTTTGAAGGTGTGTATTGGAATTTTCTCCAGTTTGTTCCTTGCAAACAAACTTATCATACTGGTATACTTATTTCAATTACGGTTAAAGTTAATGGACTGAATTATCTCCAATGGAATTTTGAAGGTGTGTATTGGAATTTTCTCCAGTTTGTTCCTTGCAAACAAACTTATCATACTGGTATACTTATTTCATTTACGGTTAAAGTTAATGGACTGAATTATCTCCAATGGAATTTTGAAGGTGTGTATTGGAATTTTCTCCAGTTTGTTCCTTGCAAACAAACTTATCATACTGGTATACTTATTTCATTTACGGTTAAAGTTAATGGACTGAATTATCTCCAATGGAATTTTGAAGGTGTGTATTGGAATTTTCTCCAGTTTGTTCCTTGCAAACAAACTTATCATACTGGTATACTTATTTCATTTACGGTTAAAGTTAATGGACTGAATTATCTCCAATGGAATTTTGAAGGTGTGTATTGGAATTTTCTCCAGTTTGTTCCTTGCAAACAAACTTATCATACTGGTATACTTATTTCATTTACGGTTAAAGTTAATGGACTGAATTATCTCCAATGGAATTTTGAAGGTGTGTATTGGAATTTTCTCCAGTTTGTTCCTTGCAAACAAACTTATCATACTGGTATACTTATTTCATTTACGGTTAAAGTTAATGGACTGAATTATCTCCAATGGAATTTTGAAGGTGTGTATTGGAATTTTCTCCAGTTTGTTCCTTGCAAACAAACTTATCATACTGGTATACTTATTTCATTTACGGTTAAAGTTAATGGACTGAATTATCCCCAATGGAATTTTGAAGGTGTGTATTGGAATTTTCTCCAGATTGTTCCTTGCAAACAAACTTATCATACTGGTATACTTATTTCATTTACGGTTAAAGTTAATGGACTGAATTATCTCCAATGGAATTTTGAAGGTGTGTATTGGAATTTTCTCCAGTTTGTTCCTTGCAAACAAACTTATCATACTGGTATACTTATTTCATTTACGGTTAAAGTTAATGGACTGAATTATCTGCAATGGAATTTTGAAGGTGTGTATTGGAATTTTCTCCAGTTTGTTCCTTGCAAACAAACTTATCATACTGGTATACTTATTTCATTTACGGTTAAAGTTAATGGACTGAATTATCTCCAATGGAATTTTGAAGGTGTGTATTGGAATTTTCTCCAGTTTGTTCCTTGCAAACAAACTTATCATACTGGTATACTTATTTCATTTACGGTTAAAGTTAATGGACTGAATTATCTCCAATGGAATTTTGAAGGTGTGTATTGGAATTTTCTCCAGTTTGTTCCTTGCAAACAAACTTATCATACTGGTATACTTATTTCATTTACGGTTAAAGTTAATGGACTGAATTATCCCCAATGGAATTTTGAAGGTGTGTATTGGAATTTTCTCCAGATTGTTCCTTGCAAACAAACTTATCATACTGGTATACTTATTTCATTTACGGTTAAAGTTAATGGACTGAATTATCTCCAATGGAATTTTGAAGGTGTGTATTGGAATTTTCTCCAGTTTGTTCCTTGCAAACAAACTTATCATACTGGTATACTTATTTCATTTACGGTTAAAGTTAATGGACTGAATTATCTCCAATGGAATTTTGAAGGTGTGTATTGGAATTTTCTCCAGTTTGTTCCTTGCAAACAAACTTATCATACTGGTATACTTATTTCATTTACGGTTAAAGTTAATGGACTGAATTATCTCCAATGGAATTTTGAAGGTGTGTATTGGAATTTTCTCCAGTTTGTTCCTTGCAAACAAACTTATCATACTGGTATACTTATTTCATTTACGGTTAAAGTTAATGGACTGAATTATCCCCAATGGAATTTTGAAGGTGTGTATTGGAATTTTCTCCAGTTTGTTCCTTGCAAACAAACTTATCATACTGGTATACTTATTTCATTTACGGTTAAAGTTAATGGACTGAATTATCCCCAATGGAATTTTGAAGGTGTGTATTGGAATTTTCTCCAGATTGTTCCTTGCAAACAAACTTATCATACTGGTATACTTATTTCATTTACGGTTAAAGTTAATGGACTGAATTATCTCCAATGGAATTTTGAAGGTGTGTATTGGAATTTTCTCCAGTTTGTTCCTTGCAAACAAACTTATCATACTGGTATACTTATTTCATTTACGGTTAAAGTTAATGGACTGAATTATCCCAATGGAATTTTGAAGGTGTGTATTGGAATTTTCTCCAGATTGTTCCTTGCAAACAAACTTATCATACTGGTATACTTATTTCATTTACGGTTAAAGTTAATGGACTGAATTATCTCCAATGGAATTTTGAAGGTGTGTATTGGAATTTTCTCCAGTTTGTTCCTTGCAAACAAACTTATCATACTGGTATACTTATTTCATTTACGGTTAAAGTTAATGGACTGAATTATCTCCAATGGAATTTTGAAGGTGTGTATTGGAATTTTCTCCAGTTTGTTCCTTGCAAACAAACTTATCATACTGGTATACTTATTTCATTTACGGTTAAAGTTAATGGACTGAATTATCTCCAATGGAATTTTGAAGGTGTGTATTGGAATTTTCTCCAGTTTGTTCCTTGCAAACAAACTTATCATACTGGTATACTTATTTCATTTACGGTTAAAGTTAATGGACTGAATTATCCCCAATGGAATTTTGAAGGTGTGTATTGGAATTTTCTCCAGTTTGTTCCTTGCAAACAAACTTATCATACTGGTATACTTATTTCATTTACGGTTAAAGTTAATGGACTGAATTATCCCCAATGGAATTTTGAAGGTGTGTATTGGAATTTTCTCCAGATTGTTCCTTGCAAACAAACTTATCATACTGGTATACTTATTTCATTTACGGTTAAAGTTAATGGACTGAATTATCTCCAATGGAATTTTGAAGGTGTGTATTGAATTTTCTCCAGTTTGTTCCTTGCAAACAAACTTATCATACTGGTATACTTATTTCATTTACGGTTAAAGTTAATGGACTGAATTATCTCCAATGGAATTTTGAAGGTGTGTATTGGAATTTTCTTCAGTTTGTTCCTTGCAAACAAACTTATCATACTGGTATACTTATTTCATTTACGGTTAAAGTTAATGGACTGAATTATCTCCAATGGAATTTTGAAGGTGTGTATTGAATTTTCTCCAGTTTGTTCCTTGCAAACAAACTTATCATACTGGTATACTTATTTCATTTACGGTTAAAGTTAATGGACTGAATTATCTCCAATGGAATTTTGAAGGTGTGTATTGGAATTTTCTCCAGTTTGTTCCTTGCAAACAAACTTATCATACTGGTATACTTATTTCATTTACGGTTAAAGTTAATGGACTGAATTATCCCCAATGGAATTTTGAAGGTGTGTATTGGAATTTTCTCCAGTTTGTTCCTTGCAAACAAACTTATCATACTGGTATACTTATTTCATTTACGGTTAAAGTTAATGGACTGAATTATCCCCAATGGAATTTTGAAGGTGTGTATTGGAATTTTCTCCAGATTGTTCCTTGCAAACAAACTTATCATACTGGTATACTTATTTCATTTACGGTTAAAGTTAATGGACTGAATTATCTCCAATGGAATTTTGAAGGTGTGTATTGAATTTTCTCCAGTTTGTTCCTTGCAAAACAAACTTATCATACTGGTATACTTATTTCATTTACGGTTAAAGTTAATGGACTGAATTATCTCCAATGGAATTTTGAAGGTGTGTATTGGAATTTTCTCAGTTTGTTCCTTGCAAACAAACTTATCATACTGGTATACTTATTTCATTTACGGTTAAAGTTAATGGACTGAATTATCTCCAATGGAATTTTGAAGGTGTGTATTGGAATTTTCTCCAGTTTGTTCCTTGCAAACAAACTTATCATACTGGTATACTTATTTCATTTACGGTTAAAGTTAATGGACTGAATTATCTCCAATGGAATTTTGAAGGTGTGTATTGGAATTTTCTCCAGTTTGTTCCTTGCAAACAAACTTATCATACTGGTATACTTATTTCATTTACGGTTAAAGTTAATGGACTGAATTATCTCCAATGGAATTTTGAAGGTGTGTATTGGAATTTTCTCCAGATTGTTCCTTGCAAACAAACTTATCATACTGGTATACTTATTTCATTTACGGTTAAAGTTAATGGACTGAATTATCTCCAATGGAATTTTGAAGGTGTGTATTGGAATTTTCTCCAGTTTGTTCCTTGCAAACAAACTTATCGTAGTGCGAATACAAAAATTTGGTTGCAAACGATAACTTTGAGTTGAGTTGTGCGAATAGCAAATCAAATGAATTATTATTTTTTGCATTCAAGTCTACTTTTCCCATGTTGTAATGTTGAATGCAAAGCTGAATTTAAATTACAAAAGCGTTTCTCCTCGAATTAAATAAAAAAAGATTAAAAATAAATAAATAAAAACTCTCGAGTGGCATCAGTTAGAATAGGGTTTGAATATCGTCTGTATCATTAAAATTATTCTTTGTTTTAATACTTCGCTGAAAAAGGAGCTAAATATTCGAAGGTTATGTTTTTGCTCTTTACGAAGGAAATACTTTTATTCGGTTAATAATAAAAGCATGATTTTTATATTTCTACGCTTAAAATAAGTGACATAACTAAAGAAACGTTGAATATTACATTTGACTTGGAAAAACGGATAAAAAGTGCATTCCCAACAAAGGTACGTATTATATCTCTTATTATATCTAAAGTAGAATCTCATGTTTTAAAAGACAATGCGATCTGTCCTCCCCAAAAAAATATCGCAAAATCTTTATACATCTCTATAAAAACTGTAAACAAAAATAAAATCGGATTTCAAGCTAATCGAAATAATAATTTTTAAAAAAAATATGGTATTCACCAGCTAACGGCAAATACATGTTTCTCAGCGTAAGATTATGAACAAATTGTCGTATAAAAATTATTTGGCAGGTGAAAAATGGACGTGTTTAGTTACTTTTGATGGGATTAGATATATTTGATTCCAATAGAAAAAGATTGATTAATTATCGAAAAAGAGTAGAAAAGGACTAAAATGTTGGTACAGAGAAAGTTTTGATGAAGGTTTTATAATTATTAGTGGAATTCTTTTACAATGGAAAATTTAAAATAATAATAAAAATAGAAACAAATGTCAAAATTAACTCGGATTACTATCATAAATATGTTTTTATAGCTATTTTCAAAGAAGACATTCTATCACTTCACCCCATTGTTGTAGACGTTGTTGTTTCAAAGACGAAGGGACTCGATGGCGTTTGTGCTGTTCAGCATCTTGCCTCGTGAGTAGGACTGCCAGATGGGAGATTTCCGGGGTTTCTCCCGTACGATACGCAAATGCGGGGTAGTTCCCCCTAAAAGTCCTCCCGGAAGGCACTTCTCTCCTTCATCAGCGACACGGAGCCAAGTCAAACTTCTACATAAGGGATTCTGCATCGCATCAGAAACTGCTTTTCCCTCCATCCATGAGTAGACTACTACTCATGGGGTGTCCATCCCGCGCTGCCGGACACTGAGGATTAATCACAACAACAACGTACTCTCAAGATATTGTAAACCAGGTACAAACTGAATAAAAGTCAAAACAAATCTAGCAATCTCTCTCTTATGTGTATATATATATATATATATATATATATATATTATATTAAATAGAGAACTAATAAAATCTGACATATCAGCTTTAGCACGCTAAAGGTTGGACTTTGCAATTATGTTTTATAGTGAAAGGTTTCGTCACATATTTCTTCATACCCTGAAGCACCAGCTTAAATCACACTGATGATTTCCACTCCACATCTTTCTCCTAACATGTTTGCGGCCTGTTGGCCAAATGGTTAGCCCTCTGGCCTTTGGTGCCTCAGGCTCGAATCCTGCCGTTGGCATGGATGTTTGTGAGTGGTTCGGTTATCCAAGTTAAACTATAGATCCCAGTCTAATTAGCCTAAAGCGTGCAAAAAATCACAATAGAGCGACAAACAAGAAAAAGAACCTAACCTGTTTTTTTTAAGTAATCGAATTATATTGATTCATGTATTTTCTCCTACTTTTTATTTCTAAAAATTGCTATTAAATAACTTGATTCCTAAAGATTTCCTGTACGCTATATCTGGGACACGTTTTTCAGGATGAGAGTTATTTTTCTGGTGAGAAATGGGTGACACAGTTTTTAATTTCTGATTTTAATTTCTGTTAGGGGTCGACGACTTGACCGATGACCCCTTTCAAGAATGTCTTGGGTTTTTTTCCCCTCCGGTCTGATGTTTTGCTATCAAGTGATTATAACAGGGGGAAAAAAATCCCCATTATGTAAATTTTTAATATTGATAATTTTGCACTTAAAGAAATAATCTTAATTATAAGTGTAATCTAATAATCTTTATTAATAATGTTTATTACAAGAATAATCTCTCTCTCTAACTCTCTCTTTATATATATAGAGAGAGATTATTCTTGTAATAAACATTATTAATAAAGATTATTAGATTATTTTATTATTTAAAACACGTTTCTTAAAATCTGAAATCTCTAATTTTTGCATAGAATTTTTTCTTGATCAAAACTTAAAAAGATTTTATATTCTGCAAGCGGGCAAACGTTGGGTCACAATCTGCGAATAGTATATAAAATATAACACATAATAAACCAGTTTCTTTATATATAAGGAAACAAAAAATTGTTATAAACTTTTTTTTCTCCCCTTTTACCACTCGGTAGACAGCAACATCTAGACCGAGTCCAAGAACTCGTGTGGTCTCATGGAACGGAGGGAGGGGGCAGCTTCTGTTGTGATGGAGCACCCATAGGTTGAAACTTCGGTTCCGAGTCGCTGAAAAAGGAGGGCAGTGCCTTCCGGGAGGACTTTTAGGGGGAACTACCTCGCATGTGCGTATCGTATGGGAGAAAACTTGGAAAACTACCACTAGGGGTTGTCTGATTAATGAGGCAATACGCTGAACAGCCCAATCGCCATCGAATCTGATCATATTTGAAACAGTGTCTTCAACAAAGCCACCAATGGATGGAACCTCCGCCCTAACGCTCACCAGCGGCGCACGTTGCCACTGAGCCACAAGTCAGGCTTATTATAAATTTAATACACCACATACTTACACGTATACAATGTGTTTCAAATAACCCCTGACAATGTTATATCGATCTCTGGGGTCTATGATCTAGATATTTTAACATTTATATGATCTAATTCATTCCATGGGAGACTAAATTACGGAATATTTTTGTATGATTAACCGATTTGTATGAATTAATTGATTTTTTAGCACGTTACTTTCAACTTATTTAATAAGTACCAAAAAAATATTTTCTGTTTTTATTTTTGTTAATTTTTTTCTTCTCAAATTGCCATTAAATTGGATAATTATTTATATTTTAATTATGGGGCCTGAATGGTCGAGTGGCTAGCGCTCTGGCACTCGGTACCACAGGTTTCAGGTTCGAGTCCCGGCGGTACCATGGATGTTTGTAGTGCTTCGAAATCCACTTTAAGCCGTAGTTCCCGATCTCATATGACTGTAAGAGCGTTACGGAGCAAAGACTTCTACCTACGGGTGCTCAATCACAACAGTAGCTGCCCCTTTCCCTCCATCCATGAGTAGATCACTCATGGGATGTCCGTCCAGCACTGCAGGGCATTGAGGATTAATCACAACAACAATTTTAATTATAATTTAGTTTTAGCATATTAGATTAATATTAATGTTATTATATATTTAATGTAAAATAATTCATATTTACAAAACTGTTCATATTTTAAGTATAAATAAACATCTTATTTACAGAATACTTATAAATCACTAAGAATTGTGTTCCGGGGAATTTATCCCCCTTTTTATACGCTAGTGTTTTTATAATTAATTTGTTATATATTTTTATTATTTTTTTTTATTTTATGTTTTTAAAATTTTTATAAAATTCACTGCGTGATAAATTTTCTAGAATTTTTTATTATTAATACAAATTAAAATTTACAAATTAAAAAATCACACATAACGTACTAAATTAGAAAAAATAAACCATCCTGATATTTGTTTAAAAATTATAGATTTATTTAATTAAAACTATGTTTAAAATAAAAATAATAATTACATCTTTTAGTTATTTATTCTTTCCTTTTTAAAAGTTTATAACCACTAAATTTTTAATGACTGATATTTATTTCAAATCAAAAATTCATACAAAATGAATAAAATTATGTGGAAAACTAGATACTTGTAGATAAAAATACTTGTATTCTTGTATTAAAAATGTCTTTGTAATATTTATAATCTGTCCATTAAAAAGCTAGGCATATATGAACTAACACTAAACTATGAACTAACTAAAAACTTGCATTTATTTATGTTAATAAAACCGCTCGTAACATATCAGATTATAAACAACAACGTGTAGAAGTTTTTTAGAATGTGTAAATGTCTGTTATGTTTTACTTTATTGTTATGCATCTTACATAACATACATTGTTGTCTATTGACGTAAGTATTCTGCACTTAACGCTTTCTTTTCAAGTACCAGCAAGTTTAATTCAGACAAAGCAACTAACGCCTTTCGAATATTTATTTCAAGGATTGACAAAGTTAATAATAGAACTGAAATAAAAAGATTGCAACGCTACGGCATTGGAGAAAAAGACAGCTGCAGTATATCATTAAAAAAGTAGTTTTTTCACAAGACAAACATTGCACAATTCTGCAATTTAAAATTTTTCTACTATTGTTTCATCCAGCTATTATGAATACTAATTTAATAGTTGTTACTAAATTAAAAGATATACTGAAATAAGTATAAATTTAATAGTTTTAACAAAAGATAAGAGCATCATTAAAGATATAAATGAATTAAATTAAAAAAAAAAGTTGATAATTCTGTAAATAAAAGTGATAGCAATGTAAATAATAACCAAAAAAATTATTGTTTTTCTAAACGAATGTTACATTTGGATTATATAATACAATTTTTTTCATATTTAATTAATGAAATATCTAATTTGAATAAATTAAAAATTAAAAAAATAACAATGTAACAACAACAATAATAATAATAATAATTTGTATTATAATTTACGAAATTAATGATAAGTTTGAATTTCATAATAAAAAATTTTCATATTTGTAATTCATGAAAATAGCTCATTTGAATAAATTAAAAATAAAAGAAATAACAATGTAACAATAATAATAATAATAATTATTATTATTATTATTGTTATGTATTAGAATTTACAAAATTGATGATAAATATGAATTTCATAATGAAATTTTTTTATATTTGTAAATAATAAGCAATATATATATTGTTTTTCTATATTAAGGTTACATTTGAATTTTATAATACAATTTTTTTATATTTAATTAACGAAAACAACAGCTAATTTGAATAAAATAAGAATATTATTTTATAATAAAGAAATAACAATGTGACAATAATGTTAATATTCTTCTTCTTATTATTAATATTATGTATTAAAGTTTACAAAATTAATGATAAATTTGAATTTCATAATGAAATTTTTTCTTATTTGCTACTACTATTCATGGCTGAATAAAAATGCATTACAGTACTGCAGTAATAATTATAATAATAATCTAAGTTCAAATGAACGAAATTGCTTAAAATTGTCCTTCTAAGAGGTAATAAATAAAACAACTTAATGAGAAAAAAATCAAAAGTTAAATTTAAAATAATTCATACGAATGTTATATGCATAATGAAGAGAACATCAGAAAAAGAATGAAAAATAAAAATCTCAGCCTTTTTAGCAGACAAAATGTTGTCCATGAAATTGTACCGATTTGATTTTCAGAAAACTGGAGTTTTAGTCCACTTATAGAATTTTAAAAAATAAAACACATACAAAAAGTATTATTTTAATAATAGGCATAAAGGGAAATGGCGATGCTATATAAGGGAAAATTAAAATAAAATTACATGCATTACAAAACACCATTACACCACCATGGGACTG